>CM052807.1:50845806-50892169 GCA_028533885.1 Nasua narica | reverse complement strand
GACGGGGTGTAGACCTATTTTTATTGATTTTGCAGGACGTTCTCTGTGCCTCCTGGATTTTGATGCTTTTTCCCCTCAGCAGATTAGGGAAATTCTCTACAATAATTTGTTCCAATATACCTTCCACCCCTTTCTCTCTTTCTTCTTCTTCTGGAATCCCAATTATTCTAATATTGTTGCGTCTTATGGTATCACTTATCTCTCGAATTCTTCCCTCATGGTCCAACAGTTGTTTGTCTCTCTTTTTCTCAGCTTCTTTATTCTTTGTCATTTGGTCTTCTATGTCGCTAATTCTTTCTTCTGTCTCATTTATTCTAGCATTAAGAACCTCCATTTTTGTTTGAACCTCATTAATAGCTTTTTTGATTTCATCTTGGTTAGATTTTATTTCTTTTATTTCTCCCAAAAGGGATTTTATTTCTCCGAAAGGGATTTTTTAATCCCTTCCATGCTTTTTTCGAGCCCAGCTAGCACCTTGATAACTGTCATTTCGAACTCTATTTCTGACATATTACTGATGTCTGTATTAACTAGGTCTCTAGCTGTAGATACTGTCTCTTGTTCTTTTTTTTGTGGTGAGTTTTTCTGCCGTGTCATTTTATCAAGCTAAGAATAGATGAGTGAGCGAGAAAAGTACTCTGGAGTTCCACAATTCTCACTGATTGATGAACTTGGGCTTGGCTGGATATTCTCACTGATCTTCTGGGGAGAGGCCTTTTTAACTTGGTTCTCAAATGTCTTTGCCTGAGGCGGAATTGCCCCGCCCTTGCCTGGGAGAGGCCAAGCAATTCACTCAGATTCACTTTCGGGAGTCTTTGTTCCCTTAGTGCTTTCCGTACCGCCCTGGAGGCCAGGAATGCAAATGGCGGCCCCCAGTCTCCGGTCGGAGGAGCTGAGAGCTGGAGTCCCTGCTACTTAGCGCACCGTCAGAGGAAAGCAGTCAATCACTCCCGCCTCCCGGGTCCCCGCACAAGCTCTGAGCTCAGCCACTGGTGGAGGCACATTTCTATCTCTGGTGCACGGCCCCGTCTGGAGTCTCCAAACCCAGCAGATTCCTGCTGCGCGCTCCCGTGTCGCTCCTCCCTGAGGAGGAAGGAGTGGGTCTCTCCGGAATGCCTTATGTGATCCCCGCTCAAAGGGCCGTGGCCACGGTCTAGGGTAAGCTCCAGTTGGAAACGCACTGCGCGGCTCTTTCTCTGCCTCCGGCTTCTCCGCTGCGATATCTGGGAGCTCTGCCGCACTCAGACACCCCTGGTCTCTTTGTGATCTCACGGGTCCTGAAACCACTCTGTTCCTATGAGGGCTAAACCTCTGGCTTAGCATCTGGAGGGATGTCCCTCAGTGGAGCAGACTCTAAAAGTTCCGATTTTGTGCTCCGCGGCTCTGCAGGGAGTCGGCCCCTCCTCCCGCGGTCTTTCTTCCTGTTGCTTTGGAATCACTTTTCCAAACGTCCTACCTTTCAGAAAGTGGTCGATTTTCTGCTCCTAGAATTGCTCTTCTTTCTCTCTTCTCTCTCCTGTTGAGTATACTGGCTTTTAGAATGATGTAATAACCATCTAGATGAACTTCTGGGATCCGACTCTATCTCAACCTCCTACTTCTCCACCATTTTGCTCCTCCTTCCCACTGCAGAGACTTTGGTAATGCTCCTCCTCCTTGTTTCATCCCGCTCTACTTCACTCCTATGTCCTGTTCACATCCCCAAAAAACTGTCCTCACCCAAGTCCCCATCTTAGTCAATGCTTTGAGGAAGCCCTAAGACGATTGGCATAGACGTGGTCCTTAAAAGCCAATAATCAGAATTGGATGATAGAGCTGGCTCCCTCACCAGTCAGGAACAGTAAAGATGGCATTGTCTGTGGTTAAGTGCACTGGGAACCCCTATGATGGCCATAACTGGTGGCCAGTGAGAGCATTACAGTTCCTATGATGCTCACCTGTGTTATATTTGGAGGAGGTGATGGTGTGAGGCAGGGGTTGGCCTGCTGTCAACTGTGGGCTAAATCTGATCCATTGCCTAGTTTGGTACATAAAGTTTTATTGAAGCACAGCCATGCACATTAATTTATGCATTGTTTATGGCTGTTTTTATGCTATGACAGTTGAGTTTAGTAGTTGCAACAGAGAACATATGGCCCACAAATCCTAAAATATTCACTATCTGGTCCCTTACAGAGGAAGTTGGCAGGCTCCTAGTATATAGCTTGGGGTAATCTCAGTCAGACTGGATTGCATACTGATTCCCAGAGTTGCCTAGAGAATGGTACTGTGTCCCTTGACTAAAGCTTCAGAGTTTACTAACTGAGATGAACTATATTTTACAACCATGAGTCTGTAAGTTGTTTGGGGACAGAATGCAATTACTAGTTAACATTGTTTAGTAATTATATTTGGATTTACCAATTATGACTTTGCAGTTGGTTTCAGTAGGACCTGAGGGGGGGGGGTGCTCAATGTTTGAGACTGGTGATATGGCTGGAGTATGTTTACATAAGTAATTTGCTGAAAAAGATGCCATGAACAGAAATTAGTGTAAGAAGTAGAATGACTAAAAAGATCCCTGAAAAAGATCCATATAGGAGAAGTGGCTAAGACTGTTTTGGGGGAAAAAGAATGAAGGTGATGTCATGGATTGAATGCTTGTGTCCCTCAAAATTCATATATTGAAACCTTGACTCCTAATGTGATTGTATTTGGAGGTGAGACCTTTAGGGGGTACTTAGGTTTAAAGGAGGTCTTGAGAGTAGGGCCCTTATGATGGGATTACTGTCCTTATAAAAAGAGACGGAGAGACTAGACCTTGCTCACACACACTCTCTCTCTCCACGTGCACAAACTGAGAAAAGGCTAGGCAACACACAAGAAGAAGGTGGCCACCTACAAGCCAGGAGAGTGTGCTCTTAGCGGACCCTGGCTCTGCTGCACCTTGATCTTGGAATTTCCTGTCTTTTGAAGTGTGAGAAATAAATTTCTGTCATTTAAGCTGCCCAGCGTAGTATTTTGTTCTAGCAGCATGAGCAGACTGATACAGATGAGAAAAGATGAAAATGAGTTTTTTGTGCTTGAAATGGTTACTAAGTCATCCTTGGTGTGAAATGGGAGAAAATTTGTGCTTTGTGATGGGGAAAACTTAATGATACTTAGAGATGATAGATTTGGAGCCTAGGAAAATAGAAAAAAATGAACTAAGAAGGATATGTAGATTGACAGCAAAGTGTGAATTTTGTTAGTCACTTCGTTGCTACCAGATGAGAGATTACCAAGATTAATTTTTTTTTTTTTTTGTGCTTGGCTAGCAAATGAAGCTCCAGTCATGGGAATTTGAGCAGATAGAATTTTAGAGATGAACACTACTCTTGTTTGACTCTAATTATCAAAAGCATGATAAATATGGGAATGCTGTAGAACAAGAGAACATAGAAACTAGATGATATACAGTTAGCAAGTGAACTACTTCTATGATGGGTATAAGTGATTCCCTGGGGAGCCATTGTTAAGACTGTTATTTAGAATTAATTATCCATGTATGAATCCTTGGCTCTGGATATAGCTGAACAGGCTGAAAGAAAAATATATTTGGGTTAATACAGGAACTAAAATTAAATTTTTGCAGAGATGAAAATAAAATTTTTGCAGAGATGAAACCCTCACAGGAGGGACAAATAGCCAATTTGTTGTGTTGGATTAAAGGAGGAGCACATCATATCCACAAGGAGGAGTGCAGCTACCCACCCTACCTGGCTAACCTTAGGCACATTGTAGCAAATGTCTAACTACATGATTTACTCCATAGTCAATGAGAGAGCCCTGGGTCTTTACCTTTCAATTCCCATTCCATGTAAATAAGAATGGGTGAGGGAGAAGGCACTAAGATTATATTGCTTCCAGCAATATGGGTATGCTATGGACTTACTGGGAGGTAGGGACATTCGATTTAAAATAAATAGTAGCTGGAGGGTAAAATAATTGCAGCCACTAAATTTTGGAGTATTTAGTTATGTCGCAATATGGGGCAATTAGATAACTAATACAACATCCCATGGTGGATTACAATGTGGGGTCTTTAGTAAGTTCTGGTAAGAAACTCAGAGTTTAGAACCTTAGGGATGAGAAGGAAGGCTTTATTTTCTCTTGTAGGGAATTCCTATTATTTGAAAAGCAGGTCCTGGTGTCATACCAGACCCTGGGAAATACTAAATGTCAGGTCATGGGGCACCAATTTGCCTATCATGAACTGGATACCCATGAAGTAACAAAATCAAATGGGCATAGAAACAATGCATTGTGCGTATCTAAGATTGGACCTAGGCAGGTCCAGAATGCACAAATAAATTCTTTGAATTGGTATCCCAGATTCCCACACATCTACATTTACTGAACAAATGCTTCTTCCTCAACTCATGACATGCCTCATGGAAGGCTTCCTAAGGCCAACTGATGAAAGAGAAACTGGGGACTAGTTCCCAGAAAGGTTTATACAAACGTTCTAGTTGCAGTTTGAATGCTGCATAACTGAAGCCCCACTCAGTAATGTCCTAAGACAGTGGGGGAGGGATATCTATCATACAGGTAAATCTTTGAGAGGTGCACTTGGCATTTCCTTTGTGTGGTTATAAAAGTAGCTCATGGTAACGATGCAAGAAGAATGCTGGCCAGCGGCAAGTAGATTGGAAGGAGCAAGATGCAAGACAATGAAATCTGGGAAAGAAGCATGCAGGTAGATTTTTTTTTTTTTTTTTTTTGGTGAATGGGCACAAAGTCTGAGAACTTTGTATTAACATTAATGCCCATAGAGAGCATCTACTACTCTTAAAAGTCAGGCAGACTAATATAGTGCACGTCAGCCAGTGTATCCTCAGGCATTCCATCTTTTGCACCAAGGACCCATAAAGGTAGCTATGGTGGCAGTAATGGAGGTTATGCATGGTTCTGAAGCATGGGATCCCACTAATCAAGACTGATTTACTTTGGAAAACAGTGTGGAGATTCCTCAAGAAATTAAAAATAGAGCTACCCTATGACTCTGCAATTGCACTACTGGGTATTTACCCCAAAGAAGCAAATGCAGTACAAAGAAGGGCCACACGTACCCCAATGTTCATAGCAGCAATGGCCATAATCGCCATACTGTGCCTTGGGCCAGTTGCAACAACAAGGACTTCAGTGTTTTTTAACGTAATTCCCTTGCATTAAATCTTGCAGCTATTGTGGCCAGCATCCCCTTGAAGCAGACCTTGTGACATACTGGATTAAGTGGAGAGCTTGAGCAGATTGGAGGGATGCAAGAGGTGGATTTTACCAGACAAACCTTGTCACAGTTTCGTATATTCTAAATGTCACATTGTACACCAGCCATTATAGTGGCAAGCAAATCTGCATAGATTTTGGCAAGCTCCATGGAGTTGAAACTTGACGGTGATGCATTTTCAACTTCATATGTACTTCTTGCTTTTGGCTCCATGGTTCCTCTGATACAGGAGTATGGAATGTCTGCGGGATTTTGCTCCACACCCACCATGTACAATTAGAAACTGCAGGACACTTTAATTGCTGGGGTCACACTTGACCAATGTAATATAGGAGCTAATGGACAAATGCATCTTCCTTTAGTTTCCTAAGCAGATAGCTCTGAGACATTATTTCATAAAATTCTTTGGACAGTCCCAAAAATCAAGCAAAAGGTACCTGAAGAAATGGCCAGCTTTCTAATACATGCTTCAGTTTTTTTTTTTTTTTTCTCTTCCCCTGTTCAGTCCCCCATCCCTCACACCTGCCTCCTGGTTCACATTCACAAACTACCTGCATACAAGGCTTTATCACATAGTCGGCTTGAAGAGGGAAATATGTGTTAGAATTATTTATTGATATGCTTTTCTCCCTGTTGGACTATTAATTTCTTTTTTTTTTTAAAAGACTTTATTTATCTACCTGATAGAGAGAGAGATCACAAGTAGTCAGAGAGGCAGGCAGAGAGAGGGGGGAAGCAGGCTCCCTGCTGAGCAGAGAGCCCAATGCGGGGCCTGATCCCAGGACCCCGGGACCATGACCTGAGCCGAAGGCAGAGGCTAAACCCACCGAGCCACCCAGGTGCCCCTGGACTATTAATTTCTTGAGGGCAGGGACCATCAGGTGCTCGATGGATGTTTACTGAATGAATTGAATCAAGAAAAACTCAGCATGCATAAATATTTTCCAACTATGGCCTTGGCATGATCTATTCTCATAACAGAGTAAAGTGAAAATGTCCAAGGAAATTGAATTTCTTTTAAAAAGTAAGATTACTTGTTAAAATAAAGTGGACTGACTTTACTATTGTCCATTGTCTAAAGTCTCTAAGGCAGGGGTAGTGATATGGATAGGTCAATAGAAGACGGAATATCTGAGGATTGGCCGCCATGATGTGGCTTCACTTGGGAAATAATTAAACATGATAAAAATAATTAAAATTAAAAGAAAACTTCCAGTTACTAGAGTTATGTGGCTTTGTCACACATGAGGGAAATAGTTATTTTAATATAAATACAACATTTACAATATTAAGTACCATTTATTGAGAATCAAGTATATGATAGGCACTTTCCTAAGGGTCTTCCATGTATTCAATTAGTTAATCCTTGCAATCTTACACAGCAGAGACTTACAATTTTTATATATGTGGAAACTTAAGTATGGAAATATTAAGTCACTTGTCCGAGTTCATAGAAGAAAGATGAATTAGGGCATGAACTCAGACTCTGTTCTCTAGGACTTCTCTACCACTGCAGCATAGCTCAAAGATACATGTGATACATGAGCTTAAAAAAAAAAAAAAATTCATATCTAAAAAGTTGAATTAATACCACTCTAAAATCTCTGACCCAAAATTCCTGACTCTATGTCCCAGATCAAGAAAAAAGCAATATTTAACACAAATCAAAAGGTAATAGGAGTGAACTTAGATACAGAATATAGAAAATCACCAGGGCTTTAATTTTTAAAAAACTTTTCTATGCTTTATTTTTTACTAGGATATTGAATATTAAAGGCACAAATAAAGCAGTATGCAAAAAAGACTGTACCTAGATCTGCCCAAGTTCTGAGCCTATGCTTTTGTTGAGCACTCTACCCCATGAATATAATTTAATAGAAAAAATGTAGTCTGAAAGTTCACAGGCTTGGCTTTTAATTCCAGTATAGCTATTAATACTTAAAACAATTTATTGAGATTTCTGTGCTTTCGTTTTCTCCAGTTGTCACTGCTCTCTATTTAGCCACAGGGTTCTTACAAGGTTAAAAGGAATGTGGTCTGAGGAAGCTGAAAGTCCTATTTAAGTGTTTAGCACTATTAATCATGACTTTCCATCATTGAATTTATTATGCATCTGCTATATGACCCCACACTGTTCACAGTATAAGATCATCTTTCCTATAATCAAAATAGTCCTCAAACCAAAAAATGTTATTATGACCCTTGGGGTTAATGCAAATTTTCAGAGATGGCACAGTGAAAAAAAATGCTTAAACCTTTGAGAATGCATAAATGTTTTCTTTTCCTCTATTTTAATATTAAAGGAGCCATTTAGTGTTCCAGACAAATGCTCCTTTTGGGTGAGGCTCATAGCCTCATTGGTTCAGTTTCTCTTTCCTTGGAAACTTTCTGATGGTCTGTGTAACTAGAATCCTTAGAACACTCATTCATGATGTAGGAACAACGTCAAGTGTTGCTGCTGGTCAAATTCCTATTTGCCTTCCAACCCAATTTATCGGCCACAAGAATGGCCAAGCTTCTCACAGACTGAAACGTGGGCAATTTCCACACACATGTTACACAAGGATATTGTGCCTTTATGTCCTGTTCCTGCCAGGGAAGAATGGGGAAAGGAAGAAATCACCTCAGTGAGGAGAGAAATAGAGGCTTATGAGGTATCAAATTAAAGCTAAAACATAAAAGGATCGTGAACTCTGAAGTGCAGGGACTGGATCTTCCTTATTCTTTATTCCCAGGATATAAAAAAAAAGTAAGCATTTTAGCAAATGACTTTAAAAGAAAGAATAAACAGACATTTAGCTGAAGAAATGTCATTCCTTTCACTTATTAAAGGAAATCATGGTGAAGCTGAAGTTAGAAAATTGGGATTCAAGTGTGACTTCTTCCCTTAAAATCTGTATATTTATCTAAATTCTTTTTTTTTAAGATTTTATTTATTTATTTGGGAGAGAGAGAGAGAGCACAAGCAGGGTGAATGGCAGGCAGAGGGAGAGGGGCAGCCTGCCTGACGTGGGGCTCGATCCCAGGATCCTGGGATCATGACCTGAGCCAGAGGAAGACACCTAACTGACTGAGCCACCCACATGCCCCTATTTATTGAACTTCTTAAGCATAAAACTTCTCATCTATATATAAAATGGAGATAAAACTAGCCTCCATTTGAGTGACAGAGAAATCTATCTAAAATGCAAATCTAACCAAGACACTCTTACATTAATCTGATAGTTTCTAGGACCAAGTCCAAGTTCTTTAGTGAATCACAAAACCTCTCAATGCTCTGGCCTTTCCTTTCTCTTGGACAAACAAACTCTTAAAGCTGTAAAGTGAAGTGTCTGGGGAATCTATAAGCCATAAGAGCCAGTTGAAAGAACAATCATGAATATGTAAGACAGAATAGTTCTTAGAATGCCAGGCCAGTGATGGAGCTCCAGACATCCAGATATTGTTTGTATCATTACCGATAATAGAAGCCCTACTGAAATAGATGGGAAGGTACCAAGTACAAAAGCCCCAAGGAGTGAAGCAGGTTGGCATGTTCCAGGAAGGAAAAGCAACCGGAGAGGGATACAAAACAATACTAGAGGATAAGGCAAAAATCAGACCAAATCACTTACAGCTCTGAATGGCCATATTGGCCAGTTTGAATTGTGTGATACACAGCATAAGGTTGAAAGGTTTTTTTTTTAAAGATTTTATTTATTTATTTGACAGAGAAATCACAAGTAGACAGAGAGGCAGGCAGAGAGAGAGGGGGAAGCAGGCTCCCCACCGAGCAGAGAGCCCAATGCAGGGCTCGATCGCAGGACCCCGAGATCATGACCTGAGTCGAAGGCAGAGGCTTAACCCACTGAACCACCCAGGCGCCCCAAGGTTGAAAGTTTTTAAGCAGGTCAGACTAAATATGAGGTGAGAGAGGGGAAAGAATAAAGGTTTTGGCTTCACAACCATTTGAAAGGTGGGGACATTGACAACATGGAGATAGTGGAGAGAAATGGATTTTGCTGGTTGTGCGGGCAAAGGGTTGGAAATCAAGAGTTTTATTTAGACATGTTAGAGATGGCTGTTAGACATTGCTATCCATAGCTTTAGTCAATACTAAATCTTGGAGTCTGAATTTCAAGAGTGACATGTAACCTGGAGAAAGCCTTTCTCTCCCTATCAATTAGGGCATCTGTTTACCACAGAGGATTTCAAACCCTTTTCCTGAAGAATTCCCAGGAAACACCACTGGGGCAACTCAATAAATTGAAATACAAGGGGATGGAGCTCCTTTAACAAAGCAACTCTTGTTTCTTTTCTTATTCTTTGAATTTCTTCTCTACATATGGAGTCTGTGTAAGATTTCATTTTAAGAAGTGTCTGAAAGTTACACCATACTCACAGCTAGCAGGTACGTAGTGCTTACAATGTGTCAGGCACTGTTCTAGTATATATATATATATATATATATATATATATATATATACACACACACACACACACACACACACGCATATATATATACACACATACATACACATATATATATGTATATATATACATACACATATATATACACACACATATTATATATATTAGATATATAAACTAATTTAAATATCACAACAACCTTGTACACTGGACACCGTCATCAACCCTATTTTATGATGAAGAGCCTGATACCTAAAGTATCATAGCTAGGAAGTGGTAGAGTCCGAGTATGGTCAGACTCCTCACCACTCCTCACCACTACCACCACAGAATAATGCTGAAACTTTCTAACAGGGCACATAAAACTACTTTGCTGCCCCATAGCTTATAGAAATATCTATATATTTCTATCCTACTTTGCTGCCCCCTAGCTTATAGAAATATCTATATATTTCTATCCTACTTTGCTGCCCCATAGCTTATAGAAAGCTGCCCATGCTCCATCTACCCTGGATTGTGACCATTTCTCCAAGTCATTCATACTCTTGTGTTTAAGTCTTGTTTATCCATCCTTCAAAACCCAGCTAAATAGACATGTTTTCATAAAGGCTTGCTTGGCTCCTTACCTCTTAAGGGCAGAGAGAATCATAAGCTCCTTTGAACTCTGAGAATGCTCTGTTCACAGTCCAATTACATCAATCTTGATTTTTGTGTGTGTGCTGGTCTGCCCTCTACCTTTCCCACACAGAGAATTTCTCACCCACACAGAGATTGTGAAAGCTTTAAGGACAACCTCTCTTGTTTAGCTGAGCTTCATAAGGTTTCCTCACTTCTGAAACTAATGGTCTAGAAAGAAATATAGACACAGAAGCCACCCTAACCCAGTAAAAAAACTGGAACTTCACAGATTCTTAAATCAGAGTATTTAGGTTCAAATTTTGGCCTGGCCACTTCCTTCCCAAATGTAGAGAAGTTATTTGGCCTCCATTTGTCTTAGTTCATGCATTGGTAATATGCAGGTAGTATTACCTATTTCATAATGCTGTTTCAAGGATTAAACAGGATATATTATTCACTTGGAACAATGACTGGCACATAGTATATATTTGATAAAGATTTGTTACTATTTTTACATTACATTTATTATAAAAACATATGCCAATGTATCCCAGACAATTATATTTTGTATTTCTAGCACTAACCATGAATGACATTTGCATGTTCCTTTGAATGAATGACTCAGTTGATGGATAGACATATCCATCGAATTATTGATTAACACAACATATAGTGATTGTGCATCTACAGTGTTCTATTGCTATGCTAGTTTCTGGGGTTGAACTACATAGGTAAGTTTTCTGCCCTCTTAGGGATTCTAGTCTCCCTAGGAGATATGGATGGCACACACAAATAAAGAGGCAATTATAAGATGATTTTAAGGATAGATCCCTCCAGAGTGATGACATCATTCAAAATGATGGCAGAACTTGGGATGGAGAGAAAGATGGCAACAAAAGTCTTTGGTTAATGTGATAAAGCATATACAACATTAGTAGAGGACACCAAAGAAGTATTGAAAGCAGATATAATAGACAGTTCTCTGGGTTTTAGACACTTGGTCTATGCAGGATCCCAGACACATCCAAAATTTTAAGTGTCCCTTTTGGAAGGAATATGAGCAGGGTAGATAACGAAGCTGCACAATCCAATTCACCAGTGGGCTATATTCCCAGAAATGGAGTCAAAGCAGACTCTTTATTATCAGCACCCACAGGCTGGGTCCACCAGGGAGCCTCAGACATCTCCTGCAGTTCATTTCTTCCCTGTCTTTGAAAAATTGGCACCTAAGGTAGGGAACACTGAGTGTAAGACAAGAGGAAACCCCTAATAAGAATTTATTCTTTCTGAAAAGCATTTTTAAGACTAGGATTTTTTATTTTTTTAGGAAAAAAAAATGGTTCAAACTCATGCCCACTGCTCTGCCTCCTCCCCCCTCACCTTCAGAATCAAGGTGGAAGGAAATGCAAAAACAAATCAGTAAAAAGAGCTGGAAATTCTCCAGTCCCTTGATGTGTTCCAATACAAACATCATGGGGGGTGTGGAAAACTCCACAAGGAAACATTTTGTAAGACCATAGCATTTTTGAGCTGAAAGGAACCCAGATCAAATGGACCAGTTCTTTGTTTTAAATAAGGATGCTCTGAAGAGGCCAACAGAATGGAAGGTAGTCAGGCTGGAATGTTGTGGATTAGGAAAGTAAATGCATATTCCTTACCAAACGACTTTTTCCAGCTTCATTTTAAAAAGTGATCATTCTAATAGTTTTAAAAAGAAAAACATGGCTAAATTTCAGTTCAGAAATGTAACCCTAATCAGAATTTTAACAAAAGTTCTGTTGTTAATAAGATCTTATTCACTCAGTTCATATACATTTGGATATAATATTGACTCTGAAACTTCAAAACAACATTATAACTTTATGGGATGATGGATGCTCTCAAATGCAAAGCCATTTTCCTATTAATGCAACTGGCAAATCAGAAATAATGTTAAATGGGAAGCCCAAAATGATTTATTCTATTCACATTTTTCTATTTATACCTATGTGTTTTTTCTATTTATATATTTCTATTCCATTCATGTTACATTTTTCTGTAACGTATTTCTATATTTAATGTATAACTATTTTTTCTCATAGTAATTGCACAGTGGTTTAGATTTTCCTTCTTTCATTTAAATGCTTCATCCACATATACCTAAAATGAATCTAACACAATAACTTAGAAAGAAGGGGAAACTCCCTTGTCAAGGAATTGAGGAAGGTCTAATACCCTCTTCTACTCACCATCTGATACTAGGACATACGTAATTTGCTTAATTATATCTCCAATTATATCTTGCTTTGGCTTTGTCTCAGTATCCTAAGACATTTTTATTTTTTTTTAAGTTAGCAGGACTGTTTATTCAAATCAAATCTTACGAACTATGTAAATAGATAAGAGCCGAAGTTCCAACTTCCAACAGTGATGGCACATGGCCCACATCTCTGTCCACACACATTTTCACTCCCCACATCTTCCTCCATATAGCTCTGAAGGAATTTGTGGAGCTGGGGTTGAAAACCAGTGCAGTAACAGGATCTATAAAAAGCCTAGGCAAATAAATATTCATAGACTAGTATATTTATTCACACATGCGCACACACACAAACACATCCCACATGTATTCACACACATATGCATATACGCTATATATATGTATGTAAAACTTATGCATAGAGTGAGACCTGAGTATTTAGAAAAAGTTAGCAACATAGAAACCAAATAGAAAATATTATCCTAATACAGTTGGAAATGTCAATGGAGAATGGATTTCAATAGTTTACAAGGGTTTATAGTCCATCGAATGGTCTGGTTTACACCAATTGACAACTGGCTTCTTTTGACCAAAGGCTGGGTTTTATTTATATTCTGGTTGGAACCTTTGACTCATATGATCAGACACCCACACAACCCACTTAGCTTAAAAAAAAAACAAAACACCAGAGTGAAGAAGGTAGCTTGTTGCAGTCTCCTTTGTGGATTGTGGTTAGCATAATAGGATCATGGACAAAAGGGTCACAAAACCACATGGTTTGGATAGAGAACACTTAAAAGCAGCAGCTGCCTTCAAACCAAAAAGGTTTATAAAGGCAAATTGAGCATATGGTTAGTTAGTGTCCTAAGATGACTTGAGTGAAGACTGGACCCACGGTGAAGGGCATTAAAAGAAAGCCATCATCTTTGGCCCGACATGTACTGTGTGTTAGAGGCTTTATATGTGTAGTCCCCTTTATCTGTAGGACAAAGTAGATTATCTCCTGTTTACAGAAGAGGACACTCCAGGCAGGAAAGGTTGATAATTTGTCCAAGAGTATATAACCTGTGTTTGTTTTATCCTATCACACTATCCTTCCTCTTCCACGAACTAGCTGAGCAGACCTCTGCCACAAGGCCTTTGCTATTTGCTCCTCCTTCTGCCCACAATTTTCTTCTCATGAATATCCTCATGTCTCTCTCTCTTATTTCACACAGGTTGCTGCTCAACTGCATCTTCTTGGTGGGGCCTTCTCTGACCATCTTTCATAAGATAACACTTCTTTCATTCCCTACCTCTTTATTTTTTTCCACAGCATTTATTGCTACCTGACATGATATTAGACATGCACTTATTCATTGGTTTGTCATTTGTCTTTCACGGTAGAATATAAATCCCCTTAGGATAGGGTCTCTGTTTGTACAGTTTCATACCCTAGCTTCAATACCTGATAGAGCATGTGTCTGATACATAGTAAATGATCAATAAGTACTTGCTGCTGAATGAATGAATGGTGTACCAAACAATTAAATAAATAATTAAATTAAATAGTAAATAAGAGGCAGAGGAGTTAGGAATTTTGTTCAAATTTTAGCCCTTTGGGAATTTAATGTTATACTGGTCTTAGAAAATTGATTTGAGTGGATTCTTTGTACCCTCAGCATTGTGGATGGCTTTTTCTTGGTTTAAGTCAATCAGTGAAGACCCTGATTCTGGCTGATGTAACCAGCTCGGAGGTGGTCCCACATCCTGATACAGGCCAATGAGATCAAAGGAACTTTTTTTAAAAAATGATTTCTTGGAAGAGAGCAACCTTATACTTCTGAGAGAGTTATTAACAGAAATGATCTTTTCTTCTTTTGGGGTATGAACAGGTGGATGGGAAAAGGATAAACAGGAAAATCTTAAAGTGTGGTTAGGGTTTATTTGACTAATACTGAGTCTCTAACCTGTGTCATATACCATTGTAGACACCGAGAATATAGTGGTTAGTGAGAGAGACAAGGTCTTTGTTCCATGAAGATTAGTTTTATAGAGGAGACAAAATAAGTAATCAAATAAACAGATAACTTTGGGTAGGGATACATCGTATGAAGAAAATTAAACAGTTTTACATAATGGAGAATATCTTTTATCTTGAGATTACAGGGAAGTCCTCTCTGGAGAGGGTTTTCAGTTGTCTACACAAATACCCTATTTGTCTAAAGTAAATAAATATGAAATTTTTGTAATGAATCAGTTACAGAAGGAAGGGAAGGGTGAATTGGGGGGAAATCAGAGGGAGTAATGAACCATGAGAGACTGTGGACTCTGAGCAACAAACTAAGGGGTTTGGAGGAGAGGGGGTGGGGGGTTGGGCGAGCCTGGTGGTGGGTATTGAGAAGGGTACGTATTGCATGGAGCACTGGGTGTGGTGCATGAACAATCAATCTTGTAACACTGAAAAAATAAAATAAACATATTTGGAAAAAAATAAACATAATCAAGCAAAATTCATGTAAAATCATCAAATAAAAATAGTAATATGTATCCTAGTCAATAACATTGCCATACTACCATTTTATATCTTTCAAAATTTGGCAACTTTTATCAAGTATTTCAGAAAATGCCTTCTCTCATCTCATTGACTTGTACTGAGTGAATGTTACCATCTCTAAACCAATCACCTTGTTCAGGGTTATGGACTTCATTAATTGATTTAAGTCAATTGATTTAATTGATTTATGGACTTGAGGGTAGAGTAAATCCTACCAAAGTGTCTATCCAATTGACTTCAGTCAGAGAGGTTAAATGGTGTTATAGAGAAAGTATCATGAGAACAGCCAGAAAAATGAGAGATTGAAATAAAATAGACCACAGAACCTGCAACATCTTCTCCCCATCCCACACTATTAATACATCAATAAGCATAAGTCTAATAAAAAAGTGAGATATTCTCAGATGTCAGAACTCAGAGGAAATTCAAGGCAGAGGCACAATCAGGAGCTGATAACACAGCATTATAAAAGAACACAAGTCCCAGACATAAGATATGGGACAGAAGATAATATGGTCTTTAGTCTTCACAAGGAAGAATTGGAAACTAAGCTTCTGCGTAGAGCAGGAAGACTTTCAGTCTCACTCATTAATGGGAAAAAGGACTAGAACAACTCCACCTACAGACCCAGGACAGGAAACAACAGAATGCTTGTTATCTACCTGGAAATGTGCACAGAAAAAAAAGTTGCCTCTGGTCATCAGCAATCCAGTTTGGAAAATTACTCAGAAGAGTTAAAATCTGGAGGGTCTTTTGAAGGATAAAACTCAAAACCACACTGAAGGGAATAGTTTCACAACCTAGGACATATAGGACTTCCACTGGAGGAGAGAATATAGGGACAATGAGTTAACAATCCAAGTTTAAATAACACACAACACAAGGAAATGGACCACTTTGAAGGAGCATCACAAAAGTCAGGAATCACTTAAAATAAAAAAAACAGTAACAAAACAAGCCTGGATTTTCTAGGGAACAGGGCCTAGACATTTATGGCCAGCAGCTGAGGAGGGAATGTTTGGAAGCCGACCAGTGTGGAACAAAGTCAATGTTCCAGCGGCCTGGAGCAATGGCCAGAGCAGCAGAAAGAGAACTACCAAAGCAGAGTGGCAGAGACTTTATCTGGGCCACTAGGCAGTGAGAATTTCCTTAAAGATGGCCAGATTCTTAAAGCATCAGACTGACAGGTTATCAATTTTCAAAAAAGTAAAGAAAGGGGAGGGAAGCTGAGTCTGGGACACCTGCTCTTAGCCAAAATAATTGAATTGAAAAGCGTGAGATTGTCCCTGTATGGGGGTATCATATGTCTGACAATAATTTGGAGAGTTTCTTGGAATTGGCTCGAATGGGACTCTCACAGATGGAAGTAAGCATAGCTCAGAAACAAGATTGCCAAAAAAAAAAAAAAAAAAAGAGAGATGTCAAGCCATCATAATGAATGCTTGTCAACAAAAACAGGATACAAAACGTGTGAATACTAAAGATTGACATTAGAATCGGTAGATACAGGACGCAGAAAAACAATGTAAAAAAATATTTTCCATACTACCATGAAGTATGTACTTACAATGATGAGCATACCAACAATACTAAGAATGAACAGAGAGACTTTTCAAAACCAAGTAAGAACTCTAGGAGTAAAATCTATTGTGCATGTGTTTCAAGTGATTGTATAAGAAGTTAAAAAAAAAAAAAACAAAAACCAAACACCAACCTACAGAATACATTCTATATGGTTAGACAAGCATACTTTTCTCAGGGGAAGAGAAAGTGGGAGGAAAGCTTGGGGAAAGCCTAGGTTCTCCAACTGCCCCATCTCCAGTAAATCACCTCAGAAAGGATTTAGGATGCATATTTTTGTCCTTTACTCTTCATGTTCTCCAATCCAGTTTTAGCAGTAATAAGGCTGATATTTTTAATCTTACTCTTGGGCCTATTTTTTAGATTTACTTTTTTGATATCCTTTGGATTTATTTTTTAATATTTTATTTTGAAAAATTTTAACCTAAAAAAAGTGGCAAGAAAAAGGCAATAAATACCTATAATGCTTTTTATCTAGATTTAGCAATTGTTAACATTTTTCACATATACTTTATCTCTCTATATAAATATGTATATATTAATATAATTACTCATTTTAGAGCCGTCAGTGTATTGATGATATCACAAACCATCATTCTTAATACTTCCGTATATGTATGCTGAGAACAAAGACATTGTCCTTTATAATCATAATACTATTATTGGATTCAATTATTATTATTTTTTAAATTATGTTATGTTATTTACCATACAGTACCTCATTGGTTTTTGACATAGTGTTCCATGATTCATTGTTTGCATATAATACCCAGTGCTCATTGTAATACATGCCTTCCTTAATACCTGTCACTGGGCTAACCCCTGCCACCTCCCCTCTGAAAGGCTCAGTTTGTTCCCTGTAGTCCATAGTCTCTCATGTTTCGTCTCCCCCTCTGATTTCACCCCCTTCATTTTTCCCTTCCTTCTCCTAATGTTCTCCATGCTATTCCTTATGTTCCATAAATAAGTGAAACCATATGATATTTGTCTTTCTCTGCTTGACTTATTTCAGTTAGCATAATCTCCTCCAGTTCCATCCCTGTTGATGCAAATGGTGGGTATTCATCCTTTCTGATAGTTGAGTAATATTCCATTGTATATATGGACCATATCTTCTTTATTCATTCGTCTGTTGAAGGGCATCTCATCTCCTTCCACAGTTTGGCTACTGTGGATATTGCTGCTTTGAACATTGGGGTACATGTGGCCCTTATTTTCACTACATCTGTATCTTTGGGGTAAATACCCAGTAGTGCAATTGCTCAGTTATAGGGTAGCTCTACTTTTATCTTTTTGAGGAACCTCCATACTCTTTTCCAAAGTGGCTGTACCAACTTGCATTCCCACCAACAGTGTAAGAGGGTTCCTCTTTCTCCATAACATTGTTGTTTCCTGCCTTGTTAATTTTTGCCATTCTAACTGGTGTCAGGTGGTAACTCAATGTGGTTTTGATTTGAATTTCCCTGATGGCTAGAGCTGCTGAACATTTTTTCATGCATTTGTTAGCCATTCATATATATTCTTTGGAGAAGTGTCTCTTCATGTCTTCTGCCTATTTTTTGACTTGATTATTTGTTTTTTGGGTGTTGCATTTGAGAAATTCTTTAGAGATCTTGGATACCAGCCCTTTATCTGTACTGTCATTTGCAAATATCTTCTCCCATTTGTGGATTGCCTCTTTATTTTGTTGACCATTTCCTTTGCTGTGCAAAATCTCTTTATCTCAATGAAGTTCCCAAAGTTCATTTTCACTTTTGTTTCCCTTGCCTTTGGAAACGTGTCTTGAAAGAAGTTGTTGTGGCCCATGTCAAAGAGGTTATTGCCTATGTTCTCCTCTGGGATTTTGATGGATTCCTGTCTCACACTGAGGTCTTTCATCCATTTAGAGTTTATCTTTGTGTATGGTGTAAGAGAATGGCCGAGTTTTATTCTTCTGTATATAGCTGTCCAATTTCCCCAGGACCATTTATTGAAGAGATTGTCTTTTTTCCATTGGATATTTTTTCCTGCTTTGTTGAAGATTAGTTGACCATAGAGTTGAGGGTCCATATCTGGGCTCTCTATTCTGTTTCATTGATCTATGTGTCTGTTTTTGTGCTAGTACCATGCTGTCTTGGTGATCACAGCTCTTTAATATAGCTTGCAATCAGGTAATATGATGCTCCTAGCTTTGTTTTTCTTTTTTAACATTTCCAGTTCAATTATTGACACAACACTGTTAAAAGAAATGTCTTTTACCACAATTGTTTTTCCTGATCTGTGTTCCAATCCAGGATTGACATTGCATTTGTGTCTTTACTACCCTTTAATCTGGAAGAGTTTCTCAGCCTTTATTTGGCTTTCACAATGCTGACTGACATTGTTGAAAAATACAATTCAGTTTTTTAGTGAATGCCTCCTTAATTTGTTATCTGGTTGTTTTCTCATGATTAGATTTAGATTTTGTATTTTTTTTCAGGGATACTATAAAGGTGACCAGTCTTTCTCAGTAGAGCACCTTTGCCCCATTCAAGATGTTAATTTTGATCATTTAACTATGTGATTTTGCCACAATAAAGGAATCATTTTTCTTTGATAATTAACATGCAATATTTACCTGGATAGTTTGATCCCATTCAACAACAAACTGTGATGTATTGGTGTAGCTTCTACTGATGATTCTTGACTAAATAAATTATTGCCATATTGGTGGCTAAATGTTTTGTGTCCTTTCATCTTAACTGGATCAGAATCTAGAAGCACAAGTCATCTAATTTTCTGAAACCGAGGGCATGGTACATTAGCCTGGAAACCTTGAGATATCAACATAATGGGTAAAACAGTAAGAAAACATGTCTTGGAGTGGCTTGAGGCAGTTGCCTTTGAATATAGGCCTTGCCAGTCTTTGAATTTAAGGGCTTTAGCAGTTTATAGCTGGTGTTTGCAGGCATGTGATTGGTTTTTAAAAGCACGGCCAGATTTGGAGGATTAACCCAATTTTTGGTCTGGTCTCTTCAAGGATGGATCCCTGTCTAGATTTAGCAAATAAAGAGATTCAGTTTAGGGATTAAAGTAATTAGGGCCTTCAATTGAGTAGATTCTGAACTCAGGAAAAGATGGTGATTTCTTCTCATGGGTCAGAAATGATTTTCTTGACTCTGGAGAACGAGCTTATTTTTTGATGATTTTGAAATAGTTCAGGGAGAAGAAACAGACACCTTTGCAGAGCTAGACTCTTCTCACCTCAAAAGAGGTAGTGGTTTCTGTACAGCATCTCTGTCAGGACTGCAAGGGCGCTGAGCTACTACTAGCTACGACTCTCTACTACTCTCTCTACTACAGAGAGTGGGCACTCTCTGACTTCGCTTCTTCATTTCTTTTGGAAATGAAGAGCTTGAAGATGTGAAAATGAAGTTGATTGTTTTCTTTTAATCTCCCACCCCATTTATCTTGTTTCTCAGCTTGTGCTATGAGACAAACCACAGAAGCTTTGGGTCTGTCGCAAAGGATCATAGGTGGGAGAAAGGGAGTTACAAACAGCCACAGGGAACGTTTATTTGATGTCTAAGGACTAAATGCTGAAACAGCAAGATTTGGGGATAAGTATATGGCCTGGGTTTCTCCTTCTCGCTGGAATTCTTAGGAAACACCAGGAGCAGCATTGGGGGAGCAGTTAGGGGGAGCATGCATGAGCTCTACAGAAGCTGTACATGTTGATTGGTGGCCACGGCCGAAAATGGTGATATAGCTCCACTGACATATTGTTTGTCTATGTCCTTTCTCCAATGTATTATAAAGTCATGAATTACTTCTCATCATCCTCTCCTGTTCTCCCAGAGTTACTGACAGTGGTTATTGCAGTGAAAAGAGTCCAAAGAGGAATTCTAGAAGAATCAACATAGCAAGCTGTGTTCCCTTTAGCTTACACACACACACACACACACACACACACACACACACACACACACACACAGCTGGAGACAATGGAGGTGCTATTGCCTTCTTAAGAAGAGCAGAGTTCAGAAAATAATAACTACCCTATGGGGTAGAGGGCCAAGGACCCCCCCCCAAGAACCTTTTTTGTGAAATTCACAGGTATCTATAGGAAACAAACACTGTCTTTATGTTTCCTAACAGGATGACTGTTGAGCAGAAGGACATGGCGATCTGTGCAAGTGCCATAGCAAAAGAGAAGACTCATAAGGAGGGAGGATGGAGGGGCACCTGGGTGGCTCAGTGGGTTAAAGCCTCTGCCTTCGGCTTAGGTTGTGATCTCAGGGTCCTGGGATCGAGCCCCGCATCGGGCTCTCTGCTCGGTGGGGAGCCTGCTTCCCCTCTCTCTCTGCCTGCCTCTCTGCCTACTTGTGATCTCTCTCTCTGTCAAATGGATAAATAAAATATTAAAAAAAAAAAAAAGGAGGGAGGATGGAGGTCCTCCTCATCCTGCCCAAACCTCCATGGGAAAGGGGCTCCATCCTGTATCCATAGGCTCCAATTTAGGGATACAGAGGATAGGGATTACCACTCTGCAGGCTTGCCAGGAATTGCCACAGTATAGGGGGAAAGGCACACAAAACTGAGGAATAGAGACATGATACCTCCGTCTGGTGGCCAGATAGAACTTCTAACTACACCTTTCCAGAGGATTACTCATGACAAGAAACCTTTGAGGGATGGGCTCCCTCAGTCACCTGTCCATATATAATCCACAGGAGCTAGATCAGCAGGGATCTATTCACTCAGCTAAATCTTTACTGAGTTCATACTATTTGTCAAGAATTGTTGTTGTCGTCAAAGGGACAGAGCAGTCAACCAGACAAAGATTGCTTTTCATTCATTAAGAGAGATGGATAATAGATAAATGTACAAATAAGTATGTAATATGAGACAAAAAGTAATTTTTAAAAAATCAGAGAGTAAACTTAACTCAAAAGGCAATTATTACAATGGCCACCCTTAGATGACCCATCCTTCACAAGAGTAAGAGGAGAAGAAAGACAAAGAGGTTGAAAGAGAAAATTATACTTCAAAACAAAAGTTCTGTGGCTCAAGACAGCCTCGAATGGAGGGTGAGGGAAAGCTTTATAGGTAGAGAAGAAGGAAATTTTGAACCAAAATTAGACCGAGATCTTAATAACAAGATTTTTAAAGCAGTCATCGGATTACAATTTTATTTGCCAATTATGCCTCCATAAAGCTGGAAAAAAAGGTTATTGAATTGGATTGATGTGAAACATAAGAAACAATTGTAAAGTTTAAGGGACCTCATTACCCATTAGGGTAAGATCTGGACAAAGCAAAGATGGTAACAATTATTGAAAATATGCAGAACCATTTCATGCTGATAGACTGATGAACTGAGATGGATTGGTCAGGCCCATCTGATCTTGCTGTTGGACATGATTCCAACAAGTATCTGCTCTAGTTTGACTGGCATTCCTCATGTGGTTAAAGGTTGTACTTTGTGTGGTTTGGAAAATACTCTTTTGCTACAATAAGCATTTATTAAGCTTTTTAGATTTTCTTAGTATAGGGCTGGTCCTGATACTCTCATCTATCAGATTAATTCTTTAGATTTTTTAAAAAGGGTTGAGGATTTGATTAATTCAACTTTAAGATTTTATTTATTTATTTGAGAGAGAGAGAGAGAGAATGCGCGTGCGCATGCATGTGCACGTGCATGTGCACGTGCAAGGGGGGGAGGGACAGAGGGAGAAGGAGAAGCGGCGTCCCCGCTGAGCAGGGAACACAATGTGGGGCTCAATCCTGGGGCTCTAGAATCATGACCTGAGCCAAAGGCAGGCACTTAACTGACTGAGCCACCCATGTGCCCCTAGATTAATTCAACTTTGGAGATGCAGAACAAATCACCCCCTCTGGTGAAATACCCTAGTTGGCAGCTATGTGAAGAATCCCAGTTCTACCGAGATAGTTAAATGAAATCATTCTGGCTGGGACTGAATAGAATAAGAAATGGGGAAAAGAGGAAACAAAGTTGTTTTTTTTGCTTTTAAAGTTCTTGTGTTTTAACATGTAAGAGGAGGAAGGAGATTGAATTTTTGGCTTTCATTTCTTTCGAGGAATTTATTGCTAGAGGGGTGCTCATATTCAAATTTTAAGACATTTTAATATTGCTGAGACTATACTATTGTAATTTATAATAGTAAATGGGGACAATTTATGTAGTCATTTAGGCTTGTGATATAACTTCTCCTGAGATACTATGGAGTATGTCACTGGCTATTATTTGCGATAGGAGAAAGATAGAGATTTTTGGCCTCTTGATGCAGAGTGGCTTTGTGAATACCTTAATAATGCCCTGGTCTGATTCCTTTCAGAGCAGAGTCAATACTGTATGTCTCAGGTCTCAGGACAGTCCATAGAGGAGCAGTCTTTGGAACTGGAAGAAGGTCACATGGGAAGAAGAATGGAGGCAGTCCTGCTTGACACACTGTGGGAACTCTCCTATAGGACCAGCCATAAACAGCAGGCTTGAATGCTTAAGCATATTAGGCTACAGAACAAAAATGATAGGAGCCCTGGGAGAAACATAGGAATTATAATAGGAATTTCTGCCCTCATAGAAATTGTGGGAGGGAAGCTATTGTGTTGTTCTCCGCCACACTAACTCTTCCCAAAAGTCTCCCTAGCTCCCTCTTCAGACTCACAGGCAGTCTGCAGCCTCCTCTCTTCCACATGGGAAGCCCTCTGGGGTAGGCATGGCAAGGAGAACCTGAGGTTGGCATTGGCTCTGTCTGAGAAGGGCTAGGTTAATCCAATTTAGGCGAGAGGAGTGAGAAGCCCATTGCCAGTATTGGGTGCAAGCTTTGTCCTGCAAGTCAGCTGATACCAATACATTGATTTCCCTTGGATTCAGAATACAGAAGGGGGAGGGAATAAGGATCCTTTGCAAACTGCACCAAAGATCTCTGAGAGAGAGAGTGAGAGACGGCACACAGGACGGAGGCACAGGGCATAGGGGCTGGAGCCCTGAGTGGGCATCCAGACAGACAGGAGGCTCTCCACACAATGATATAAACCAGTGCCTGACGGATTACAGATGGTAGGGTTTTACCTGTACTGTCATATTTAAACCTCTCAGAAATCCAGTGCAATGGGTATTATTATCGCCATGGAGAATAGTCAGCCTTTTGTAAGGGTGAGTTTTATGGAAGAAACCCTTTGAAGCTAGTGCCGCTGAGAGGTTTTGACTATCATCCACAATACGAAATATATTAGAAACTAAAGTGTCCAAAAAATAGTCGTTATCTTTACTATCTGCAATGGAATCTAATCTTCTCTTTTTCATTGTATTTTAAAGCATCTGGTTTCAACAATTAAAATATTTTTAAGAACCACTAATTATCCACGATGTGCAATTTGGAAACAAACAAAAAACTGTTCTAGGTAAAGGCATGGCACATAGATCTGGGTTCAAATCCTGATTTTTAAAAATTTTTATTTATTTTTATTTTATTAACAGATACAGTATTATTTGTTTCAGGGGTACAGGTCTATGAATCATCAGTCTTACACAGTTCACAGCACTCACTGTAGCACATACCCTCCCCACTCTCCATAACCCAGCCACCTTATCTCTCCCCCACAACACCAACCCTCAGTTTGGTTCCTGAGATTAAGAATCTCTTATGGTTTGTCTCCCTCCCCAGTCACATCTTGTTTCATTTTTTCCCTCCCTTCCCCCCCCTTAACCCCTCAACCTGCCTCTCAAACTCCTCGTATCAGAGAGATCACATGATAATTGTCTTTCTCTGACTGACTTATTTCACTTAGCATAATACCCTCTAGTTCCAACCACATTGTTGCAAATGGCAAGATTTCATTTTTTGATGGCTGCATACTATTCCATTGTATATATATATATAACACATCTTCTTTATCCATTCATCTATTGATGGACATCTAGTTTCTTTCCATAGTTTGGGTATTGTGGACATTGCTGCTTAAACATTTGGGTCCACGTGCCCCTTTGGATCACTACATGTACCTTTAGGGTAAATATCCAGTACTGTGATTGCTGGGTCGTAGGGTAGCTCTATTTTCAACTTTTTGAGGAACCTTCATACTGTTTTCCAGAGTGGCTGCACCAGCTTGCATTCCCACTAACAGTGTAGGAGGGTTCCCCTTTCTCTGCATCCTCGCCAACATCTGTCGTTTCCTGACTTGTTAATTTTAACCATTCTGATGGGTGTGAGGTGATATCTCACTATGGTTTTGATTCGTATTTCCTTGATGCTGAGTGATGTGTCTGTTGGCCATTTGGATGTCTTCTTTGCAGAAATGTCTGTTCATGTCTTCTGCCCATTTCTTGATTGGATTATTTGTTCTTTGGGTGTTGAGTTGATAAATTCTTTATAGATTTTGGATACTAACCCTTTATCTGATATGTCATTTGCAAATATCTTCTCCCATTCTGTCGGTTGTCTTTTGGTTTTGTTGACTGTTTCCTTTGCTGTTCAAAAGCTTTTGATCTTGATGAAATGGCAATAGTTAATTTTTGCCCTTGCTTCCCTTGCCTTTGGTGATGTTTCTAGGAAGAAGTTATTGTAGCTGAGGTCAAAGAGGTTCTGCCTGTGTTCTCTTCAAGAATTTGGATAGACTCCTGTCTCACATTGAGGTCTTTGATCCATTTTGAGTCTATTTTTGTGTGTGGTGTAAGGAAATGGTCCAGTTTCATTCTTTTGCATGTGGCCGTCCAATTTTCCCAACACCATTTGTTGAAGAGACTGTCTTTTTTTCATTGGACATTCTTTCCTGCTCTGTTGAAGATTGGTTGACCATAAAGTTGAGGGTCCATTTCTGGGCTCTCTATTCTGTTCCTATTCTATTCTGTTTTTGTGCCAGTACCATACTATCTTGATGATTACAGCTTTGTAATAGAACTTGAAATCTGGAATTGTGATGCCACCAACTTTAGTTTTCTTCTTCAACATTCCTCTGGCTATCCGGGGTCTTTTCTGCTTCCATATAAATTTTAGGATTATTTGTTCCATTTCTTTGAAAAAAAAATTGATGGTGTTTTGATAAGGATTGTATTAAATGTGTAGATTGATCTAGGTAGCATAGACATTTTCACAATATTTGTTCTTCCAATCCATGAGCATGGAACATTTTTCCATTTCTTTGTGTCTTCCTCAATTTCTTGCATGAGCACTTTGTAGTTTTCTGAGTACAGATTCTTTGCCTCTTTGGTTAGTTTTATTCCTAGGTATCTTATGGTTTTGGGTGCAATTGTAAATGGGATTGACCCCTTAACTTCTCTTTCTTCTGTCTTGTTGTTGGTGTATAGAAAAACAACTGATTTCTGTGCATTGATTTTAGATCCTGACACTTCACTGAATTCCTCTATGAGTTCTAGCAGTTTTGGAGTGGAGTCTTTTGGGTTTTCCACATAAAATATCATATCTGCAAAGAGTGAGAGTTTGACTCTTCTTTGCTGATTCGGATGCCTTTTATTTCTTTTTGTTGTCTGATTGCTGAGGCTAGGACTTCTAGGACTATGTTGAATAAGAGTGGTGATAGTGGACAGCCCTGCCATGTTCCTTACCTTAGGGGAAAAGCTCTCAATTTTTCCCCATTGAGACGATATTTGCTGTGGGTTTTTCATAGATGGCTTTTATGATAATGAGGTATGTGCCCTCTATCCCTACACTTTGAAGAGTTTTGATCAAGAAAGATGCTGTACTTTGTCAAATGCTTTTTCAGCATCTATTGAGAGTATCATATCGTTCTTGTTCTTTCTTTTATTAATGTATCATATCACTTGATTGATTTGTGGACGTTGAACCAACCTTGCAGCCCAGGAATAAATCCCACTTGGTTGTGGTGAATAATCCTTTTAATGTACTGTTGGATCCTATTGGCTAGTATTTTGGTGAGAGTTTTCACATCCATGTTCATCAAGGATATTGGTCTGTAATTCTCCTTTTTGATGGAGTCTTTGTCTGGTTTTGGGATCAAGGTGATGCTGGCCTCATAAAATGAGTTTAGAAGTTTTCCTTCCATTTCCATCTTTTGGAATAGTTTCAGGACAATAGGTATTAATTCATCTTTAAATGTTTGGTAGAATTCCCCTGGGAAGCCATCTGGCTCTGGGCTCTTATTTGTTGGGAGATTTTTGATGACTGCTTCAATCTCCTTACTGGTTATGGGTCTGTTCAGGTTTTCTATTTCTTCCTGGTTCAGTTTTGGTAGTTTACATGTCTTTAGGAAGGCTTTCATTTCTTCTAGATTGTCAAATTTGCTGGTGTATAGGTGCTCATAATATGTTCTTATTATTGTTTGTATTTCTTTGGTGTTGGTTGTGATCTCTCCACTTTCATTCATGATTTTATTAATTTGGGTCTTTACTCTTTTCCCTTTGATAAGACTGGCCAGGGGTTTATCAATCTTATTAATTCTTTCAAAGAACCAGCTCCTAGTTTCATTGATCTGTTCTACTGTTCTTTGGTTTCTATTTCATTGATTTCTGCTCCTATATTTATTATTCTCTTCTCCTGCTGGGTTTAGGCTTTCTTTGCTCTTCTTTCTCCAGCTTTTTTAGATGTAGGATTAGGTTGTGTGCTTGAGACCTTTCTTGTTTCTTGAGAAAGGCTTGTATTGCTATATACTTTCCTCTCAGTACTGCCTTTGCTGTGTCCCAAAGATTTTGAACAGTTGTTTTTGTTTCCATGAATTTTTAAAATTCTTCTTTAATTTCCTGGTTGAACATTCATTCTTTTTTTTTTAAAGATTTTATTTATTCATTTAACAGAGAGAGAACACAAGCAGGCAGAGAGGCAGGCAGAAGCAGAGAGAGGAGCAGGCTCCCTGCGGAGCAAGGAGCCCGATGCGGCACTCGATCCCAAGACGCCGGAATCATGACCTGAGCCAAAGGCAGTTGCCCAACCAACTGCGCCACCCAGGCGTCCCTGAACATTCATTCTTTAGTGAGATGCTCTTTAGCCTCCATGAATTTGAGTTCTTTCCAATTTTCCTCTTGTGGTTGAGTTCTAGTTTCAAAGCACTGTGGTCTGAAAATATGCAGGAAATGATCCCAATTTTTTTGGTACTGGTTGAGACCTGATTTGTGACCCAGGATGTGATCTATTCTGGAAAATGTTCCATGTGCACTAGAGATGAATATATATTCTGTTTCTTTGGGATGGAATGTTCTGAATGTATCTGTGATGTCTATCTGGTCAGTGTATTATTTAAAGTCTTTATTTCCTTGTTGATCTTTTGCTTAGATAACCTGTCCATTTCAGTGAGGGGGTGTTAAAGTTCCTTACTATTATTGTATAATTGTCCATGTGTTTCTTTGACTTTATTATTAATTGGTTTATATTTGCTCCCATGTTAGGGGCATAGATATTTAAAATTGCTGGATCTTCTTGTTGGAACAGACCCTTTAAGTATGATATAGTGTCCTTCTTCATCTCTTATTATAGTCTTGGCTTAGAATCTAATTTGTCTGATATAAGGATTGCCACCCCAGCTTTCTTTTGATATCCATTAGCAGGGTAAATTATTTTTCACCTCCTCACTTTAAATCTGGAGGTGTCTTTGGGTCTAAAATGAGTTTCCTGCAGACGGCATATCAATGGGTCTTGTTTTTTTTTTTTTAAGATTTTATTTATTTGAGAGAGAGAGAGAGAGAGAGGAAGCATGAGAGGGAGAGGTCAGATGGAGAAGTAGACTCCCTGCTGAGGGGGGAGCCCAATGCGGGACTTGATCCAGAGACTCCAGGATCATGACCTGAGCCGAAGGCAGTTGCTTAACAACTGAGCCACCCAGGCGCCCCTTGTCTTTTTTTTTAATCCATTCTGATACCCTGTGTCTTTTGATTGGGACACTTAGCCCATTTACATTCAGGATAACTATTGAAAGATATGAATTTTGTGCCATTGTATTGCCTGTAACTTGACTGTTACTGTATTTTGTCCTGTTCTTTTCTGGTCTATATTACTTTTGGGCTCTCTCTTTGCTTAGAGGACCCCTTTCAATATTTCTTGTAGGACTGGTTTAGTGTTTGCAAATTATTTTAGTTTTTGTTTGTCTTGGAAGCTTTTTATCTCTCCTTCTATTTTCAGTGACAGCCTAGCTGGATATAGCATTCTTGGCTGCCTATTTTTCTTGTTTAGTGCTCTGAATATATCATGCCAGTTCTTTCTGGCTGGCCAGGTCTCTGTGGATAGGTCTGCTCCCAATCTAATATTTCTACCATTGTATGTTACAAACCTCTTGTCACGAGCTGCTTTCAGGATTTTTTCTTTGTCACTGAGCCTTGTAAGTTTTACTATTAGATGACAGGGTGCTGACTTATTTTTATTGATTTTGAGAGGGGTTCTCTGTGCCTCCTGGATTTCAATGCTTGTTTCCTTCCCCAAATAAGGGAAATTCTCTGCTATAATTTGCTCCAATATACCTTCTGCCTTCTCCCTTCTTCTTCTGGGATCCCAATCATTCTAATATCATTTTGTCTTATGGTATCATTTATATCTTGAATTCTCCCCTCATGGTCCAGTAGTTGTTTATCTCTCTTTTTCTCAGCTTCTTTATTCTCCATCATTTGGTCTTCTATATCACTAATTCTCTCTTCTGCCTCATTTATTCCTAGCAGTAAGAGCTTCCATTTTTGATTGCATCTCATTAATTGCTCTTTTGAATTCATCTTGGTTAGATTTTAGTTCTTTTCTTTCTCCAGAAAGGGATTTTATTTCTCTGGAAAGGTATTCTCTAGTATCATGTATGGTTTTTCAAGCTCAGCTAGCACCTTGATAATCATCATTCTGAACTCTAGTTCTGACATCTTACTAATGTCTGTATTGATTAGGTCTCTACCTGTTGGTACTGCCTCTTCTTTTTTTTGAGGTGAGTTTTTCTACCTTATCATTTTATTCAGAGAAGAATAGATGAATGAGAGAACAAAATGCTAAAAGGATAGCAACAACCCCAGGAAAATGTACACTAACCAAATGGGAAGAGACCTGAAACTGAGGGGAGGGGAAAAAAAAGAAAAAAGAAAAAGAAAAAAATATATTAAACTGGTGAATAGAACAAAGCCATACACTTGATTTGTGGGGTATTTTGGTCTGTTAGGAGAAATTGCCTCCCAAAATTTTAAAGAAATAAAAACTTGTATATATACAAAAATAAGGGTAAACATGATGAAAGGATGGAATATGACTGTAAAGATGAAAATTAAAAAAGATTCTGAAAAAGGAATTGATAAACAATTGGTTGAAAAAAGAAAAAAAAGAGGAAAGAATGTGATCAGGCTGGAGACTAGAACAAAGCCATGTGCTAGATTTAGGGTATATTTTGATCTGTTAAAAGAAACTGTATCCTAAAGTTTTAAAGAAAGAAAAACCTATATGTATACAAAAAATAAGGTTAAATGCGATGAAGGGATAGAATAATACTATAACAATGAAAATTAAAAAAGATTTCTTAAAAAGGTATTGATAAGATAAAATAGTTAAAGAGGTTAAAATAAAAAAGAGGAAAAAATTTAAAAATAGAAAAAGAAAAAATAAAAAAAATTAACTTTGAAAGACTAAAGGATCATGGGAAAAAGGCCATGAATTCTATGTGTTGCTTTCCCCTAACTCTGGAGTTCCTCAGTTCTCATTGATAAATGAATTTGTTCTTGGCTGGATGTTCTTTTTTTTTTTTTTTTTTTTAAGATTTTATTTCTTTATTTGACACAGAGAGAGAGAGAGAAAGAGAGAGATCACAAGTAGACAGAGAGGCAGGCAGAAAGAGAAGGGGAAGCAGGCTCCCCGCTGAGCAGAGAGCCTGAATCGGGGCTTGATCCCAGGACCCCGAGATCATGACCTGAGCCGAAGGCAGAGGCTCTAACCCACCAAGCCACCCAGGCGCCCCTTGGCTGGATATTCTTGCTGATCTTCTGAGGGAGGGTTCTGTTGCCCTGTTTCTCAAATGTCTTTGCCCGAGGCGGAATTGCACCGCCCTTGCCAGAGGCTGAGCTTAGTAATCTACTTAGTTTTGCTCTTGGAACATTTTATTCCCTGAAAGCTTTCCATACAGCTTTGGAGGAGGAGAATGAAAATGACAGCCTCCCAGTCTCCTGCCGGGAGGAGCCCAACGCTTGGGGCCCCACTCCTTAGTGCGCCGCAGAGAAAAGCAGTTAGTCCCTCCGTCTCCCTGGTCTCTGGCTGCACTCCAAGCTCACCCGACCTGTGACCAAGAATTTCTATCTCTGGCGCCCGGCCCCGTTTGGAGTCTCCAAACCCAGCAGATTCTTGCCGTGTGCTCCCGAGCCGCTCCTCCTGGAGAAAGGTGAGTCTCCCAGATCTGCCACTTATGGGGTCCCTGCTCAAAGAGCACTGGTCTGACTGTGCCTTGGATCACAGTTTAAGGTAACCCTGAGCTGAGCTCCCCCACCTTGGCTCGGTCTCTGCCGTTGGCTTCCCCACCCCGATACCTGGGAGCTCTGCCACCCTCAGACACCCTTGGTCTTTTTGTGTCCCTGTGAGGTTTCCACCCCCTCCCCCCCCACTTAGCCTCTGGAGCAATGTCCCTCAGTGGAGCAGACTTCTAAGAGTTCTGATTTTGTGCTCTGCTGCTCCACCACTTGCCGGGAGCCAGTCCCTCCCCCTGCAGTCTCTCTTCCCACGTCTTGCTTTGGATTCACTTCTCTGCACGTCCTACCTTCCAGAAAGTGATCGCTTTTCTGTTCCTAGAATTGCTGCTCCTCTTCTCTTCAATCTCCTGTTGAGTTTGTAGGTGTTCAAAATGGTTTGATAGCTATCTAACTGAACTCCTGGAACCTGATGCAATTTAGATCTCCTGTTCCTCTGCCATCTTGCTCCTCCCTCCCATCAGATCCTGCTTTGATCACTATCAGCAGAATGACCTTGAGCAAGTCACCCCTCAGAGCTTCTAATTATTTTTTTTAAGAGATTTTATTTATTTGTCAGAGAGAGAGAGAGAGAGAGAGAGAGAGAGAGAGAGAGCATGGTGAGTGGCAGGCAGAGGGAGAGGAAGAAGAAGACTCCCTGCTAAGCAAGGAGCCTGACATGGGACTCGATCCCAGAACCCTGGGACCATGACCTGAGCTGAAGGCAGATGATTAACTGACTGAGCCACCCAGGTGCCCCAGAGCTTCCAATTCTCATCTCTAAAATGGGATCCATCCCTCTGAGTTTGGTCAGTTAAAAAGTAATGTGCCAGGAGTTCAGCTGAGCTATAGGAAGCTGAGGGAGACATCAGCTGTCAGAGCAGCTGAATAAAAACAAACCAAAGTGAAAGTCATGGTCAAGCCTTTAATCACTTATCGCAATGGTGTAACCAAGTGTCTAAAACTAGAAAGAGTGCTGACCACTTCCTCTTCCATTTCCCCCCATGGAACTGTGCACCAATCCAAAGTAAGTTGGATTGGCACAGATGTGGAAGTGGATCTGTGGCACAGATCAAGGAGGGATCTGACCAGAAAGCTCCTGCAGTTTTGTGAACCCAGGGCCTAGGGTTGAGGAGTACAACAAGGGGAAAACTGGGAGAGGAAAAGTTGTTTTTGGGGTGATAGCAATTTTCACAGGTATGAGGTAATATTTTATTGTGAATTTGATTTACATTTCCCTGATGCTTAGTGATGCTGGCCCTTTTTTTTTTAAGATTACATATTTATTTATTTATTATTAAATATTACATATTTAAGATTACATATTTATTTATTTATTCAGAGAGAGAGAGAGAATGAACATGAGAGGGGAGAAGGTCAGAGGGAGCAGCAGACTCCCTGTGGAGCTGGGAGCCCGATTTGGGACTCGATCTGAGGACGCTGGGATCATGACTTGAGCCGAAGGCAGTTGCTTAACCAACTGAGCCACCCTAGCGCCCATCACTGGGCCATTTTTAACATCAGATTTTTTTTTTTGTTTGTTTCTTATTGGACTGCATGAATTCTTTCTATATTTTGGATATTAACCCCTTATTGGATATATGCTTGGTCAATATTTTTTCTCATTCCCGAAATTGCCTTTTTGTTTTTTATTGTTTCTTTTGTGATGCAGCAGCTTTTTAGTTAGATGGAGATGCATTTGTGGATTTTTGCTCCATGTGTTTTTGGAGTCATAGATAAAGAAATCATTGCCAAGACCAATTTCAAGTAATTCCTTTTCTATGTTTTCTGCTAGGAGTTTTATGGCATCAGGTCTTATGTTTAAGTCTTCAATCTGTTTTGAATTAATTTTTATGAGTGGAGTAAGATAAGGATTCGGTTTCATTTTTCTGAATTGGGTTTTTCAGTTTTCCTAACACCATTCATTGGAGAGATTATCCTTTCTCCATGGAGTGTTCTTGGCTCCCTTGTCAAATATTAATTGACCATAAATGTTGGGTCTATTTTTGGGCTTTCTGTTCTGTTCCACTGGTCTATTTTTTTTTATTGCAATACCATACTGTTTTAATTACTCTACTTTGTAGTATAGTTTGAGATCAGGAAGTGTGATGTTTGTGGCTTTGCTCTTTCTCATCATTGCTTTGGATATTTGAAGTCTTTTGTGGCTCTATAAAGTTTTAGGATTTTTTTTATTTCTGTGAAAAACGTCATTGAAATTTTTATAGTAATTGCATTTAGTCTATAGATGGCTTGGGTAGTATAGACATTTTAATAATATGAATGCTTTCAACCCGTGAACGTGAGATATCTCTCCATTTGTTTATGTGTTCTTCAATATCTTTCCTCAAAGTTTTATAGTTTTTAGTATACAGATATTTCATTTCCTTGGTTAAATTTATTGCAAAGTATTTTATTGTCTCTGACGCCATTGTGAATTATATAATTTTCTTTATTTTTTCAAATAAAATTTTTTCATTGTTTCATTGTTAGTGTATAGCAAGGCAAATGCTTTTTGTATGTTGATTTTATATTCTGCAACTCTTCTGAATTTTTTTATGGTTCCAACAGTTTTTTGGTTGAGTCTTTAGGGTTTTTATATATAAGATTATGTCATCTGCAGATAATGACAATGTTACTTCTTTTTCCAATTTGGATGACTTTTATTTCTTCATCTTGTCTAATTGCTGTAGCTAGGACTTCCAGATGTTGGAAGCTGGAATGTTGAATAAGAGTGGTGGGAGTAGGCACCCTTGTTTTGTACCTGATCTTAGAGGAAATGCTTCCAATTTTTCACCATTGAGTGTATGGTTAGCTGTAGGTTTGTTGCATATGTTCTTTATTATGTCAAGGTATGTTCCTTCTATACCAAATTTGTTGAGAGTTTTTATCATGAAAGGATGTTGTATTTTGTCAAATGCTTTTTCTGCATCTATTGAGATGATGATTTTTATCTTTTATTCTATTAGTGTGACGTATCACATTGATTGATTTGCATGTGTTGAACCATCCTTGCACCCCAGAGATAAATCCCAATTGGCCATGGTATATAATCCTTAGTATGTCCTTGAATTTAGTTCAACATTTTGTTGAGAATTTTTTGCCTCAAAAGTCATTAGAGATAGTTATTCTACACTTTTCCTGGGATGCCTTTATTTGGCTTTGGTATCAGGGTAAAAGGGCCTGATAAAATGAGTTTGAAAGTGTCCCTTGTGTCTCAGTTTTTGGAGGAGTTTGAGAAGGACTGGCCTTAGTTCTTTCTTAAATGTTTGGTAGAATTTGCTAGTATAGCCATCTGGTCTTGGATTTCTCTTTGCTGGGAATTTTTGAAGCTGATTCAATTTCCTCCCTTGTTATCCATGTGTTTAGATTTTCTATTTCCTCCTCATTCAGTCTTTATGGGTTGTATATTTCTAGGAATTTATTTCCTTTCTTTTAGGTTTTCCAGTGTTGACATATAATTTTTTTATAGTAGACCTTTATAATCCTTTGTATTTTTTTAGTATCAATTATAATACTTCCTCATTTGTTTCTAATTTTGTGTCTTCTCTCTTATATTCCTAGTCTAATTAAAGTTTTGTCAGTTTTGTTTCATTTTTAATTTTTTTTTGAAGATTTTATTTATTTATTTGAGATAGACAGAGTGAGAGTGAGAGAACAGGAGCCTGGGAGCAGAGGGAGAGGGAGAAGCAGCCTCCCCACTGTGAGCCAAAAATTATAACAAACGACAAAGAAAGCCATTATATGATAATAAAAGTATCAATTCATCAAGAAGATATAACAGCCATAAATATATAAAGCACACAACATTGGAGCATCTAAATATATTAAGCAAATACTAACAGATCTAATGTGAGAAATAAGACAATATATAATAATAGTAAGAGATGTCACTGAGCAAGGAGCCTGATGTGAGACTCGATCCCAGGACCCTGGGATCATGACCTAAGCTGAAGGTAGACACTTAACTGACTGAGCCACTCAGGTGGACATTTTATTTTTTTTAAAACAGCTCTTAGTTTTGTTAATTTAAAAAAAAATGTAAAAAAAATTTGAAGTAATCTCTATACCCAATGTGGGGCTCAAACTCACAACCCCAAGATCAAGAGTTCAATGCTCCACTGACTGAGCCAACCAGGCACCCTAGTTTTGCTGATTTATAAAATTCCTTTTCTGGTCTCTATTTCATTTATTACTTCCTTGATCTTGTTGTTTCCCTTCTTCTGCTAATTTTGGGCTTAGATTATGCTTTTTCTATTTCTTTGAGGTATAAAGTTAGGTTGTTTATTTGAGATCTTTCTATGTTCTTAAGGTATACATTTATCACTATAAACTTTCCTCTCAAAACTGCTTTTGCAGCATCCCATAGGTATTAGTATGCTGTATTTCCATTTTCATTTGTTTCAAGATATTTAAAAAAAACCCGATTTATTTATTTTAAAGAGTGAGAAAGAGCACAAGAGTAGAGAGGGGCAGAGGGAGGGAGAGAGAGAGAGAGAGAGAGAGAGAGAATCTCAAGCGGACTTTGAACTGAGTGCATGCAGAGCCCCGCCCTGGGCTCGATCACATGACCTAAGCCTGAGCCAAAAACAAGAGTTTGTCACTTAACTGACTGTGTCACCTAGGGGCCTCATTGTTTCAAGATATTTTTTGAACTCCCTTTTTTTTTAAAAGATTTATTTATTTATTTATTAGAGAGAGAGAGAGACTGAGAATGAGAGGGAAGAAGGTCAGAGGGAGAAGCAGACTTCTCGCAGAGCCGGGAGTCCGACATGGGACTCGATCCCGGGACTCCGGGATCATGACCCGAGCCAAAGGCAGTCGCCCAACCAACTGAGCCACCTAGGCGCCCCTTGAGCTCCCTTTTGATTTCTTCTATAACTCATTGATTTTTCAGAAGTGTGTTGTTTAATTCCCACATACGTATAGATTTTTTAACTTTTCTTTCATTGGTCTTTCGTTTCAAACTACTGTGATCAGTAAAGATACTTGGTATGATTTCAGTCTTCTTAAATTTGCTAGGACTCATTTGTGTCTCATCATATGGTCTATCCTGGAGAATATTCTGTATGCATTTGTGAAGAATGTGTATTCTACTACTGTTGGATGGAATGTTTCATATATGTCTGTTAGGCCCATCTGGTCTAATGTATGGTTCAAGTCCAAAGTTTCCTTATTGGTTTTCTGTCTGGATAATTAATTCATTGCTGAGAGTGGGGTATTGACATATCTTACTATTATTATTTATTGTCTTATTTCTCCCATTAGATCTGTTAGTATTTGCTTAATATATTTAGGTGCTCCAATGTTGGGTGCCTTATATATTTATGACTGTTATATCTTCTTGATGAATTGACACTTTTATCATCATATAATGGCTTTCTTTGTCCTTTGTTATAATTTTTGGCTTATAGTTTATTTTGCCTGTCTATTTATAACTACCCCTGCTTTTGTTTGATTTCTGCTTACATAAATATCTTTTTCCACCCTTTCACTTTGAGTCTATGTATTTCCTTAAAGCTGTAGTAAGTCTCTTGTAGGCCATACATACCTGGGCTTGTTTTTTTAATCATCTGTCACTTCATGTCTGCTCTATGCCCAGTGTGAACCTCAATGTGTGACTTGAACTCACAACCTTGAGATCAAGACCTGAGCTGAGATCAAGAGTCAGACACTTAACGGACTGAACCATGCAGGCACCCCCACTCCATGCCTTTTTTTTTTTTTAAGATTTTTTTTATTTATTTGACAGAGAGAGACACGGTGAAAGAGGGAACACAAGCAGGGGGAGTGGGAAAGGGAGAGCAGGCTTCCCGCCGAGCGGGAAGCCTGATGCGGGGCTCTATCCCAGGACCCTGGGATCATGACCCGAACCAAAGGCAGACGCTTAACAACTGAGCCACCCAGGCACCCCCACTCTATGCCTTTTGATTGGTGAATTCAGTGTATTTATATTTAGATTTATTATCACTATGTCATGACTTACTGTGCCACCTTATTAATTGTTTTCTGCTTGTTTTATATTTCCATCACTTTCACCTAACTTCATAAGTTGATGATTTTCCTTGGTGGTATGCTCTGTTTCTCCTCTTTATTGTTCATCTACTCTAGCTTTTTACTTTAGGGTTACCATGAGGCTTAAAAAAGATATTTTATAAATAAAATGGTCCATTTTAAGTTGATAGCAACTTCAATTGCCTACAAAAGCTTCACCCTTTTACTCCCCTATTTCAAAAATAATTTTGATGTCATTCTTTACCTCTTTTTATATTGTGCATTCATTAACCAATTATAGAAATTACTTTAGTAATTATTTTTAATACTCCTTTCCTATGACTTTTGTACTACGGTTAAGTGGCTAATATGCCATCCTACTACAAATCAGAGTTTTCTAGCTATATATTTACCTTTATCAATGTGCTGTACACTTTCATATGTTTTCATGTCATTGACTCGTATCTTTTTATTTCAGCTTACAGAACTCCTTTCAGTATTTCTTAAAAGTCCTAGTGGTGAAACTCTCTAAGTTTTTGTTTGTCTGGGAAATTTATTTCTTCTCAATATCTGAGGGATAACTTTGCTGGGTTAAATATTCTTGGTTGGCTTTTTTTTTTCTTTCAAAACTTTGAATACATCATTCTACTCACTCTTGGCATAGAGTTTCTGCTGAGAAATCTGCTATTAGCCTATGAGCTATTAACCTAAAGATTAGGTTATAATCTTTTTTTTCTGACTTCTTTTAGAATTCTCTCATTATCTTTTGATTTTTGACATTTTCATTGTAATGTGTCTTTGAGAAGGTCTCTTTTCATTGAGAGATAGTGTTATCTACTAAGTCATAAACTGGGGTGTTCAATTCTCTCCCCAGGTTTGGGATGTTCTCAGCTATTATTTCTTAAAATACATTTTTGTCCCCTTCTTCCTCTATTCTGGAATCCTCATTATTCTAATATTTATTCTTTGATGGTATCGAATGATCATGCAGGCTTTCTCTCTTCCTTCCTTCCTTCCTTCCTTCCTTCCTTCCTTCCTTTTTTTCTTTCCTCTTCCAGTTGGGTTATTTTAAAAGTCTATCCTCTAAGTCACTTATTCTGTCTTACATGTGTTCTGCTTTACTGAAAATGCTCTCTATTATATATTTCATTTCACCCATTGAGTTCTTCAGTTCCAGAATTTCTGCCATAGTTGTCATGATCATTGTTGTCATCTTCTTCTTCTTTAAATGATTTTTATCTCTATGCTAAATATCTCGTTTTGAACCTATTTTGGGGGGATTTTATTGCATTGTATCTCTGAGTTTCCTTGCAGCTTAAGTTTCTTCATGTTGAAGGAAATTTATTGCATTAAATGCTTATATTAGAAAATAGGTAAAACCTTAATTCAATTATTGCAGCTCTATGTTAAGAACCTTGGGGATGTTGGATGGTTCTTAGCTAAAGAGATGAAGTAGAACCTCAGCTGGCTTCCAGAGCTTCCTATCAGTCAGCCTTCTCCTCTCTGGCACCTGCCCTACAAACTCTAGTTTGTACAGCCTTCCTGGACTCCCAGCTCTATCTCTTGTACTCAGGAAGACTACTAGACTCTTCCTACATTCTCTTTTCCTTGTGCAGTAACCTGGAAACTCTTGCTGGAACAATCCTTTAGATCACCTTATTTATTTCCCCTCTCTCAGTGGCCCTGCTGGATATCCAGTATCTGAAAACTACTCTTTGTTATACTTTATCTGTTTTTCAAAAATGGTCTTATGTTGGAGGGTAGATATGACCCTGTTTTTTCCATCTTTGCACAAGTGAAAATCCTGTCAATATTTAATAGAGTAAATGTTCTTCAACTTTGTTAAGATTTACTTGGGGGGCTTTAAAACATACTGATTTCTATTTATTTATTAGGAAAGAGAGAGAGTGAGAGAGAGCATGAGAAGGGAGAAGGTCAGAGTGAGAAGCGGACTCCCCATGGAGCTGGGAGCCCTATGTGGGACTCGATCCTGGGACTCCGGGATCATGACCTGAGCCGAAGGCAGTTGCTCAACGAACTGAGCCACCCAGGCGCCCAAAACATACTGATTTCTAGTCTTTACCCTATAGAGAGCTCCTTAATTTGGCTCTGGCAAAATTTGGGTATTTGCATTTTTACATACTTTCTTGAAGATTCTGCTGCAGATTGTCAGAGGATTAAAATAAACATATTTGGGGAAAAAAATAAAATAGAAGAAATACCTCAATAAGAAATTTGAAAGGAAATCAGTCAGAAAAGTCAGAATCCCTTTGTGGAAGATTTTATATCAATAATTAATAGCCATTTTAGGATTTGTAATATCCAAGAGAAGCTTTATAAGACTATTCTGATAGCTTTCCAAATTAAGGCCAATATTACCCAATGTACCATCTTTAACTATGATGACAAGAAATTCACACATAAATAAAAGTTCAGATGAAACCACTCTTGTAAATTAAGAAGGTTCTTTCTTAGTGACATTATTTTATTACATATATTACTCAATTAAGATAAGATATCATTTTTGTGGGACTTCATTTTTAATAATGGCAGGATGGATGCCTTTAATTAAACTCTCCTTTTGATGGATTTTTATGTATTTAATTTTTCTTCTCTGTTACCAGTGCTTATAAGAAGAAAAATAATAAAACTTTCTTTCTGATAAATATATCAAAGACCAAATATTTTCAGTATTAATTAGTAATTAATTATAAAAATTATTAACATGAGCCCAAATACTTATGAAGTAATTAAAATGCACAGATGACACTTTTTTTCATGGCTCATGCCATTGAATGAAACTCACTTCGGTAAATATACTGTACAAAAAGGGATATGAAGAAACTCCGACAGAGGCTCTAATGATACTGATTAATCAAATGAACAGGCTCTGCTTCAGTTTGATTGCTTAACATTTTCCTCTCCTCTATCAGTGTGTTTGCTTCAAAATAAAGGTTTCATAGATTCTGACAAGACTCAGAACATTCCAAAATTTACCCATACTTTAAGTTTGATTTCTGGTTCAGTCTGACACCTTGAAAGAAAATAGCTTTATTCTTAATTTTTCACATGGAGATAACCACTATCATTTTGAGAGAGACTGCAGTAAAGTTCAGTAGTTATGTAGGAGACAGAGAGATATGCATACTGTGCAATGTCAAGTCAATAATTTTTGGCATTGTCAGTATTTCAGATAACCCTACAATGTTTCTTTCTTTTTTTTTTTAAGATTTTATTTATTTGATAGAGGGAGAGAGATCACAAGTAGGCAGAGGCAGGCAGAGAGAGAGGGGGAAGCAGGCTCCCCGCTGAGCAGAGAGCCTGATGCAGGGCTTGATCCCAGGACCCTGAGATCATGACCTGAGCCGAAGGCAGAGGCTTTAACCCACTGAGCCACCCAGGTACCCCTCCATTTTATTGATTTAAAATTGTAATCAATATAATTTGTTAAATGCTTATCATTTGTATTTTTGAAGATTTTTTATTAAATTTGATATGTGAGTACAGTAAATAGATTATAAAAGTGAATATCATCAATAAAATAGCTCATTCCACAAATATTGCCTATTTTGCCCTAGGCAAAAATCATTAGGAATGAACATCATCAAAGAACTTATTATTATTCAAAAGGCTTCTGTGATGCAGATTAGTCTTGGCATCACAGAAGTTCAGAATTCAAGAAGATCTCAAAGAACTCACACATGTGATCTTCGGATTTCTTGCCTTACATCCCTGACAAACCTGGCTTGGACTTGAAAGTCATCAGTGAGTTTTAACTCACTTCTTTTAAAGCAGTCTATTCTATCCTTAGCTGGCTCTGAACTAACAGTGATTCCAAATCAATTTCTCTGTAGCTTTCCTTTTTAAATTTTTAAATTTTTTCAGTGTTCCAAGATTTATTGTTTATGTACCACACCCAGTGCTCCATGCAATATGTGCCCTACTTAATACCCACCACCAGGCTCACCCGTCACCCCAAACCCCTCCCCTGTAAAACCCTTGGTTTGTTTCTCAAGGTCTACTGTCTCTCATGGTTCATCTCCCCCTCCGATTTCCCCCAATTCACTTTTCCTGTCCTTCTCCTAATGTCCTACATTATTCCTTATGTTCCATAGGTAAGGGAAACCATATGCTAATTGACCTTCTCTGCTTGACTTATTTTACTCAGCATAATCTCCTCCAGTCCTGTCCATGTTGATACAAAAGTTGAGTATTTATCCTTTCTGATGGAGGCATAACATTCCATTGTATGTATGGACCACATCTTCTTTATCCATTCATCTGTTTTTTTTTTTAAGATTTTATTTATTTATTTGACAGAGAGAGAGAGAGAGATCACAAGTAGGCAGAGAGGCAGGCAGATAGAGAGGAGGAAGCAGGCTCCCCACTGAGCAAAGAGCCCGATGTGGGGCTCAATCCCAGGACTCTGAGATCATGACCTGAGCTGAAGGCAGAGGCTTCAGCCCACTGAGCCACCCAGGCGCCCCTATCCATTCGTCTGTTGAAGGGCATCTTGGCTCTGTAGCTTTCTTACACCGATTTCACTTCTCCACTGGGATTACAAAAAACTAGTCTCAAACCTTTCCCACATGAAAGTCCTTCACATGTTTTAAGAAAGCACTATGCCTTCTGAGAATTCTCTTTGTAAGAGAAAACATTCCTGGTTCTTTCAACTGTTTCCACTTGCCATTGTTTTCCCATTCTGGTTGCTGTCTTTTGATTGAACTGAAGTCTTCTGAGAAGAGAAAACTTACTATATAAGCCTTATAGATAATGGTCAAACATTTGTTGATGAATAATGAATAACGAATTAGAGCAGCTTTAATAGTTTAATAGAGCAGCTTTAAAGTTTAATAGAACTTTCCAAGATGATGAAATGTTTGATATCGGCCCATTCTAGCATGGTAGCCACTAGCCACATGTGGCTATTGAGCACTTGAAGTCAGGCTAATGTAATAGCCCTTGAAGTCAGGCTAATGTAACAGAGGAACTGAATTGTTTATTTTATTTACTTTTAATTAATTGAAATTTAAGCAACTATATGTGGCTAGTGGCTACCAAACTGAAGCAACCCTAGTTGATGGACCCTCAAAAACTCTTGCCTCTTAGGCACTGTGTTCTGAGACATATTAACTGTGTTTAGATTTTTTCCACCCCAGTTAAATGTGTGTTTTTTTTTTCCAAATTGCTGTCATTGTGTGAAAGAACATAAACTAATGGCCTTTTCTTATTTCTCATGCATTGTCCAATTTTGTTTTATAATGTTTCTTTTAGTACTTTAAAAATAAAATCCTTGCTAAGTATTTTAGATACAGAATATGGCTATAAATTCAAAAGTAGTAAAATGGGTATTTTCAAGGGGGAGGAGTAATAAGAGAAGAGAAGGAATCACTTATTTTTCAAAGTTAAAAGGTCACTAAGTAATAAAGATTGCCTTGAATTTTAAAACCATTGTCTTAAAACAACAACAAACAGTTGGAATATGTCAGATATCAAGTCTTGGAATATAAGGAATGTGTGCCATTGATTAAAGGTTGACTTACCCTGCTTTGTAAATGAACATTAAACATATAAAATACTGAACAGAATAGAGGAATGGGAACTCTTTAGCTCTCTTTTGAGTGTTCCAAGGACACTTGCAAAGATTTTTTAGAAGATTTCACATGATAAATTGTTCTAAAACCCCAGAAATCTCAGCCTTAAGATGTTGTAAGGAGTAACTCTTAGTGATTCTGGGCATTTTCAAAGGCTTGTTGCTCTTTCTGGTGGAACTGGTTGGATGATTTCCTCACAGGTAGTTTAACTTTAGAAACTAGGAAGCAATAATCAGAATGGAGTGGGAAGGCAAAGGGCTCATGCTCAGTTGCTCAAGGACGTCACTATTACAAAAACATCTCCCACTCCAGGTCTCTGGATCTTTGTTTATGTTATTTCTTCTTCAAAAAAGATCTATCCTATTGTTCAAAGTCAAGCTCAAATGTCACCATCTATAAGAAGCTTTCTCTGGTCAAGTGAATTAAAGCCATCTCATTCCCCTCATTTGTATAGTGCTTTGATGATATTCATGGCTCTATCTATACACCATCTTATCACAGATCATCTTCTCCAGTAGTCTGGGATGCCATTTAGGCAGGGCTTACATCTCAAGTATCTTTGTACCAATTCCCAGCACATAGGACCTGCTAATGACCTGAAGCCATCCCATCTTTAAAATGGGAATGACAAGCCACCAACTTCACATATCACTCTGGATACTGTTGCTGCATAGAATATTACCTCAAAACTTAGCAGTTTAAAATAATGATTTTATTGTGCTCATGACTTGTGGGTTAGGCATTTATTTATTTTTAAAAGGGTTTTTTATGAGAGACAGAGAGAGAGAGAGACGAGAGAGGGGCAGAGGGAGAGGGAGAGTCTCAAGCAGAGTCCACGCCGAGTGTGAAGCTCAACCTCACAACCCTGAGATCCCGATCTGAACTGAAACCAGGAGTTGGATGCTTAACCTACTGAGCCACCTTGGGTGGTGCCCCACCCCTTGGGTTAGGTGCCCCTTGGGTTAGGAATTTAGACAGGGTTCATCTGGGTAGCTCTTGCTTGGAGTCACTCTGTGGGTATAGTCAGATGTTGGTTGGGGCTGGATGTCCAAGTTGGCTCACTCAGGACTGGCAGTAGACCAGAGCACCAGTTTGGGCCCTTTTCGGAGTGGGAATGGAAGGGCAATCAGTTTTCTCCCATGAAAGTTTAGGGTTCCAAGGGCAAGGTTAAAGCAAACAAAATGGCAACTGCACTGTCTTGCATGACCTGGCCTTGGAAGCTCATTGTGTTACTTCTAATATAATCTATCACGATAAGTGTTCACACGTCACCCAGTTTCAAGGGAAGAGAATTAGACTCTGTCTCTTGATGGGGATGTCAAAATCACATTGTAAAAGAACAAATGAGATGAGAGATATTGCTGTGACAATCTTTGGAAAATATAAACTGCCACATACAAATACTATATATGAAAACACTTTGGGCCCCAGAGAATTATGGCCATATTCACTCATATTTTACCTTCTTTTTAATTTTTTTTTTATCATGCCACCTTTTGAACTTTGACCTATTGAGTTCTATGCCAGGTCTGATACTTACCTAATGAGTCACACTCAAGGTCTGTGGCAAAAATGCTAATATGCAGAGATTGGGCAATAGTGCTCAGAAATTTGAGATGGCCTGCCCTGCTGGCTCCCTTCTTCTTTCTTTCTTCTGGTATATTTTTACTACACTTACTTGTTTTGTCAGCTTTTTATAAGATTGGCTCTATATGCTGTATTTCTCTTCATTGGTGTTCTTGGAGGATCTTTATCTTCTCATTTCAGAAGCAAGGGATTTTTTTTTTAAGATTTTATTTATTTGACACACACACACACACACACACACACACACACACACACAGATCACAAGTAGGCAGAGAGGCAGGCAGAGAGAGATGGGGAAGCAGGCTCCATGTTGAGCAGAGAGCCCGACACGGGGCTTGATCCCAGGACTCTGGGATCATGACCCAAGCCGAAGGCAGGGACTTTAACCCACTGAGCCACCCAGGTGCCCCTGAAAGCAAGGGATTTTTTTTTTTAAAGATTTTATTTATTTATTTAACAGAGAGAGAACACAAGCAGGCAGAGAAGCGGGCAGAGGCAGAGAGAGGAGCAGGCTCCCTGCAGAGCAAGAAGCCTGATACGGGACTCGATCCCAAGACGCTGGGATCATGACCTGAGCCAAAGGCAGCTGCTCAACCAACTGAGCCACCCAGGCGTCCCAAAGCAAGGGATTTTTGATGAATAGAAACATTTCATTTTCATGAGGGATTTAATTTTGATCCCTCACTGTCCACGGTTGGAAAGAATCATTATCTTAGCCCAAATCTCCTTAGGTGAGATTTGTTTGTTTGTTTTTGTCTTTAGGCAAGTGAAAAAGAGAGCAAGAAAAGAGAGAGTGCCTCTTTTTCCTGGGGATGTGGGCTGATCCCAATAAAAGTACCCAGGAGAGTACCTGATACAGTAGACCCTAAGGAAATATTTGTTATAGATAGAGTTAAATGAATCAACATTCACCTGGTGCTGACCACGTATTAGACAGACACAGCTAGTGGGTGAAAAGAAGTACGAAGAGCCAGCCAGCTGGAAGGACAACCCTTCATCAGAGAAGCAGACAACTGACAAAACAATTCTGTTCAGTAAGGTCCAAAACTAGTGGTATAACCATAAGTTATAATCTTGGGAAAAGTGGCCAGAACTAGCATTCTTAGGACACCTGTGTGCTAGTTGGTCGACTCCCTCATTTCACTGAGTCCTCACAACAGGGCTACAGGAGTGAAAAAGAGAAGGGAACTGACAGAGCAGAGAAGGGCATAAAGAACTCGAAGTCTTGCACTTTGCAAGGGGAAGAACCAGAACAAACATCAGCAGCCAGCATCAATGTCAACTGACTTTCCCTGGCTGTGACCCCTATCCTCAGGATAGCAAGACTCCCTTTCCTCTTCTGAGATCTTTTTCAGCTTAATCTTAGAGGCTGTTGCATGACTGGGGCTAATTAGTAAGGCAATTCTGTGCTGTTGACTGTATCTTTCTAAGAGACGAATGCCCAAACTGATCTGGGTTCAATTTTTCCAATGGCCGCTGGAGGGCTCCCCACTGCAAGCTTTCTAGACAATCACCAGGTATTACTGAAATACGGTTGTTGTTGTTGTTGTTGTTCTCTCTGAAGTTTGATTAATTCCAGACCTTTGGGAGTTGGTGAGTGTCACTCTTCAAAATGAGGGATGAATAACATTTGGGTGGAACTGGATTGAGTCAACTTTGGGCAGAGGTCATGTAAGGATCTTGCCTCACAGTTCTTTATGCACCCCTGAGGCCAGGCTGCCCACACTTTGTTTCTCAAGTTCGAAGCCCACACAGAATTCAAGCGATACACCTGCACTTCTGACCTACAACACTGCATCTTTGTTTGACCTTTTTTGCTGACCACCAGCTTCTCACTGCCCTCCAGGTTGGACTCTGCCCTAGGGCCCAAGACCTTAGCTAGGGCAAGGATGTAATTTGTTGACTGCTGGAGCCTTGGGATACTTTTCACATGGGCCTCCAGGTTCTTTGCCCCTGTGTTGTCTTAAAGCAAGGAGAGGCCGGTAAGAGGGGATCAAGGAGGTTCGGGTTTGCTGTCAAACATAACGCATTCTCTACTCTCTACAACTTTTCCCTGCTGGTTGACATATGCATTTACAGTGTAAAGCACAGAGAGAGAAGGAAATGCTGAACTCAGTGAAATATGTTGTGAGGGCAGAATTTCCTATCACAACAAGATGACATTTTTCAGCAAAGACTTTGGAGCCCTCCAAGATAAACCAGAAAGAATGACACA
>CM052807.1:50828956-50845306 GCA_028533885.1 Nasua narica | reverse complement strand
CACTTAGTATTAATTATTTAATTGACCAACAGAGGAAGTAGATGTGTAATACCCAGAGAGCTTTAGCTTTATCCTAGTTTCAATTTAAGCTAATCATCCATCTTTCTGGAAATGCCTATGTGGGTTTTCTCAGTAAGTGCTGTCAGCAAGTCTGAACAAAACCCTCCTATGCTGTCTGACACGGCTATGTCTGGGCTCCTATCCTGCAACGCTGCATGACCAAGAGGGCTTTGCTGGTGCTCCGGGCCAAGTGAAATTGTCTCAATGGCAAACATATGCCTTTATGAAAGAAAATAGAAATTTCTCGGACGGAAATGAGCCTGAGAGAACTGGGTCCTCCATCTTGAACTTGAAAGAAACTAAACACAGAAAACATACACTCCTTAATGATCAGGTATGTGCAAAAAGGGAAACATTTTTAAATGGAGATACAGGGGAAATTGATAAGAGGAACAATCTCACAGCACAACCCACACACACTTAGATAAGTCAGAGAATAATTTTTGTTGGTTCTTGGAACTGCTTTGTCATAGCATGGCTGGAGACTTTGCTGGATACTGGGGCTGGAGTGGCATCGAAGACCAGAATCATGCCAAAGAGCCTCTCAAAAGTTTACAAGATCCCGGGGTTTAGAGATAGAAATCGTGATCATTCGCAGAATTCATTCTCTCAGAATCAGGTGCAAAGTGAATGTGAACTCGGAGCCCAAGATCTAAAATCTGGAGCAGTGTTGGCTGTTTGTTGCCAGTGAGGTGGAAATAAGGCACCAGGTAGGATAAGGAAGTTTGTGAATTATATGGTGTCCTTTGCATGTCCATTAGAGGGCATTCTTGCTTCACAAATTCCTGGATTTTCTGGTCATCAGAGAGCCTTTTCTTCCAAGGCAGGTCTGCATGATAGGTGGTCTAACCTGGCAAATGGCATGCCAAGCAAGGTAAGAGAAGTTGAGAGGAAACAATATGGCATTTCTTTTTTCCTGCTTTCAAATCAAAAGTGCATACCCAAGGTTAACAGAAAGTGGCTTGGGCCAAAACTGTTTTCCTGGGAATTTTTTTTTTTTTTTTCATTTCACAGACCTTGTACACAGTACTTCCATGGACTGCCAGAACCTTTCCCGGGGGAGGCTGAAAGGGGAGACAGTTGATTTTTTAGAGAGATTGTGCCAATGCAGCCAAGCAAACAGGAAGGTGCCTGGAGTCCTAGACGGGGGCCTTTCCTCCCGATATGCAGTCACTGGGGCCCTGTGTATGGGGGATGAAGCCAAGGCCGAAGCAAACTGAGTACCTTCCCCATCATCTCCAGCCTCTCTGGCCGGTGGCAGCGTCCCTAGTCCTGATCTGGTCATCATTGCATGTACCTTGATTGTGTGTAAGTAGGCATGGCAGGTGTGTGTGTGTAGAGTTTAGGGCATGTGCACATCCCTAAATGAGAGCTCAGTGCATGCACATGGTGCTGGAGCCATTATTAGGGCGTTCCAGTTTTGGAGAAGGAGTCACGCAGAACGGTGTTGACGAAGTGGTTGATACTCTCCCCGGGCCGTGCTCTGAATGAGGGAAACACATGTAGAAAGTTAGGGTCTTTGATGGATGGCAAAGCACCTGTGGACAATACAGATACTTCTGAGGGGACATGTGGGGGGGGGGGGATGAGACACAACAAAGAAGATGTTGCTTCCTGCCAGAGGGGGCAGGCAACTGTCTCCTAAAGACAGAGGAGAGTACACTGTTCCCCAGGGAAGCTACCTCGCAAGACACTTCGATTCAAACTGCTGTAACAAAGTCCTGTGGTCTATAAACAGCAGGAATGGATTTCTCCCAGTTCTGTCCGGAGATTTCTCCCAAGCTCTCTACTTTGGGCCTTAGAGGACAATAGCTAGGGTTGCCCTAGAGTTGAGCAAAAAAAATTTTTAAAAAGTAGCTGTCTTTTACCATGATGAAAAGGGTTTCACGTGGAGTGGGTAGAGAATCATGTCGGGACAGTAACGGATAGCTTTTACGAGATTCTTAAAGTACAAAGTTGGCAGAGGACTGACAGTCTGATGAATTTTGGGAGAAACTATATAACTAAACTTGTCTCTAATGGGTTTCGGTTTGAGACCCTAGGTACCCTATAGCAGTAGGGCGAGAGGGCGGGGCCTGTAAGCAGTCCCCTTGGCAAGACCTTGATGCAAAGTCATTGTAATTACTGCCCCAGGAGGAGAAAGCCTTGTTCTCTCCTGCAGCCTGCAGCTCCTGGTTTTACAACTGAAGCTCCTGGCCCTGGTTTTCATTTGGGCTCTGCAGCAACAAAGCACCTTTGGCCCAAATCTTTCACTTTCTATTTTTTAAAAAAGCAAGGATTTAGGCATCTAGGGGAACCTATAATTTACCCAGTGAAACCATCAAATCCGCCCCCAGGCACAGAGGAAGCTCAGGTCCTCCTGCACAGGTTCTGATGGTCCTCCCCAAACACCGAAGGATGTCTTTTCTGTGAGGTGCAGGCCCCCTCGTTCCCTTGCTGGGTGCATTTTCTGTCTCACATAATGGGGCAGAGGAGTAGGTATGCTCATGGGTAGAATGTGGAACCTAACGCTTGGTTCTGTTTATAGGCCTTCGGCTTGCAAAAAAGGAGATGGTTTGCCAAGTTTAGAACCCCCTGGAAACCTGTGGATTTGGAACTCCAGATAGAATTCCAAGGTTTTTTCTTGAGGTTCGAGCTCTTTCAACTTTTGGCACCAATGCGACTTCCTGTTTCTAAGAAAAAAAAGCTTTAAAAAGTTCCATTGAAAGAACTTCTCAAGTGCCCTGGACATCCAGTGGTTTTCACAAAACAATATTTTGATGAGTTAAGTGTAAATGTATCAGAAACATATGGATTAAATTTCCCTTGAAACACACAGGGGTTTGAAAAAAGGAGGGGAGCAAGCAGGCCAGACACACTTTAGGGTTTTACCGAACCCAAAACATCTGAGAAGTACTCGGAGGTGATTGAGTGAGTCCCAGCCTCTAGCGCGGCCCACCCCGGCTGGCGATGGCCGACTTGCAGCCCGCTGGACACCCATTGCCCAAGCTGCGGTCGTGTTTGCACAGTGGGGGAAACGTGACGTTCATGGAACTGCAGCAGCGTTGTCCCAACCCCGACCAGGGCACATGCCTCATCTCCCTGCCCCAGTATTCCAGCCCCAAGAAGAGCAGTTGGCAGTGCCTTTTGCGGGGGGCGGGGGGCTGCTGATGACAAAGCACAACTTGTGCTTTGGGCACCAGATTGCCATAAACTGGAGGCGGATGAAATGAGAACCAACTGAAGCCTCCACTCCAAACTTTAATTGGACCCGTTGCTAGGAACAGCGGTGTTTCCCCGGCTCTATGTTCGTCTCTTTCCCTCTCCAGTTCAGCTCCTGCTTTATCTCTTTGGTCTCCGCGGACACTAGAAGCAGGCGGTCTCACACTCACCCTCCGGGAAACATGTTCTCACACGGTTTCCATCTCCAATCACCGGAGGTGGAAGTTTGAATGCAGTTCACAGAAGCACCACTATCTGGAGGGTTGGGAGGGGAATGGGAGGGCGGGGCTTGGGGGCGGGTGGCAAAAACCTTTCCTGGGAAACACCGACACTTTAAGGTTGACTCTGGGGCATGTGGATCACGCCGCCCAGAACAACGGCCTTGGAAAGGGAACAAGGGACCCACATCAGCCAGGCAGCTGAGCAGTTCAGTTTTTCCAGTAAACCAAGAATTCCCAGAGAGAATAAAGACATTTCTCCTTTTTCCCCCTCATCCTGTTTGCTTTCTTAGAAGATGATGTAGGTCTTCTCCTGTTTCTCAAAGATCCCTGTTTGCAGCCATATACTCTGCACCCAGTTACCTAAGGGCTGGCCCCCTTTTTGTGGGTGACTAGGGAAATAAGAGACTGAGAATGTTTCCAATTTCTGTCATGCAGGGACTGTCTCAGAGCTCAGGTCCTCTGAGATACATGCGGGACTCCATCATCTCGTTTTCAGCCTTTTCGGGGATTTCCACCAGTGGGACTATTTATTGGTAGGCAAGTTCAAGTAATAGGAAAGCTGGAAACTAGAACTTCTTGGCCCTTCCAAGGTCAAAAGAGATTTGAACTAGCTTTAAAGTAAGCATCTTTTAATTGGAAGACTATTTGGCTGGGCATCAAAAGGGATGGGCAGAGTCTGGCCTTTGTTTTTTTCTATAATTAAGTCAGCTGTACTATTAGTTCCTCAGTTTCCCCATATTCCAGGAAGGAAGCATGTGTATATTACTTTGATAATTGGTGGGAGGATAATATGAAATACTTCAAACTTCTTGAGGGCAATGCTGTCAGATAAAAAAAAAAACAAAAACCCGACATTATACAAAGCCTAGAATTATGGTGTATTCAAGTATAGCGCTGAACATATTAGGAAAATTGCTTCATTCTTCTCCCCCACTCTCTCCCCCCGGTTGCCTACAACTAATAATAGTAATTACTTATGTGGCGCTTGCTATATGCTAGGTATTTTAGGTGTTCTCTGCATATTAACTCATTCAGTCTTCCCAATGACACTAATAAGTAGGTTCTTTTATCATCCTGATGGGGAAACCAAGATACTGATAAGTAATTTGTCCAATTGGCCAACATAGTTTTGGCAAAGTCAGACTTTGAACCATGGCCGTTAACTCCGGGACACATATTCTCAAGCTCTATAGGGGAAGGAATTTTATCTTCAGGCCAGTTGATCCCAATCCTACTACTGAGTTCTCTGATCCTGAAAAGACCCTCGTGAAACTTTTCTTCCTCTCAAGTATTTTTACAAGCAAATAATTATGTTGAAGTAAAGCAACACACACACACACTTCTCTATAATTTGCCATTTTAAGATGTGGTGCCAATGAAGACTTCTTCAAACCAACATGCTTTGTAACATCATGTGGAGAAACTACTCTCCAGGTTGGTAGAAAGACCCATTTAAAAAAAGCCTCAGGAGGGGAAAATGGTCTGTCTCCTTTAATTAAAAGCAAATTTCTGAAGTCTCTGGGAAAGCAAGGAAAGTGTACAGATACCTGTTGAAGTTGGTGTGGAAATCAATGCTGAGGAAACACTCAAGGTGGGCTCGGGGTCTTGGAGGGAAAACAAGAAAGCTGGAAAGTCGGAAACTTGTTGCCTCCTGTCTCGGTGACTGTCGAGAGGGGTGACTAGGGCTGGTTGCCAAAAGCTTGTTCTCCAACCAGCAAACCCCCCTCCCCACAGAACCGGGTCGGGGGCTCTGAGGATATCTGGGGCACAGAGAGTGCAAACAGACGGGTTTGCATGTAGGTCTCATAGCAAGGAGAAGAAAGGGTCTGTCAAACCGTGCTTAAGCTTCAAGGTACTGCTGAAGCCTTGGAGCCCTGGAAGGCTATTTTGACTTTAAGGAAAGGCTTGTGGTAAGTTTTGTTTCTATGGAAATAAAGCAATTAGCTTAAACAGCAATTGAAAACTATTTAGTGAAAAAGACACCAAATGACATTTCTTTTCATTTTACACTAAATTGTGTATGATTGTCTCAATTAGCAACTAGAGAGCAATACGTGTTGATGCTCCTTATTTTTATTAAAGGTTTCTTTTATTCTTAGAAAAACAACATGGATTGGACTGAGTACCCGAAGGTGAGACTCAGTGATATTGCCCAAGGAAAGCCTTCCTGGGTGATTTTTGCAATTGTGTGTGAAACACTATTGTTCTGCTGGAGGTACCTACTGGAATTTCAGATTGAGCTTCTAGTGTGAGAGTGACATATTCAGACTTGCCTTAAAAACAACAGATGCAGCATGTTGATTACTGTCCTACTTTACTGTCGACTGCAAGTAGGGTTAAGAAAATGTTCTCCAATTCATGAGAGTCTACCCAATGACACACATCACTTCCGTGTCATTATATGGTGCCCCTCTTACCCCTTTTATAGGATGGCTATAGGATAGTGTTTCTCAAACAGTTTACCTGGGCTTCATGTGAAAATGCAGCTACTGAGCCTATAGGTCTAGGGTGGAGCTCAAGATTCTGCATTTCTTTTCTTCTCTTTTCTTTTCTTTTCAAGATTGATTTTATTTATTTGCCAGAAAGAGAGAGAGAGAGAGAGACAGAGGGTGAAGCAGACTCCGCACTGAGCAGGGAGCCCAATGCAAGACTTGATCCCAGCACCCTGGGATCATAACCTGAATCGAAGGCAGATGCTTAACCGACTGAGCCACCCAGGCGCCCCAAGATTTCGCATTTCTAACAAGTGCCTGCTGAGGCTCATGCTTCTGGTCCAGGGATGGACCCTTTGATTTTCAAGTAGATTGTGGCCAAGTTCTGTGTGTGTGTGTGTGTGTGTGTGTGTGTGTGTGTGAATGGCTAGTGATTATAATACTTGACTGATTTTTCCTCCTCTTTTCAAATATTCAAATCTGAAAGTTGAAATTAAAAAAAAAAACTCATTTTCCCAGTTCCAGTGCCCAAACACAGTGGATTAAAGCAAGCAAACTGAGCAGCCAGGAAGGAAGAGGATCCTGAGAATCAAGCTGAATTCTCACCACTGAGCAATGTGTAATTGGGTTCTCACAATTAAGTTTAAGAAATGGTGCTGAGAAGGTTAATAGACCCATCAAAAGTGTTGAACGCATTTGCAGAGGCTTTTCTGATATATTTCCTCCTACAGCATCATTAACGATGTTACCTCCCACCTCCTCAAGTCTTCCAAATGCGTGTCAGTACCTACTTGGGATAGGTGATGCTCTTGTACCCAGAGCTGTCTTCCCCAACTCTGGCCTCTCATACAGAACTCTATTGCCTAATTTTTGCCCGCTTTGAACATTTACCAGTTCACTCTGATACAATTATGTCAGTTCTTTTTATCCCTGAGCAAATTCAGAGGTTCAAGTAAAGGGCAAGTTATACTTTGATTCAGCTTTTCTTAATTTGCTCAAAGATGAACTGAAAAAACATTTACTCAGTTTTTCCATCTTCTTTCTCTCATTCTCAATACTCTATCCTCTTTTTCCTATTAACAAAAACAAGTGAGAGCATACAAAATAATCTGTGCAAGTGGAATATATTATTTTATCAGCTGTTGGCCAGTGAAGAGGCAGGCAGACAGTATTCTGCACCTGATGATTCAGGAATAGAGCAGTTGGAGCCCAAAGGGGGTGAGGTGAATCTTCCCTGAAATTCTTAAGCCCTGAGGTATACTGATAGCTTATTTAACATTTCACCTGTTGACAAATGGTCAAAGGACGGTCAGGCCATGGGATCGGGGCAGACGAGAAGGACAGAGGGAAGGAGAGGGGTGGAGGCTGATCCTCAGGGAGGACTGAGCAATTCAGAGAGGGAAACAAAGAGGGTTTGTAACATGAAAACAATGACCCAAAAGTGACAAAAGAAGGGAAGATGGACAAGTAAGAAGGAACTTTGGGACAACTTGGCCCTCAAAAGAAGCTGTGTTCTGTGTGTGTGTGTGTGTGTGTGTGTGTGTGTGTGTGTTTTAAAGCATTTATTTATTTATTAGAGAGCACAAACAGGGAAGGGACAGAAAGAGAGGGAGAAGCAGACTCCACGCTAAGCAATGAGTCCCATGTGGGACTTGATCCCAGGACCCTGACATCATGACCTGAGCCGGAGGTAGCCGCTCAATGGACTGAGCTACCAAGGCATCCCCGGGAAGCTGGGTTTCAACACATGATTTTGACTAAAGATGGATTATTGAAAGAGATAAGTCTTTACTGCTGCTAGGGCCACAATGAAACAATTTTCTGATGAGCCAGGAATTTAGACTAGAAGTTCTTTAAGAATGCCTGGGGTATAAAGACAGAAGTGTTTCCCAAATGTGGCACAGACCTGCTGGGTCTGGAAGGGATAGTGAGGAAGGGGGATGGAGAGAGGGTGCTGCCTTTGGAGCTCATTCCTGCCCAAACCTTCAGTAGGGATTCAAACTCATACTGGGCACCATGTTTTTCTATACTTACTATTTTTAAAAATCTCTTTTCATAGAAGGCACTAATGTGATCGAACTCTGAAAACCAAAGCATAAAAAGGAGATCCATTCTCTTAATGTTCCAAGTTCTCCTCCTAGGTCAGGCTGAGGGCATCTTGACAAATCAGAGGAAAAGGGGAGTCATTTTTCCAAAGACTTTGTTTAAAATAAATAGTTATTTGGGGGCTCTTTGTCAGGTGTAGATGTTGAAAACATCTTGAGGCAGTGTGGTTTGCTCCTCTTATTTTATAAGGGAAAGAGGGAAGTACCTTGCAGCTGGTAACGTGGCTGGTGATCAGATTTGAACTCGGTTATTATCCCTTTTTGTTTTTGTGTGTTTGTTTTTGTTTTTATTTTATTATATTATCCCTTTCTCTAAAGCTCTCAGCACAGTATTCTCGCTATGCCTTCAGAACATGTATCTGCTTCCTTTCAGTAATATTTGATGAAGTCTTTTCTCAAATAAGATGGGTCAAAGTGAGAGGGTCCATATAAAGGATGCTTCTAGACGTTAATGTTGCTCTTCAAACAGTGATGTTTTTAGGGGACACTTACGGGTCTCTCATAATGTTCAGCACTCCAGCTGCCTCACCAATCTGCCTCAGTGATTAATTAGGAAATGACAGAGAAAAAAAATCAATGCACTGGTTTTGGGAGGTTTCCTCGTGATTCAAACTGTCTGTCTGCAGTAGGACATTCCCACTGGTCAATTCTGACCAGAAAGGATTTGAGCTTGTGGGCCTTTTATTAGTTCAGACTTGTGTCCTCAGCCAGTTACCTGTGAAAACTTCTGCAGAAATCACTGCTGATCAGGTCCACGTCCATTAGGGGAGGATTGACAGATTCAAAGAGCACGGTCCTCTGCATGGAGCAGTAAGGCCCTTGGGACCCAGGCTATGCTCTGACTTGGAGATCACTTGGCTGTTTCCCCTCCAGCAGATTCCAGCAACAGATACAATCTAGAGCCTCAAAAGCAGGGCTGGAAACAAAAGGACAACTTGGCTGTCAGGATTCTGGGCTTGAACCTGCTTTGGCACGGGGGCGGATAAGATGACCTCATAGGTCTTTTCCATCTCCAATTTCTGTGAACCATTGTTCTTGGGAATAGATGACTTAAGAGGCCAATACATATTGGTGTTTGCCCACTGTGCTGTTCCTTGTATTTGTTGTATTTTACTTAGTTACCCTGGGAAGAACAAATCCATTATGTAAGTCCAGAGACACTCAGAGGTCAAAATCTGCAAAGGGCAGAGTTTGAAGGGATGTGGTCAAAAGAGAGACATGGCGGTGAATAGGAAACCTGAGCTCACAAGTGCTTTCTAGATGTTCCCAGAGCAAAGTTTGAGGAAAAGTACCAGGACGTGATGTCTTCTGGTGCAGTGGAAAGAATATAAATATGGAGACAGAAGACCTAGTTTGAACTCTGACTTACTGGCTTCTAATGAATTCAGCTTCCACATAGATAATGGATTCAGTAATAGTCACCCTGTTTATTTAAAGAGGGTTGGTTTGAGAGTCATATGAGAGAATACATGTCTGTGTATTACAAGTGTAAAGTGATATATAAATTAAGGATATTATTATTATTATTATTTAATGAAGTGATTCTTATGCTCAGAGTTGAATAGAAAAGTTCCGTGTACAAAGAGCTGTGCCAAAAACAGCTATGTTTTCTGAAAGCAATTTTGGAAGAAAGGATGAGAAACTGACAATAGGAAATTAAGTTTAATCAGTGCACAGGAAGAAAGAGAAGTAAAACCTCAAATGTTCTTGTCTTCTAGTTTGTTTGGCATGTAAGCAAAAGCACATTTCAAAATCTGAGAAATATTAAAAATCACCATTGATCTTTTTGTTATGATGAATGACTCCTAGAAATTCTTCAAGTCATACTCTAACTGGTCTAATATCCAAAAAGCTGATTGAAATAATGTAATTCAATATAGATTTTTCTGAGCAGCTTCTATGTGCAAGACCACAACCCAGACTTAGAAAGAAAAAACATTCCCTGCCTCCAAGAATTGCAATTTAAAAGGGAAAAAGGAGTTCATAAATACATCCAGTGTTTTCCAGCGGTTAGAAAAGGATCAAAATGATTCTCACAAAAGAGTTTTTCATTGGCTTTATTTCCTTTCAGATTACTTAGTGGTATCCGGGAGTGACCCACTCACTAAACCATTGACCCCTATGTTGTGAACACCATTTTGGTTCTCTCCTATACCAGTTCATTGTGGTCATACCTCCTGGCTTCGTCAAAATCCACTGAGATCCCTGCTACTGCTGGCCCTTAGAGGTCCCTCCTCTATCAGTCTCAGCTTCAGCTACCGCTGCTGCCCATAAATGCCCCTACAGGTATTAGTACTGCGCAAGGCGCACTAAATGAACAGGTCAGATAGGTGTATAAACAATGTGTAGTAGGCAAAATAGGTGAAGGGGGGCTTCCAGTTATGGAAAGAGTGAGTCCTGGGAATGAAAGTTACAGGATAGGGAATATAGTCAATGGTGTTGTAACAGCAGTACCTGTAATAGGTATTGGCAACAGACAGTAGCTACCGTTGTGGTGAACACAGCATAATGTACAGAGATGGTGGATCACTATGTTGTACACTTGAGACTAATGTAACTAGTGTGCCAACCATACATCCATCAAAAAAAGTGTAATAGAAATGCCCAGTAGAACTCTATTGATTCTGCTCAGCAAGGGGAAGGGGCCATGGAATGCTTTCTTTGAAAGAATACACTTATTTTTTATTTTTATTTTATTTATCTATTTGAGTCGGGGAGGGAGAGAACTTGGGAAGGAGCAGAGGGGGAGGAAGAGGGAGAGGAAAGAATCTCCATCAGATTCCGCACTGAGTGCAGAGCTCAGTCTCTCAACCCTGAGATCATGACCTGAGCCAAAATCAAGTGTCGGTTGCTTACCTGACTGAGCCACCCCAAGGATGCATTTATTTTTTACTATGAAGCATGAATAGATCTCAAAAGACAGGGGAGAATGACATCCCAGGATTATGGACTATATAGAAAAAACATAGAGATGTAAGAGTACATAACATCTAGTCTAGGAAAATAAAGTAGGGCTTTCTCTCAAAAGCAGCATAATAGGGTATTAAGAATAACAAAAAGAAGTTAAAACAAGGGCCAATCATGTCTATAAAAGATAGGGTGCACATTTTTACTTTCCCACTATTCTACTTCCTACAGTAGAATAAGAGATGAAGTTGATACTATTTCCCTTCTCATTAAATAATAAAAAAGGATTCGAATTAAAAATCCCTCTGAGTGAAGTCTTGAGATGGAAAAGGCACATAGTGAGTTCCAAGAATAAAGGAGCACATTATTAAAATGCCTAGACACCTAATCACTAAGGGCTCAGAAACCATAAAAATAACCAGCAAGTCGCTGGGTAATTGCGAGTATAAACTAAGCATAGTGTTCGAGACTTTCTTTCTTTCCTTTTCTTTCTTTCTTTCTTTCTTTCTTTCTTTCTTTCTTTCTTTCTTTCTTTCTTTCTTTCTTTCTTTCTTTCTTTTTCTCTTTCTTTCTTTCTTTCTTTCTTTCTTTCTTTCTTTCTTTCTCTCTCTCTCTCTCTCTTTCCTTCCTCCCTCCCTTCCTTTCTTTTATTAACATACAATGTATTATTTGTTTCAGGAGTACAGGTCTGTGATCCATCAGTCTTACACAATTCACAGCACTCACCATAGCACATACCCTCCCTAATCTCCATAACCCAGCCACCCCATCTCTTCCACCTCACCCTCCAGCAACCCTCAGTTTGTTTCCTGAGATTATGGCTTGTCTCCTTCCCTGGTCCCATCTTGTTTCATTTTACCCTCCCTTCCCCCATGACTCCCCACCCTGCCTCTCAAATTCCTCATATCAGAGAGATCATATGATAATTGTCTTTCTCTGACTGACTTATTTCACTTAGCATAATACCCTCTAGTTCTATCCACATCATTGAAAATAGCAAGATTTCTTTTTTGATGGCTGCATAGTATTCCATTGCATATATATACCAAATCTTCTTTCTCCATTCATCTGTTGGTGGACATCTAGGTTCTTTCTGTTGTTTGGCTATTGTGGACATTGCTGTGATAAACATTGGGGTGCACATGCCCCTTCAGATCACTACATTTGTATCTTGAGGGTAAATACCCAGTAGTGTGATTGCTGGGTCATAGGGTAGCTCTATTTTCAACTTTTTGAGGAACCTCCATACAGTTTTCCTGAGTGGCTGCACCAGCTTGCATTCCCACCAACAGTTCTTGCCAACATCTGTCATTTCCTGACTGTTTAATTTTGGCCATTCTGACTGGTGTGAGGTGGTATCTCACTGTGGTTTTGATTTGTATCTCCCTGATGCCGAGTGATGTTGAACACTTTTTTCATGTGTCTGTTGGCCATTTGGATGTCTTTGCAGAAATGTCTGTTCATGTATTCTGCCCATTTCTTGATTGGATTATTTGTTCTTTGGGTGTTGAGTTGATAAATTCTTTATAGATTTTGGATACTAGCCCTTTATCTGATATGTCATTTGCAAATATCTTCTCCCATTCTGTCAGTTGTCTTTTGGTTGTGTTGACTGTTTACTTTGCTGTGCAAAAGCTTTTGATCTTGGTGAAGTCCCAATAGTTCATTTTTGCCCTTGCTTCCCTCACCTTTGGTGATGTTTCTAGGAAGAAGCTGTTGCAGCTGAGATCGAAGAGTTGCTGCCTGTATTCTCCTCAAGGATATGGATGGATTCCTGTCTCACACAAAATGTCTTTCACCCATTTTGAGTCTAATTTTTGTGTGTGTTGTAAGGAAATGGTCCAGTTTCATTTTTCTGCATGTGGCTGTCCAGTTTTCCCAACACCATTTGTTTAAGAAACTCTTTTTTCCACTGGATATTCTTTCCTGCTTTGTTGAAGATTAGTTGACCATAGAGTTGAGGGTCCATTTCTGGGCTCTCTATTCTGTTCCAAAGATCTATGTGTTTGTTTTTGTGCCAGTACCATACTGTCTTGATGATTACAGCTTTGTAATAGAACTTGAAGTCTGGAATTGTGATGCCCCCAACTTTGGTTTTCTTCTTCAACATTCCTCTGGCTATCCGGGGTCTTTTCTGGTTCCATATAAATTTTAGGATTATTTGTTCCATTTCTTTGAAATAAATTGATGGTATTTTGCTAAGGATTGCATTAGATGTGTAGATTGCTTTAGGTAGCACAGACATTTTCACAATATTTGCTCTTCCAATCCATGAGCATGGAACGTTTTTCCATTTCTTGGTGTCTTCCTCAATTTCTTTCTAGTTGAAAATACTTTCTAATTTTCTGAGTATTTTCTAGTTTTCTGAGTACAGATTCTTTGCCTCTTTAGTTAGATTTATTCCTAGGTATCTTATGGTTTTGGGTGCAATTGTAAATGGGATTGACCCCTTAACTTCTCTTTCTTCTGTCTTATTGTTGGTGTATAGAAAAACAACTGATTTCTGTGCATTGATTTTAGATCCTGACACTTCACTGAATTCCTCTATGAGTTCTAGCAGTTTTGGAGTAGAGTCTTTTGGGTTTTCCACATAAAACATCATATCTGCAAAGAGTGAGAATTTGACTTCTTCTTTGCTGATTCAGATGCCTTTTATTTCTTTTTGTTGTCTGATTGCTGAGGCTAGGACTTCTAGTACTATGTTGAATAAGAGTGGTGATAGTGGACAGCCCTGCCATGTTCCTGACCTTAGGGGAAAAGCTCTCAGTTTTTCCCCATTGAAAATAATATTGACTGTGGGCATTTCATAGATGGCTTTTATGATATTGGAGTATGTAACCTCTATCCCTACACTGTGAAGAGTTTTGATCAGGAAAGGATGCTGTACTTTGCCAAATGCTTTTTCAGCATCTATTGAGCATATCATATCGTTCTTGTTCTTTCTTTTATTAATGTATCGTATCACTTAATTGATTTGTGGATGTTGAACCAGCCTTGTAGCCCAGAAATAAATCCCACCTGGTCATCATGAATAATCCTCTTAATGCACGGATGGATCCTGTTGGCTAGTATTTTGGTGAGAATTTTTGCATCTGTGTTCATCAGGGATGTTGGTCTGTAATTCTCCTTTTTGATGGAGTCTTTGTCTGGTTTTGGGATCAAGGTGATGCTGGCCTCATAAAATGAGTTTAGAAGTTTTCCTTCCATTTCTATTTTTTGGAACAGTTTCAGGAGAATATATATATTTAGACTGGTGAATAGAACAGGGCCACACACTTGATTTTGGGTGTATTTTGGTCTGCTAGAAGAAACTGCCTCCCAAAATTTTAAAGAAAGAAAAGCTTATATATATACACTACACACACACACACACACACACACACACACATACAAAAATAAGGGTAAACATGATGGAGGGATGCAATATGACTGTAAAGGTGAAAATTAAAAAAGATTTTAAAAAAGAAATTGAAAATGTCTATACTGCCCAGAGCAATCTATACTTTCAATGCCATCCCAATCAAAATTTCACCAGTTTTTTTCAAAGAGGTGGAACAAACAATCCTAAAATTTGTATGGAACTAGAAAAAACCCTAAATTGCTAAGGAAATGTTGAAATAGAAAAACAAACCTGGGGTCATCACATTGCCTGATTTCAAGTTTTACTACAAAGCGGTGATCACCAAGACAGCATGGTTACTGGCGCAAAAACAGACACATAGACCAGTGGAACAGAATAGAGAGCCCAGAGATGGACCCACACTCTATGGTCAAATCATCTTTGACAAAACAGGCAAAAATATCCAGTGGAAAAAGGACAGTCTCTTCAATAAACAGTGCTGGGAAAATTGGACAGCTATATGTAGAAGAATGAAACTTGACTATTCTCTTACACCATACATAATGATAAACTTAGTTGGATGAAAGACTTCAACGTGAGGCAGGAATCTATTAAAACCCTAGAGAAGAGCATAGGCAGTAACCTCTTTGACATCAGCCACAGAAACTTCTTTCAGGACATGTCTCCAAAGGCAAAGGAAACAAAAGTGAAAATGAACTTTTGGGACTTCATCAAGGTAAAAGCTTCTGCACAGCAAAGGAAACAGTCAGCAAAACAAACAGGCAACCTACAGAATGGGAGAAGATATTTGCAAATGATACTATAGACAAGGTCTGAACTCTAAGATCTATAAAAAACTCCTCAAAGTCAACACTCACAAAACAGATAATCCCATCAAAAAATGGGCAGAAGACATGAACAGACACTTCTCCAAAGAAGACACAAATAGCTAACAGACACATGAAAAAATGTTCATCATCTTTAGCCATCAGAGAGATTCAAATCAAAACCACACTGTGATTCCACCTTACACCAGTTAGAATGGCCAAAATCAACAAGACGGTAAAGAAAAAATGCTGGAGAGGATGTAGAGAAAGGGGAATACTCTTACACTGTTGGTGGGAATGGAAGTTGATGCAGTCACTTTGGAAAACAGTGTGGACATCCCTCAAGAAATTAAAAATAGAGCTACGCTTTGACCCTGCAATTGCACTACTGGGTATTTACCCCAAAGAATCAGATGTAGTACAAAGAAGGGCCACATGATCCCCAATGTTCATAGCAGCAATAACCACAATAGCCAAACTGTGGAAAGAACCAAGATGCCCTTCAACAGATGAATGGATAAAGAAGATATAGTCCATATATACAATGGAATATTATGCATCCATCAGAAAGGGTGAATACCCAAGTTTTGTATCAACATGGATGCTACTGGAAGAGATTATGCGGAGTAAAATAAGTCAAGTGGAGAGAGTCAATTATCTTATGGTCTCAGTTACAAGTGGAGCATAAGGAAAAACATGGAGGGCATTGTGAGAAGGAAAGGAAGGGTGAATGGGGGGAAATTGAAGGGGGCGATGAGCAATGAGAGACTGTGGATTCTGAGCAACAAACTGAAGGTTTTGGAGGGGAGGGAGTGGGGGGCTGGGTGAGCCTGGTGGTGGGTATTGAGGAGGGCACGTATTGCAGGGAGTACTGGGTGTGGTGCATGAACAATTAATCTTATAACACTGAAAAAATAAAATAAATTATTTGGAAAAAAAGGAAAAAAAAGACCAAATGGCATAAGCATTAAAAAAAAAAAAAGAAAGAAATTGATAAGATCGTGATTAAAAAAGAAAACAAAAAAAAAGAAAGAATGTGATCAGGCTGGAGACCAGAACAAAGCCATATGCTAGATTTAGGGTATATATATTTTGATCTGTTAGAAGAAACTATATCTCAAAATTTTAAAAAAAGAAAAACTTATATGTATGCAAAAAATAAGGTTAAATACAATGAAGGGATAGAATATGACTATAATAATGAAAATTAAAGAAGATTTTTTAAAAGGTATTGATAAGATAAAATAGTTAAAAAGG
>CM052807.1:50811615-50828456 GCA_028533885.1 Nasua narica | reverse complement strand
GCAGTCTTTTCATATGAAGAAGAAGTCTGTTTCTTCTTTTGACCCACTTCCCAAACTACTCAGTAGAACATAGGTATTGATTTATACTCTTCTATGGCTACTTCCACAGTGCTGCCCTGGTTAGGTCTTTTCCTTTGCTTGCCGGTGTATATGATATCAGTTGTGCTCTGAGAGGGTAGGCACTCGCATGGCACTTTTTTTTTGAAAGTGACTGTGAATTAATGCCTTTAAATGATGGCAAGCATAATGATGCTCTCTTATGCTCAACATCAACCACCTTAAAAAGGTATTGATTAGTAAGTCAATGTCAACAAATGCATCTTGTGGAGAAGCAGAGAATCTGAGAATCTCCCAGAAATTTCAGAGACGGTCAGATTTCTCTGCTCGTGTGTTCCCCCAGAGAATCTCTCATTGTCTTCTCTATCAGACTTATATATTCTCATTGCACTTTTTGCCACAGGGCAAAAAGAAAATGATGGTAAAATTAATGAAAATAGTGTTGAGGATATACTGTGAATTAGCAGTTTCCATAGAGAAGACATTAATGTCATTTATTCATTCTAGTAATTCAACAATCCCCTCAAAGAGGCAGAAATTGAGGCTTTGGACTGGTTAAGTCAATATCCCAAGGTCACATGGTGACAGTGTAGCACAGCTGGGACCCAAACCCAGGTCTGCTTGTTCCAAAATCCATGATCTTCCATGAGCAGGAACACTCTCAGTCTTCCATTCAAACAATAAGGTCGATCTGTGACTGGGGAGGATGGGGCAGGGGTTATCACTGTAGATCTCAGGCTGCTGTTATCCCATCTTCTTCCAATGACATGAAGGATAAATGTAGAAATTAGCTCAAAAGGCTTCTAGATGATGCTCTATTAAGACATTGATTATAAGATCTTGGAAGATTATTTTTTAAAAGGAGAAATACACAGTATTCTTAATGGAAAGATGGTTCAAGGATTTAATCCATACAATGAAATACAAAATAGGGAATGACTAATTGGCACAAGCTAATGTGAAAATGACCTAGAAATAAAACATATATTTGAGTTATCTTTATTTAATAAAGATTTTATTTATTTGAAAGAGAGTAAGGCTGAGAAAGAAAAGCACAAGGAGGGGGAGAGGGGAGTAAGAGGGAGAAGCAAACTCCTCACTGAGCAGGGGCCCAACTTGGTACTTGATCCCAGGACCCTGAGACCACAACCTGAGCCTAAGGCAGACGCTTAATCAACTAAGTCACCCAGGCGCCCCTGAATTACCTTTTTTTTTAAAGGCAGAAAAATGAAAGAGTTAAGATAGTCTATGGTATAGAATTAAACAGAGAGGGACTAACAAAATGAGCTTTTTTTCATACACCCAGAAATTTGCAGTTACTAACATATTAACTGCAAATTTGATTTACATTTAAAGGAAAGATAGAAAGGTAAAGATGATTTAGAAAAAAACTACCAAAATATGGAAGAAATTGAAGACAGGAATCATGGGTAAATGTTAATGGCATTTGAGTTGTTCAGTTTAGAGGAAAAGATCAAGTACCACTCATGGATACCTAATATCTTTATAAAAATTATAGTTTTTCATTGGCTTCTACTTTTACAGAGGGTAGAAGGATTAGCTTGTGTTCCAGATTTACTTCATTTTAGGAAAAGAAGTTTTCTTTTCTGAAAAGTTATATGTAAATTAAGAGTGTTCACCAAAATCAAACTACAAGCTAAAGAGCAGGAGGAATTCCATTAATAGATTCAAATCTGAAAGAAATTAAAACTCCACATTATTCTTTTCTGTGGCACTGTGAACAAACCACAGGTCCCCCCAATCTCAACCCTACTCCCTCCAAAAAGCCTCTGTGAGTCAGTTTGAGCTATGACTGACATTATAAATTTTTCTAAAGCAATTGAAATGGAACAAAACCAGAACATTGAAATACTCTCCAAATCCAACTTGACCGACCTGATATTTCACTTGGTTTGAGTCCCCAGTGTTAAAAAAAAAAAAAAGAAAAGAAAAGAAAAGTTTTTTTGAATCATACTTTAAATGCACTGCACAGCTCTTCTATTTAAAAAAGAAATCCTCTGGTGGATACTTTAGAAAAACAGACTTTTGTGAAATGATCACCCACTGATCTATTTGTTTTGAAAATGTTGATTTTGGGGGCATCTGATATGCTTAAACTACCTGACTATAGGTTTTGATTTTAATTATGTGGCCAAACTGATTATAGAGGAAACAAGTTCAGTTATCATGCTTAACAACTGTATGGACAAGACATCTTTACACCTGAAAGGAATGTAACACTGTATCAATGATACTTAAATAAAAACAAAATATGTAACCAAACAAACCAAAAAACAATACAACCTTGGTGATTATTTGACCTTAAAAATTAATTATGTAATCTAGGTGACCAGTGGCATGATTTAATCTCTTTTACAGAGAGAAAAGTTTAGAAAATTGACACCTTAGATGCTCCATGCTTAGAAATTTTAGGAACTTCAAGAAGTCAGAATTGGCCCATTCATTTTTAGAGCCCTGCATCAATGACCATTATGGTTATGCCCGTTAGATATGTGTGCTAGCTCCTTCCCCTTTCACCACAGGAAACCTGGGCAGCCCTTCTGGAGAACAGTCTCAGCCAAGGTAGTAGAGATGCCATGATTGGTTTTCCTTTACCTCACCACTGGTATGATCCTTAGTACTTCATAGACCTCATTCCCTCAAGTTTGTGTCCCTTACTTTGCATGGAGGCAAAATATTGCACTTATTTTTCTTAATAGAAATGGTAAGGACCCTCCAGGTCACATTTTCTTGTTCTGGGTTCCTGTTTCTTTGAATTTGACTCCCTCATAGGGTCCTGGGTATATTAGAATCTCATTATTTTTTTAAGCTTTGAGTTATCTTAGAGGCTAATTTAAATCAATCCCCAAGTAACAGCCAAAAGGCGTGTGTTAAGCAGGAGGGAGGAGTGGTGGTGGTGATAAACCAGGGATGGATAAGTGTAACTTCTCTTCTCAGGTGTGAACCCACTTACTTTTATCCCTTAGAAGGGCACGTGTAAAAAGCTACTGACAGAATGTCCCCTTCTATCCATTTCATCATTTTTACCTATGAGTCTAATTGTAGGTCTGGATCCACAAGGAAAGAATTGGGAGTTGGGGAGGGGTCTGCTACTTCGATACGCAGCAGGCAGGAAATGTGAATCCAAGGGGGGAAAATGGATTCTGAGAGTTTTCCTGACCCTGAAAATAAAGGGAGGGCTACTTTATAAAACAAAAGGACAGGTACACATGGAATAGGTGTCAAATTTACTGCCAGATAAATGGCATTCAAAATATTTATGAAAAAGAGGCCTTTATTCCAAAGCAAGCTGTTTGATTCTGGGCAAGTTATTTAACTTCTCCTATGGTGTTTCCCTAATGTGATCAGTGAGGAATTATCTTTACTCAATAGCATTATTTTGTGGATTAACTAAAACATAGGAATTGGCTTATGTAGTACCTGTCAGGGACTATTATTTCTCTTCCTTTTCATGAATTTAACTGTTAAAGCACCCAAGTGTGTAATAACAATTTTATCACCTACTTACTGAGTGTCATCAAGTGACTGTCAAATACTAGGAGCTTTACATATTTTGCCTGTATTGTATGATTTAACTTTTCTAACAGTCCTGTCAGGTAAATGTTACCAGTCGTTCTGGGGTTGCTGGTGGTGGTGTTTACAGATGAGTTACAGAGAAGGTAAGTAACTTGCCTAAAATCTCACTGCTGGTAAATGGTAGAATCAAGATTTGGGTCCACATACTAGGACACAAAAATAGTATTACACTCTTTTTTTTTTTTTTCTTTTCCTCCAACTCTGCTAACCAAGCATGGACAATTCCCTCTAGGGAAAAGATCTGTGCTCTACTTTAGATATATCCGTGTTTTTTGCATAATGATCAAAGAGACAGATTTTTCTTTTTTCCCGAATTACTTTAAGAAATCTTGAGCTTTCTGGGTGATCTAGAAAACATCTGGTCTCTTGCTCTGGGAGTGTCCTGACTGTTACGACTACACTATAGTAATATAGTGTATATTCTTTTGTATCTGACTTTTCTCACTCCACAGTATATTCGTGAAGTTCCTCTAAGTTGTGCAAGTAACTGTAGGTCACTTGTTTTCAATGATGCTTCAGTGAAACCAATGATGGTTTCCCAGGGAGGAATATATCAGAACTAGGTCTTTGGAAAGTTTTCAAATAGAGCTATGATGAATAATGATGTTATGAATATTCTTGTTCCAATCTTTTGGGACATATGTGCTTGCATTTCTGTGGAGTGGAATTGTTGGATTATAGGATATGTGTATGTTCAACTTTAATAGATACTAGTAGTTTTCCAAAGAGGTTATATGCCTCACACTTCACCACCACTGAGTTGCAGTTTTCTCCATCCCCACCAACAACTGTTATTATAAGTCATTTTCATTTTAGCTGCCCTGGCAAGTGTATAGTGGTGTTGCATTATGGTTTTAATTTGCGCTTCCCTGATGACAATGGAGTTGAAGATTTTTTATATGTTTATTGGCCGCTTATGAAGTATTGTTTTGATCATTTTTCTATCAGATGGATCATCTTTTTATGGATTTGTAGAACTTCCCTATATACCCTGGATGTGAACCCTTTGTTAGTTTAAAGACTGTGGCTTGCTTTTCACTGTCTTGATATCTTTTGAAAATTAAAGTTTTTACTTTTAATAGAGTCCAATTTACTATTTTTTTTCCTTCAAGGATAATGCTTTTTATGCTCTAGTTAAGAAATCTTTTCTTCCCTGGGGTTCTGCATACACTCTCTAGTACTTTACTTTAGAACATTCTTGTTTTGCCTCTCATGTTTAGATCTACAATCCACCTAAAATGAATATTTGCGAATAACTTGAGGTAGAGGATGTTTACAGTTTGTTCGTATGTAGGTCCAATTGTCCCAGCACTATTTATCAAAAAGATGATTATTTTTCCATGGTTGTATACAGTAACACCTTTGTCTTCAATATAGTGTCTACATATGAGAGGGAGATTAGATTTGTCTGTAATCCCCTGCCACCCACAATATCTTTGTCAAGTTTTGTTATAAAGGTTATGCTGGTCTTATAAAATAAAAATAGGAAGCTCTTCCACAGTCTTTTTTCTGTTTGTATAAAAATGGCATTATTCCTTCCTGAATGTTGGCTAAAATTAACCGGTAACTTTTCTTGGTCTGGGGTTTACTTCTAGTGAAAGTATTTATTTACTGAGTTCATTTATTTAATAGTTACAATAGTGTTATTTGTTTTTGATTTCTTTCATATTTAGTAATTACATATATATATACATATATGTATTTTGATTTTATTTATTTATTTGAGAGAAAGAGATAGCACAAGCAGGGGGAGGGGTAGAGGAAGAGGGAGAAGCAGACTCCCTGCATCAGGGGACACCTGATGTGGGGCTTGATCCCAAGACCCTGGGATCATGAGCGAGCTGAAGGCAGCTGCTCAACTGACTGAGTCACCCAGGAGCCCCAGTAGCTATATATTCTTAAGTAAGTTGAATTTTTTGAAATTTACTAATGTAAATTTTCCCAGTTCATATTCTTTAAGTTGCATATGATTATAGTGACCATATAATTTATAATTGTATGGGAAGATTTTGAGAGTGAGGAAGGAAGTGCAAGTAATTAAAATTGGGTAATTTTTGAACTATTTATTTCTTTACTTAGAATTGATTTTGCTAGTTTGGTGTACTTTTAAATGGTTTTATTGAAAATCTATTTTCAAAGATAAAAGACTTTCTATAGGGGCGCCGGGGTGGCTCAGTGGGTTAAAGCCTCTGCCTTCAGCTCAGGTCATGATCTCAGGGTCCTGGGATCGAGCCCCGCATCGGGCTCTCTGCTCAGCAGGAGCCTGCTTCCTCCTCTCTATGCCTGCCTCTCTGCCTAGTTGTGATTTCTCTCTGCCAAATAAATAAATAAAATCTTTAAAAAAAAGACTTTCTATAAAATATAAATAGCATATCAATTTTTTCAATACAAAAGAGAAGTCTTAGTGCTGAGTACCTAACCGTTATAAAGTGACATACAAATATTTGTTTTTAGTAAATATTCATGTCACTTAATTGGTTTCTTGGCTGTATTTATCACTGATATTATTGTATCACTAACATATTTCTGAGGAATACAGTTTTTACAATATTGTCTTAATATTTTTAATTTTTTCATAGAATTTCCTGCGGTGTTTTCAAAATTGAATTTCATCTTTCTAAATTTGCAATTGTTGACAATTTCAATTGATGTTTCTCTTTTTTAAGATTTTATTTATTTGACAGAAAGAGAAAGAGGGAGAGAGGGGGAGAGAGAGAGAGAGAAGAGAGCACAAGCAGGGAGAGCAGGAGAGGGAGAAGCAGACTCCACACTGAGCAGGGAGCCCAATGTGGGACTCAATCCCAGGACTCTGGGATCATGATGTGAGCTAAAGGCAGGTGCTTAACCAACTGATCCACCCAGGAACCCCAATTGATGTTTCTTTGTAGATGAAGATATTTTCAATTGAAAGCATACTTTTTCTGCAGGTGTCAAGGTACCTCAAAGCTCATAGTAGTTTTCTAGAATAAATTTTATTTTTTTCATAATGAAATGTATAAATATTTCAGTCCAAATATTTTCACAGGTTTTGTCTCTGCTTCAATTCAAAGTACATTTCTCTGAAAAATATTTTTGCTTGGCAAATTTCATCAAACAAGTTCTCTATGATTATGATTCTTTGAACATTCACTAAATTTATATGCTGCAAAATTGTGGGCCTTTTCAATTTCATTCCACTCTAGTTCAGTATATAAGTTTATCCAATTAAAAATAGGAGGTCCATCAAAAGATTCTTATGGGGCCCCTGGGTGGCGCAGTTGGTTGAGCGACTGCCTTCGGCTCAGGTCATGATCCCGGAGTCCCGGGATCGAGTCCCACATCGGGCTCCCGGCTCCACGGGGAGTCCGCTTCTCACTCTGACCTTCTCCCTTCTCATGCTCTCTCTCACTCTCTCTTTCCTAATAAATAAATAAATAAATAAATAAAATCTTTAAAAAAAAAAAGATTCTTATGACAAGTTAACATCACAGATCTCATTTATAATGTCTTAATGTTAAATCTTGCACACCATTTGAGTCCTTATAGTAATTTCTCCAGTTCCTCCTTATTTATGAAGGGATACATTTGTATTTCTTTCTCTCTGAAAGTTTGGTTACTTAATAGCAATTAGTAATCCAAAAACTAAAGCTTTCTGTTATTCCAGTTGTTGAATATTTTCATTAAAGATTTACAACTGATTTCGAGAAAAATAAAACCAAATTTAAAAGTCTTGTTTTTGAAGAATTTCAAAAACATTGTAGGTCATCGAGGTTGAATTATTAAGGAGATTTTCTTCAAAGGCTTGAACAGTCCTAAAATCTGATGGTAAGTGGCAAAAGGCAGCACGTGTGGCTGGCTGTGCCAGTATGTATGTTTATTTATTTATTTATTTATTTATTTATTTATTTATTTATTTATTTATTTTTTAAAAAGATTTTATTTATTCATTTAACAGAGAGAACACAGGCAGGCAGAGAGGCAGGCAGAGGTAGAGAGAGGAGCAGGCTCCCTGCAGAGCAAGGAGCCCGATGCGGGACCCGATCCCAAGACGCTGGGATCATGACCTGAGCCAAAGGCAGTTGCTTAACCAACTGAGCCACCCAGGCGTCCCCAGTATGTATATTTAAATTCAATAATAAGTCTATCACAAAATTTTTGTCATTCATTGTCAAAATTTACATATATCTATATAAGTACTGACAACTAGAACTTTTATTTCAGTTAGAAGATTGTAGGTAGCTTCTTTGGATGTAATTATAAGTCGTGTGTGTACCACAACTAGTGATGAGACACAATTTGAAATTTAGTAAGAATTTTATCTTATATTGGTGTCATGTTTCACCAAAATTTGTATTTTTATCACAAAAACAAATAACCTTTATGGTTAAACTTTTAAACAAAATTTACAAAGATGTCCCATTCTGAGTTTCAACAGAATGAACTCCCAAGCATTTCTGTGTAAACAACAGAAGCATTATCAAATTAACTGCTTTTCTGTTTGAAGCATCTGATGACAGTAGTATAAAGCCAGTGTTTACATGTTTGGGAAGTTGTCAAACTAATGGATCCAATAAATTCATAGCTGTTACTTTACTTTTCATATGAGTGCAAGAAATCTTATATTAACAAAATGAGTGGAATTAATTTAGAACAGTCATTTGATCTAAATGAAAAGTCATGCTTTACAGAATGATATATAACTATACCGTCTGCAGCTGCTTTTGATCATTTTTGTTTTCAGAAATAATCTCAAAATAAATATTAATTTTAGAGGTAAGATAGTGAGGGGTGCCTGAGTGGCTCAGTGGGTTAAAGCCTCTGTCTTCAGCTCAGGTCATGATCTCAGGGTCCTGGGATCGAGTCCCACATTGGGCTCTCTGCTCAGCAGGGAGCCTGCTTCTCCTTCTTTCTCTGCCTGCCTCTCTGCCTACTTGTGATCTCTCTCTCTCTGTCAAATAAATAAATAAAATCTTTAAAAAAATAAAGTAAAAAAAGAAGTAAGATAGTGATATGTTAGCAAATTTGTGTCTTCTGTCCTTTTTGTGTGTGTGGTCAGGAATAACACCTTGACTCCCGTGATGACTGGGTAAATGTAAACTAATATTTTGTGTAGTTCACATGTTCATCGGCAACATCCTTGAGAAACTGAAATCCAGTACTGAATTTTTACCACATATGCATTTTTAAAATTCAAATTTTTTTTTTTAGAAAATTAAAAAGCATCACCTAAGAGTAAAAGAAGCGTATAGTTATGTATGTTACTCCATCCAATGAGTGACAAAACCATTAAAGCAAGAGAGTTTAGATTTTTCTAGTCCATACCCTTTCTGGTAGGACTGCACAGCTGTTTTCCCACAGAAATTCCTCACCTAAGCTGCAATTTTTCACTTTTCTCACAGACTCCACCTCTGGCAGCCTGGTGGTTTCATTCAACTCATAGTCTCGGCATGAATCACAGCATAACTCACTAGAACAACACTCACAGGGCTGTCTGATGACTAGTCTCCTATCTCCCCGGAGATAGGAGCATCAGCTGGTGCTGCCTTCCTGCAAAACACACTAATTGGATCAGTGAGTGCCTTCCTTGCTACCCGTGAAGAGAGATGTTTGCTAAGCTGAGTCTGCTTAGGGTTCTCAGAAATGGCAGTTTATAATCTATCCTCTTCAGTTTTATAGTGGGAACTGTGTCCTCTGAACATACATTTCTCTCCTCTCTTTTTAAAGATTTTATTTATTTGAGAGCAAGAGGGAATGAGAGCACCCAAGGGGCGGTTGTAGGGGAGGCAGAGGGAGAGGGAGAAGCAGACTCCCCACTGAGCAGGCAGCCTGATGCTTGTGATGCAATGCAGGGGTTCCATCCCAGGACCCCAGGATCATGACCTGAGTGGAAGGCAGCTGCTTAACCTTAGCCACCCAGGTGCCCTGAATGTACTTTTCATATACCACTAGATAAAGCCACAGCAGAATGTGAAAGTACAAAGAAAAGGTCTAACCATCCATCCACGACTATTTTATTATAAGTATTAAAATTAATGCTTTGTTACAAAAGGCAACTCAGGTGAACTAGGAAGCAGTTGGGATACCAGGCCAAAAAGTATAAACTAGACACATAGTCATTTTATAAACAATACTCCGCTAAATTCTTTCTTTGCTTCCTCTCTCCCTTCTTTTTATTTCCCACCCTGGAAAATGTTAGGCATATACCAAAATAGAGAGCATAGTATTCTCTCACAGCTTCAACAGTTTTTAACAAATGCCATTTTATCTCATCTATATTCTTCCCACTACCCCCTTACCTTGGATTATTTGAAAGCAAATCTCAACGCCATTGCATTGCCTCTGATGATTTTTTTCAGAGATTTGAAGGCTGCTCCCTTCTCCACTTTTGATATTGCTTATTTCTACCTTCTGTCTTCTTTTCTTGGTAGTCTTGTCTTGTCCAGCACTGATTAACTTTGGCATACTTTTCAATGAGACTTCCTTCTTTATTAGTCTTTTCTACTATTTGGTTGCTATTTCATTAATTTTTTCTCATCTTTATTATTTTCTTCCTTCTGCTTTCTTTTTGTTCAATTGGGTGTTCTTTTCCTAATTTCTTAAGATGTATGCTGGCTCATTAATTTTCAGCCTTTCTTCTTTTCCAATAAATGGATCCATAGTTACAGACTTCTAGGTATGGTGTTAGTGGCATTTCACAAATTTTGATATGTAGCTTTATTTCTAGTCAGATCGAAATATTGCCCAATTTCCATTGTAAGTTTTTTTTAAAAAAGATTTTCATTTATTTATTAGAGAGCGAGAGACTGAGAATGAGAGGGGAGAAGGTCAGAGGGAGAAGCAGACTTGCCGCAGAGCCGGGAGTCCGATTTGGGACTCGATCCCGGGACTCCAGGATCATGACCTGAGCCGAAGGCAGTTGCTCAACCAACCGAGCCACCCAGGCGCCCTCCATTGCAAGTTTTTGAGTCAGATTCTGAAATGTTATGTTTTGACTTTCCATCGGAACAAAATATTTTCTTTTTTTTCCTTTTTTTTTTTTAAAGATTTTATTTATTTATTTGACAGAGATAGAGATCACAAGTAGGCAGAGAGGCAGGCAGAGAGAACGAGGGAAGCAGGCTCCCTGCTGAGCAGAGAGCCCAATGCGGGGCTTGATCCCAGCACCCTGAAATCATGACCTGAGCTGAAGGTAGAGGCTTTAACCCACTGAGCCACCCAGGCGCACCTGAACAAAATATTTTCTAATATGCACTGGGATTTCTTTTGGCCCATGGGTTATTTAGAAGTTTATTTTTTAATTTATAGTCATAAATCGATTTTTCTGTTCTCCTTTTCTCATTAGTTCCTTCCTTATTTGCAACATAGTGAGGAATTATATTCTGTATGCTTTAAATATTTTGAAACTGGTTTCATGAATCCCCTCATTTTTAACAATTTTTCTAATGATTCCACATGTGAATATGTGACAAATGGGTATTCTTCAGTGGTCAGACATAGCATTCCACATAGTCAACTGATTAAATTGGTTAATCATATCTTTAAAATATTCCACATCCTTCCTGATTTTTTTTCTTCTCTGCCTCTTATATTTGTTACCAAGGTGTGTTAAAATCGCCCTCTATAATTATAAACTCATTTCTTTCTTTTTATTTCTGTTAACCTTTATTTATATATTTTGAGATTATGTTCTTTGGCACATGAAATTTATAATTGGTATCTATCTCTGGTGAATTAAGATTTTTAACCTTAAAGAAACAGCTGTTTAAAAAATCTTTTATATATTTTTCTTAAAGTTTACTTTGACATTAAATAAAATTTCTTGATATACTATCTTTCTTTTGGTTAGTATTTGTATGATATAATATCCTCATCATTGTTATTTCAACTGTTCGGTGCCATAATATTCAAGTGTGTATCTGATACGCAGAAGAGTAATTTTTTTTAAATCCAGCCTGAAATTTTCAAGTAATTAGAGCACTAAAACATTTAAATTCAAGGTAATTGCTTTTATATTCAGTTTTATTTTTATTTGTTTAGGTTTTTATTTTAACTCCAGTTAGTTAACATACAGTGTAATATTACTTTCGGGTGTACAATATGGTGATTCAACAGTTCCATACATCACCTGGTGCTCATCAGGACAAGTGCCCTCCTTCATCCCCATCACCTACTTCCCCCATCTTTCTCCAGCTCCTAAGACATGAATAGACATTTTTTCACTAATGTTCTTCACTTCCATGAACACATTGACAACCAGTGAAGATTAGTTGTACCTGGCACCTGTGATTTTGTGAATTGTGTAGACTTCAAAACTACAGACCCATGAAAGTGCTAGAGACAATGAGAAAACTGATGGATATTGGGGTGCCTGGGTAGCTCAGTCAGTTGCTTAAGTGTCTGACTCTTGATTTCAGCTCAGGTTGTGATTTCAAGATCAAGAGATGGAGTCCCACATCCTGTGCTATGCTCAGTGGGGAGTCTGCTTCTTCTTGTCTCCTTCTGCCTGCGCTCCCCCTGATGTGTGCACTCGTGTATAAATAATAATAAAAAATAATAAAAATAAATAAATAAACAATAAATTATAAATAAATCTCAAAAAAAGGTAAAGTAATGGATGTCACAAATATTTTTCATTATGATTCTTAAAAGTATTCATGACCCCTAGAAAAACAGGAGAAATACAAATTTCTGGGATCTATTTATGCCATTCTAATTTATACTAGACCTGGTTTGTAAATAAGCTCAGGTAATGTGTCCTGGGGAGTTATAGAAATAATGGAATGGAGCCCCTTGGTAATCACTTTGCAATGACAGTGTGCTTAGTCATTACAATGACTAACGGTGCCTTGCCATCAACCAGCTAGTGACCGCCGTAGGGAGTAAACTTTATTCAGAAGACAGCATCAAAAAAAAAAAGAAGAAGAAGACAGCTTCACATCCAGAGTAAAGTGCCAGAAATCCCAAAGCCAGGATCTATAATCAAATTAATTCAGCTAAGACTCAAGTCAAGATACTCAGAGGAAAAATAATTACCTCTGAGTTTAATTACCTTGTAGAAATTGTGCTTTTTTTCTTATGCTGTTTAAGTTAATGTGACTTACATAAGGTGGCAGTTTGGATATGCTTTTCACCATCAGCAAAAAATATTTGGCCATCACATTAAAGCTCCATTAGGTACACACTATGTGACATACTACATAACATTACTACTACACATGCCATTTCTTTTTGGTCTTCACCACGGTATTGTGGAGTAGGCACTATAAGGAAATTGAGGCAGAGTGATTTACTCAACCATGATTACACAACTAGTGAGTAGCAGAGCCAATGTTTGAAGTCAGGTCCCAAAGGCTATGATTGTTCTGACCTACAATGCCACCTCCCCTAATGATGAGACTTTGTGAACATGTTGGAAAGGAAATGTGGTGTGGGATTTCTTTACAGGCTAAATTAGGTACATTCATCCCTATTTTTTCATTGCCAGTATTATCATTCAGGGATGGACCAGGACTGTTACCTAAGATACCTAGCTTTGGGATGGCTAGTGTTTCACCATAAAAGCTTTGGAAAGGTTTGAGAAGAATTCTAACAAGTTTTCTGAATGCTATGCAGATTCCTTCAAAACTGTAGGATACATAAATCAAACATAGGTCTGGTCTATAGCAATGTATTCATTTTAAGATGACAAAGAAAACTGTGAGTCTCAAGAATATAATGTTACGAGAAGACAAGAGAAACTCTGTCATTTAGGGCAAAAGAGATTGTAAGCAAACAAAATGATGTCCTAGTACCAAAAGGTGTGAAGTTATGGGTAGAGAAAGAGAAAAAGGGGTGGAGGGAAGAAAAGATGGAGAAAAAGTCAGAGAGAGAAAAAAGGAAAAAAAAAGAAGAGTAGGGGAGTCTAATCCAGCATATACCTACGGACGAAGTCCAGGGATTCTCTGTAGGAAGTTAGTAACATTTAAATATTAGGTTTCCCCACTTTTTGTTTTGAGAACATGACCCTACGTAATTATTGCTGTATAGATATTAACCTGTATTTTATGTATTCCTTTCAACATAATCATACTTTTCAGTTTTCAGCAGACTTATAGTATTTCATAGGAATAACTAGAGCTTGGCTTCACACACTGCAGAATAACTGGAGTCTTCTCCCTTATGTCAAACATTTAAAAAAAAAAAAAAGAAAAAAAGAGAAGATAAAAAAGTGTGAGAAACTCAGGGGCACCTGGGTGGCTTGGTCAGTTAAGTGTCCGACTCTAGATTTCAGCTCAGGTCATGATCAGGTTGTAAGATTAAGCCATTGGGCTCTGTGCTCAGCATGGAATCTGCTTGAAGATTCTCCCGCTCCTTCTCCCTCTGCTCCTCCCCCTGCTGGTGCTCGCTCTCTCTCTCTCTCTCTCTCTCTCCCTCAAATAAATAAATCTTAAAAAACAAATGTGAAAAGCCCAGAGTTAAACACTAACTTGGGTCACCAGCCTATTTGAGAAATGAGATATTTCTTCGCTTTGTCTGACCTGATTGTGCATTCTTTAAAATGACCAAAGTCTCCAAGTTCCTTTTATACAGAAGTGTGTCTTGATGATGCTGTAGCGATACAGTAAGTCACCTATGGGGTTAAATCTGGTATTGCTGGAAACCACAGTGGTAAGGAAGTCAAGCTAGGTTAGTGGCCTGTTTCCAGAAGGTATTCAATAAAGTAAATGAAGGAACCAGGCAAACCCCAGAGAAGCCGTAATTCTCAGGCTGACAAGAGGCTGCAGGTCAAGCTGACACTGACATGGCCTAGCCTTGTTCCACATCTGCTCAAGTGTTCAGGAAGTGCTGCTTGCTGTTGATATCTTCATTGACTCCAAGCTGCTCGCCTCATTGAACCTGGATTCAGTTACAGCTGTTGGGTTTCTCTTGGAGACCTTAGAAAACTGTGCCCCACAGCCTTTCATCGGTGTCTCAAATGGGACTGCCAATAGTGAAGATCTCTCGGGGAAAAACATGTCATCAAAAATTGCAAGTTCTCAGTCGCACCTTTTAATGAAAAAAAAAAAAAAAGTTCTCCCACCCCACCCCAGCTTCTGCTTTTAGCAGGGAACTCTTTAAACAAAACAAACAACTTCAAAAACCTCTCCAGGGTCCCTCTTACCCTTGTCAGAACTGTGTTGCCCACTTTTGGCTACAAGATCTGGTTTTCTTCCCAGTCCCTGGTGGTCTTGGCAACAGCTCATGCAGGTCCCCATGCCACACACCCATGGAGGAGATGGTGGGGCTTGGTGGTTACAGGGAATGAGCCAGAGAGTCTTGCATTTTCGTCTCTGCTGAGCAGCTCAACTCTCTGACCCGGCAGATGAGTCACTTGGATACCATTGACTGAAAGGGAGAATTTGGGGGCAAATATAGGAACCTTCTCTGAAATCCAGATGCTGTTTATGAGCTGTGTTTTCCCAGATCAAATAAACAAGCACTGAGAGCAGTCATCCAGGCCCCATGGAAAAAATATTATGTGCCCCAGATGCTTTCATGGCTAGTGGGTGGTGGGTGGCTAAATTAGGCTCTTGTTTTGTCTAAAGGCATTTGAGTATATAAAAAAAATTATACAGCAAATATCTGGTGTCCCGACTCTCTCAAATTATGAAAACTACTAGTCTTATAATATGTTAGTGGCAAAGAATAAACATAAATTAAAATCCACTTTACCAATAAAACATGTTGCTTGCATATTATAGAAAAGAAAAAAAGACATCAAGTCAAAACATTGTGATGTCCTAGACCATTACTCACAGTCATACTATTCTGGGGTCACACTGCAATCATCAGCTATTACAGTGGAAATTTGAAGACCCTCAGGTTTCCCAGAAGAAAAGCTGTACATGATTTGAGATTTTTTGTATGACATTCAATCTTGCTGAAAAAAAAAATTCCATTAAACTCCAGTTTCTGTTAAGAGGGTAGCAGACATTTAAACTCTTTATCAAAGTTTGCTTTCTTTTATTTACTTTATTTTTTAGGATATATTTATTTGAGAGAGAGAGGGAAAGTGGGGTTGGGGTTGTGGAGGGAGCACAGGGAGAGGGAGGAAGAATCTCCAGCAGATTCCCCGTTGGGCATCATTGATGCTTCCTCTCCTCCTCTTTATTATCTGGGGGGGGTGCTCCTTGGCTGATAATATTTAGGTTGTCCCTTGCCTACAAGGTAGGGTGTTCCCTACTTTCCCTTCAGCTTTCAAAGGTCTTCTCTGAAGGCCTTCAAGCATCAGCCAATGTGCTGTCATTTTGGCAACTATATTAATGGAAGAAGATTTGATGCAGATGTGAAATAAATAAAGAGGGTTAAGAGGTAGATACATGGAATGATAATCTTGGGTGCATCAATAAGTTTTGAGAGGTACCTTTCCCCTCTCGAGGGTCTCTTTTTCTCATTGGGAAAATTACATATATATAAATGTAGATAGCTCTCTATCTATCTATAGAGATAGATAGAGAGAGGTAGAGAGAGACAGAGAGACAGAGAGGAGAGGGAGGGAGGGAGAGAGAGGGAGAAAGGCAGAGACAGAGAGAGAGATGGAGAGAGAAACAGAGAGAGGGGGAGAGAGAGAGAGATTTATCATGAGGAATTGGCTTACATGATTGTGGAGGCTGAAAAGTCCCACAGGTTGCCATCTACAAGATAGAGACCCAGGAAAGCATGTGGTATAATTCACTCCAGGTCCAAAGGCCTGTTAGAACCAGGAAAACTAATATCATAAATCTTAGTCTCAGGGTCAGAGAAGATGACATGAGACATCCCAGCTCAAGCAGTGAAGCAGGGTCAAAAAAGAAGATAGTACCTCCTTCCTCCACCTTTTATTCCATTCAAACCCTCATTGGATTGGGTAATACCAACATACATTGAGGAGGACAGTGTACCTAACTGAGTCCACCAATTCAAATACTAATCCCATGCAGAAACACCCTCCAAGACATCCAGAAATAATGTTTAATCAGGATACCCATTGATAAGTCAAGTTGACACAAAAAACCAACCATCACACCCACCATATAATGATTTTATGATTTTTTCACACTTTTCAAGTAATTTATGCATAATTTTAAAATGGCTCTCTGGAAACCTTTCTCCTTCTCTACACTTAAATTCTCCATGATGAGAATTTTAAGCCAGGTAGGAACTAAGAGTAAACAATGGCAGAGATTTCTGGGCTGGTAGGACCATTTGAT
>CM052807.1:50779514-50811115 GCA_028533885.1 Nasua narica | reverse complement strand
TAACTCTCAGCCTACCCAACAGGCTTCTCCTCTGCATCTCTAAAGCTCGCCACCATAGCACCCTTCTACTCACAGGTCCCTCTCACTGGACTCTGAGTCCTTCGGACTGTCAGTGCCACCTGGGATGAATATAATCACAATCCTTAACATAGTGCTGGCTAGGAGCAAGGGTCCATATTTAAGTATAAATGAGTGAATAAAGTACATGTTCCTTTTGGGTTTTTGAGGAAAAGGAGAGAAGATTCTTAGAAAGAATCTAGATGGAAGACAGCGTGTTCCAAACCATACTACTTCTTAAAGGTAGTGTAGGTTCATTTAACTAAATGATTCAGGGAATCCAGACATAAAACTTTAGCAGTCTCTTTGCTTCTTTTGCAAGTGGCCCCTATGTCTGTATGCCTACTGTCTAGTACAAAATCCTGTTAGTGGTAGGTTCTCAGATAACAAGACCATAATTCAGGCATCTACCATAGATAAAAGAAGGGTCACCTGGAGAAATGACCGGGAAAATAGACCCCAAGGGAGACTAAAGAAGGGCTATATGTTCATTAAAGATATGCTTTGGGTAGGAGGAAGGGAACTGAGACATTTGAAGAAGAACATTGACATGATGTCATCAAGGACAGAGCCATAATAATGATACCTTAAACTGGGGGTAATAGTCTGAAAAATATCTTTGTGCTTACCCAAAGGATAACCAAATTTATTTGTGCCTTTTCAATTTCAAGCATCCAAGTTATTTTCTCTCTCTAAGATTAAAGCAGCCTGGGGCCTGGGAGCTGGGTTAGATGTCTCTCTTCTCTTTCTCACTGGACTTTTCCGCCTTTGCAAATCTGCCTCATCTCATGGGATGTGAGCTGCTAAGAGCACCCAGCCCTGTGCCTGGGACATGGCAGGGAGAGTGGATGGACTCCTCAACAAGAGTATGAAATAGATAGAGGGTGGAAGGATTAATGAATAAATGGCTTCTTCAGATTTAAAACAAGGAATCTGGTTGTTCTTTCCCTACCAGTTTTTTAGTTAGAGATCCTGACTTCCTGAAGGAAGGGAATAGATAATTTGAGTATCAACCATCCCAATTCATTTATCTTTCATCCTTCAAACATTTGTCGATCAATTACTCTCTGCACATTTCTCAAATAGCCACTGAGAGTATACAGATTGATAAGAAAAACAAATCCTGCCTGTAAGGAGTTTCTGATATAGCAGATAGATGATGCATACAGAGATCAAGTATCATTTACTATCAGCAAATAATGATGGAGCATCTTACTTTCTAGACTCAGGAAAATGGCTTTTTTTACTAGGCTGAGAATGATTTGAACATGAGAGTTTTGGCACAAGACCACCTACGGAAGGAAAAATCCGAGTTTATGTGCTTATTTGGCTATGATGAAGTTTAATTAAAAAGCAAGTATAGAAGAATGCTCTTTACATGATTATTTAGAGGTCATGAAATTTAATTTAAAAAAGCAGGTATAGAAGGTCTTTCTTTCTATTTGAAGATTTAGCAAAGGTAATTTTCATCCCCCTAAATCATCATCTAAGTAATCTTCCACTTCTGGTAGTTCTTATGATCTATATTGGAGCAAAATGAAAAATTCACAAGCAGAAGTAGAAATACTAGTCATGTCCCAGGACTGAGAATAATTCAGTTCACCTGACAGTATTAGAAAGTCTGTATTGCACAATGAAAGGGGGAGAATTACATTTATTCCCTTCCTACCAATTTTGTTTCACTATCGAGTGACTGTAGGAGAAATAAAATAAAATAAATCTTATATTTGAGTGTTGGCTTCACAGTTCACGATGTGTCCTCAGGCATCTCACTTCTGTGGGACCTCAGGTTCTGCCTTTGTTATGCAAAGCAAACAGAGTAGCTGTGATTTCCAGCACAGACTCCTCAAAGTTTTGTGCAAGCGCCAGGGTCTGATTTTGAGGGAGACACATGCAGGGTGGCCAGGTTGAGAACTCATTTTCTGGGACACAGAATTTCGGGGCTTTATTAAGACAGGTGGCCCAGCATCATGAACCTGGGCGCTGAGGTCACGCAGATCCACAAGTTAGAACTTACTAGAATTTATTAAGCTAGTTGTCCTCAGGGAAGTCATGTACCTAGAATCTGTGACTGCATCTACACAATGCAAATGTACCTCATGAAGTCGTCATGAGGATTAGAAGAAAAAGAAAATATCAAATGCCCTAGTTCTCCCTAAATGGTTGTATACTATGCCTCCTCTCTTCAGGTGTGTCCCTCAGCTAGGACATAGCAATGGAGACGGCGTTTTGGCAGGGCCAGAGAGTCTCACAGGAAGCTCATAGTTCTCCTGTGCCCTGGATCACCAGAAGGTCACTGCCACCAGGGAAATTTATTTTAATGGACTCCAACAAATCAAAAGTAGGCTTCCCCAAAGTAGAACTAGATGAAAAAAAAAGTCTCAGACAAAGGGACTGTAGTTGGCTATGCTAATACCCATTTCTAGGCATTTGTGATGCCAGCCATAGCTGGCAAGACTTCCTTTTCCGAGAGGGAAACTCCCTCTACCATGGCTTCGGGAAAAAGTCCAGACTTCACCCTGTCTCTTTCCAGAAAACAAGAAATCTCTCAGTTTGTATTTATGAGAAGATTGTCAGCTTTAGTCCAGCCGAAAGTCAGAAGAATGTCATCCTCTTCACAGCCGAGCGGAGCCCACGGAATTTGCTGAAGGCGCGGAGGGGTTGTTTCTCTTCCATGTGCCTGCCTGTTTGTGTGAGGGGGCACAGACAGGAGTCGTATTGGAACAACGGTCTCAGAGCTGGGATTCGCCTTGTGCTCTTGCACACTGTGTGTGTTGTGCATGACGGGTTGGAAGTGGAGCCAGAAATAACTCCCTCTTGAGACAGAGCAGGGCAATTCCTGCAGGCTTGGTCCAGGGGGTGGCCCCCCTTCATCTGTCCTGGAGGAGCCACTCTTGACAGATTGCTGGGGTCCTTTTAGTTTAGACCTCCATGTGGAGAATGTGTAGGGAACTGGGGGAGGGGAAAAGAAGACCTGCTGGAGAGCGAGGAGGGGCATGCTCCCTCTGTGGGTAGGATACCTGCTGCTGCTTGGAGCCTCCGCCAGAAGCCCAGGACCATCATGGGGCTGTTGGAGGGGGTCCACAGGTCCACAGTCAGATTTTGACTGGATTGGACACAATGGCAGATCTTGTGTGTGGCCCAAATGTATTCATTCTGACTAATCCCTTGTACTTCTCTCCCAGTAGGACTATGGCTGAATAACCCAATTATCCAGAGTGGAGCTGAAGAGACATAATTGGGTCTGTCCTGATAAAAGTGTTGACAGCTTCCATTCCTAACTCTTGGGAAAGTGGCTCGAGGAAGACATCATGGAGAGAATAAACCAAGGTGGAGACTTGTGGAGTCTCTGGACAAAATAGTTTATGATCCCCTGGACCTGATTCTAACATGCGGTTCTGAGGTAAATAAGGTAGGCTCCATGTTCTATGTTCAGTTGTCCCTCCTGTCTTCCAGCAGTTGTGTGGCTGGAGGGTCATCCTCTTCCACCTCCCAACCTGCTGGATCTCTTTGCAAGGCCAAACGTAGCCTAAAAAACAAATGAACTTCCTTGTTGTCATCTTTAGTAATCCTATATTCTTACTGAACTTGAAAGTAGGGAGAATATTATTTGGGGGAAAGAGGGGATGAAAATCTATTTTATAAACAACAACAGCAATACTAATAATGATAACACTCCTTGGATGAGCCAGACTCTCACTTCTCATCTCTATGCTACTGTAGCTCTGGTTTGGCTGGCCTCCTTGGCTTGGCGAGCTCGATCCACTTCATCTCCTGCTTCTCCTGTTGGCTGAGCTCCCACCCTCCACTTGGCTCCCATAGCTCGATTCCTGGCTGGCTACGCTAATCCCACATAATATTTTACGCAAATTTATATGAACCCCGTTACAAAGCTTAGCAAAGAGGCACTGTTTCTTTTCCTTGATAAAATTAATCATTTATAACTTGGCTCTAAGAAACCAGTCCAACTTGTGGGTGCTCAGTTTTGCTCAAAAGAAACATTCCCAGCCTGACTCTAAAAGAAAAAGATTTCCCAGTCCCTGTCCTGCCCTCGCCCCCCAAAGTGCCGTCTACATTGGAAATTCCCACCAGTCTCATTTAGAACCATGCTCACAAGTTGCCTGGGAATTTCTCCCAGAAAGCTTCTATCTACCCCACCCCTTGGGGTTTGATTTCCCACAGACCCCTGGGTGGTTTAGATTGTTGTCTATATCAACAACATGATAAACTTATTGTGGCTGCCCAAGCTTCTCCAAAGAGTTGTGGGAATCATTTGTGAATTACTTCTTTGATTTTTCTTAAATGAAATTCTGCTTTCCCTCATGTTAAGTGACTGTTCCCAGAGTGCAGTTTCTGCAATGACACTGTGACATTAAGGAGGAAGATGTGCTCCCTGGTTCTAACAGGAACCAGTGAAGGCACCAAACTCTGGATTTGCAATTAAGATGATGAAAGTTCAGCCAAAAATCACCTCGGTCCTCCCCTGATGCCTCCTTAATGAAGAAGGTAACTAATTTTTCACCATTGCAGAGAAAATCTAAGGACTGGGCCCTTCCATACAGACTCCACACATATTCAAGGAACACAGAATAGAATTTCTCTGCTCTTGTTTTCTTTAAGCAAAGCTAAATAGTAGATTGTAGCATCTAGCACCTCAAACTTTTCAACAAGTAGGGAGGAATGGAAAGAACATCTGTGGATCCAGTCACTTCTCTCAAGCAGTGTGGGTGGTGGTGGGTGGGTGTGTTTGTGTGTGTGTGTGTGTGTGTATTTGTGTTTCCTATCGGGTACTAGTGAAGGGTTAGTTGACTGTGTTTATTGCTCCAGCTTTGGGAATATAATTTCGGCTTTCCAGCTGAACAACTAGACCCCTTTTTGTAAAAGGGGTCATGATAAACATAGACTCAGGGAAGCTGCCTCCCCACCAAGCAGGGAGCCCGACGTGGGGCTCGATCCCAGGACCCTGGGATCATAACCTGAGCAGAAGGCAGATGCTTAGTGACCAAGCCACCCAGGTGCCCCTAATTCTTTAAGTTCCTAATCAGTGTTTTGTCCTTAACTTCACTTACTATCATTCTTTGTCTAAAATGTTTCAGGCAACATTCTGGAATCTTTGAGCTATATATTATAATTCTTCCCAGAAGAATTTTATACCATAGTACGCGCAATATATTCATGTTATTTACTAAATAGGAGGGGGCAAATATGTCTAAATTGGCATCTGCCAAACAGCCTGGTTTTAATTAATGTATATGAAACAGTAACTACTTTATATGAGACAAGGTAAACAACCACACTCAAATCCTGATCAGAACTCAGGAGTCAGTATCTCAAAAAAGGACAGGGCCCCTGTGGCCGGGTTCTACACAGAGGAGGCAGAGTAAAGGTGGACTTCCCTTAAAATAAACTTGAGAAGATCATGACTTTGATCTTTCTATGTAAGGTTTTTATTTTAAAAAGCTTATATTTAGGGAAAGTTGGCCAAGAGAGTAGAGTTCCCATATACTTGGCTATATATACAACTACATATACAGGCTATATATAGGCTATGTATACAGGCTTTACGTATACATACACTGGGCACCCAGGGGGCCCTGTGGTCAATATCTCCATTAACGTGCTGTTTGTCACAACGAACGAACCCGTGTTGATCCATTATTAAGCTATTTTTAACTAAAGTCCAGACGTTATTCAGATTTCTTTTGTTTTTACCCGTGGTTCTTTTCTCTACTCGACATTCCCATCTTGATAGCATATGACATCCACCGGTCCTATCTCCTTAGGATCCCCTACACTGTGACAGCTTCTCAGACTTAACTAATTTTTGATGACTTGGACAGTTTTGAGGTGGACCGGTAAGGTGTCTGGTAGAATGTCCTTCAGTTTGGGGTGTCTGATGTTTATCTCATGATTAGAGTGGGTTGTAAGTTTAGGGGAGGAAGGCGACAGAGTGTGAGTACCACTCCTGTCACTATCGAGGCTACGTACTATCAGCATGATTTAGTATTGTTGATGTTGACCTTGATCATCTGGCTGGGGTAGTGTCTGATTTCTTCTACTGTCAAGTTACTCTTTTCACCCCTTTTTACAGTATACTCTTGGGAAGATGTGACTATGCATAGACCACACTTAAGAGGTGGGGTGTGATACCCTACCTCCTTGAGGGGGTAGTCATTGTACAGATTATTTAAAATTTCCCTTTCCTTTAAAAAATTATACAAGATAAATAATCACAAGAAATAACAACAGTAACAGTAAAACATGGGGAAAAAAGGTGAAAGGTTTCAGAAAATACCTAGTTCCATTTTCCTGATTTAATGAGGTCTGTATTGAATAATTTGCATGGTGCACACTCACATGGGGTCAGGTTAAATCATCAACCTCTGTTATTCACTCAACACATGCTTTTTGGTGCCTCTTCTTTGTTAAACTCTGTATTTCATCACGGGAATTTAAAACCACACCATGTGGCAGGTAAGAAAGTCACCCCCATGCTCACTCAGTGTGCAGATGAGAAAGCCAGGGAATGTTTCTCCTGGGGGTTATTGATCAAGCTATAAAGAATAGCCAGGTTTCTTAACAACAAGCGCTATACTTGACTACACCCAACGGTGTGGTCTACCTCCTAACGCCACTAAGCAGAAGAGAACAGGGTGTTTTTATTAAATATTTCCAAGGGTAATCCTTATTTGCTGAGCCATACCTGCCACTGAGAACTCAAAGATTCAGCTTAAAGTTTTATTTGGCTCATCCTAGGATTCCGTCTCTGCCAGCCACAACCTCCTCCTCATCCTTGCCCCTACCTCTGCAAACTATTACGCTGGCTATGTCTAGGTTCCTGCTACTGAAAGTAAGTAGTGTGTGGACCATTTGAGTGCCTGCTGTTTAAACATGTTATCAATGTGTTTGCCTGGAATCTGTTGTTATAGGACTTTGGTGCTCTTATAAAAGTTCAATTTATTCTGGCACTTTACAAAGCGGTGCAGTGGTCTTTTAGGAATGAGGGAATATCTACTAGGCACATAGATAGCATTGTATCAGACATCACAGAAAATGCCTTCAAACCCAAAAGGAAGAGATGACAACAGGAGGGTTGGCACTGGAAGGTTTATGATCTAAAAATTGCCAGAGAATAGGAAAATTCCATGACTTGGAAATGTAGTGCTCACAACAAAAAGAAAGAGCTGGTCAACAGGGGTGAGGATTGACGGTAACACTGAAGTGAATTGAAAGGGCTCGAATCAGCTGGAAAGATAGGGCTAAACCGGGAAAGAATGAATCCTTGAAGATTAAATCTAACTTTTTTATTCATAGGTATGATATTCATTATCGCCTTTGACTTTTTTCCCCCTTCTTTTTCCTGAGGCTTCTCTGGAATTTTCCTTTATAGTAACTACTGTAAGGTATTTGACACCCGGAACAGTAGTGGTCCCATGCTCCTTTTGGGAATGGGTTAAGGCAAACTGGGGATCTGTATTCTTTCTTCAGAGTTTTAGGAGCAGAAACTACTCTTACCCAAATCAGATTTAGCATATATTTATTTCTGATATAGCACATGTTCAGATTTTAGAGAGCAGTCTAAAGAATCTCATTCTTTTCTTTGGCCCTCCCAATCTTCTTGTTACTTTGGCAGCTTTTGTCACATTGGACCCCCAAGCTAGTTCACTGAGCGTGCAGTTATCCACCGTGAAAACATTTCCATTATTCTGTAATCATTCTTTTTTTTTTTTCTTTCTGGATGTTGCACTCATTGACCTCAAAGGTGACTAGTTTCAGATTGAGAGAGAGAAATCTTTATCAAGTTTTTGGGATTTTGTCCCATGTGCTATATAACAGGAGGGGAGGGGAGTGACATAAGCACACTTCACAGTAGGAAACACTGAGCTGAACCCGCCCTCCCCACCACAGGGCATTTGCACGGCATGAATGGGATCTTTTACAGGATTTGGCAGTCAAACTGGAAGTCCTAATGTCACTATGACTCAGGTCTAGGGAAAGAGAGAAAAAAGGTTTCAGCAAAGAAAGAAGACAATGAAACCAAACAGTATCTGTCCTCTTTGTCTTTTCATCCACAAATCAGTTTTCCCTTTTGGTACCGTGTAGTCATTGTGCAGCCAATGCATGTTAATATCAGACTCACATTTTGGCAAAGTAACTAAGGGGATCTTTCTTTTGTTTTCAGAGTAAGAATATGTTAGAAAAGCCAAGAAATTTTAAAAAATACTGGTCTCTTTCTTTATGACTGTTGACAAAGAGAAGAGTAAGTCACAGCTTAGGGCTTTCTGATCTACCAGTCAAGCAATTTTAGATAGATGCGATGTGATTCTCAGGGATGTTTAAACCTCAATCTCTCTATCAACATTCTCAAAATCAACTCCTTTTATCATCTGGGTTCTATAGTTATTCTAAAAAATTGTCTTTAAGAGAACTTTACAAAGTAAAAGGATTAAAATCTATATTTTAAACATAGACAATATGTACATATTGTAAATATGGTTTTCCCAGTGACAAAGATCATCATGATATAAAGGTTTTCAGGTTACTAAATATAATGTTTTCCATAAGATAGCTTTATATAATTTCTCCCATCTTCTTTGTTCTTCTCTAGAGGGGATGTATAGGACATATGTAAGGGATGAGGAAAGGACTCATTACCAATGTACTAAAAATATTAAAAGATTGTGTTTATTTATTTAAGTATTTTATTTATTTGTTTGAGAAAGAGAGTGAGAGCACGAGTGGGGGGGGATGGGGGGAAGAGCAGAGGGAAGGAGAGGGAGAAACAGATGCCCTGCTGAGACTTCCAATACCCTCAGATCATGACCTGAACTGAAGGCAGACACTTAACCAACTGAGCCACCAAGGTGCCCCAAGATTGTGTGTGTGTGTGTGTGTGTGTTTTTAATTACTTCAAAAGATATCCTTTTTGACTATAATTCGTAGAAAGATTGATTAAAAAGGTTTTGCCTCTGCTAGGTCTGCATTTCTGACTCTAGGAGGGAGAAAAGAAAGTAAAAATGGTAACAAATGCAAGATGCTTTTGTATAATTATCAAATACTGAGAGAATGATAAACTACATTTATCATCTGTCTAGCCTTTAGATCAATGTTCTGTACCCATAAGAGTTTACTTTGGGCAACAACATAAAAATCCCGGTAATAGTTCCTGGTTCTTCTTAATCTGGCCCCATTATATCAAAGCAGTCTCATTTTGTTTTCTGGTTGGTACATATATTTATTCTTCTGGATTGATATTTCCACTGCCTTTGCATAAACTACCCCATTCCTTTACCCCTGGGCTTCCCTGATGTTATTCACACCCTACTGGAACATCCCTGTCAGCCTTCGAAAGTTTCAGATATTTTAATATTCAGTCCAAGGGCCTTCTTGAAAACCTCTTCACTTCTTAGACTACTTGTATTGTTTATTTTTATTGAACTTTAAAAAGTCCACGGGGCACTTGAGTGTTTCAGTTGGTTAAGCATCTGTCTTTGGCTCAGTTCATGATCCCAGGGTCTTGGGATCTAGCCCTGTGTTAGACTCCCTGCTCAGTGGAGAGCCTGCTTCTCCCTCTCCTTCTGCCCCTCTCCACAACCCCTCTCATGTGCTCTCTATCTCAAATAAATAAATAAAATCCTACAAAAAATCTAGACTGTATAATTTATCTCTTAACTGTTTTTTTCTGATAATTTCCAAGTGGGTTTGTTACTTAGATTTCTAGGCTATACTATTACATTCTGCAAATAAGGAAATATACCTTAAATTTCTACTGTAGTTTTCATGAATCTTAACACTTCTGGGTTTAAATTTGATGTTGCATAAAATACTGGAAGGTGACTGATTTGGTTTTGCCTATTTGATAAAAATTCATGTAAAATCTTTCAATTATTTCAAATGTCTGCATGAAATGATTTTGTTGGATCACAACGGAAGGAATAAAATAAAGTGTTTGGAATAGGGTAGGCATTAGTGAATGTGAGTGAGGAAGGGATATAGAGCATGGAGTATACTTCATCTTATTCATTCTTCTTTCTGAATCTGATATTATAGCCACCACTTTAAAGGTGAAGAGACTAATGCTCAGAGAGATTGTATAACTTGCTCAAGTAAGGCAAATATGTAGCAGAAACAAGATTCGAACCTTTGTCTTTTGACTGAATGCCAAGGTACTTTCTACTATACTGATGATCAACTTTCTCAATAAGGTGTCACAAAATAGAACATTAAGTGAATATGAGTTAATTATTTCATTTAAAAATGAAATAAATCAGAATAAAATCCATGGTATTGATTTCAGTCCATATTTAACTTGAGGGCATGCTTAGACATCATAGGGGGAGACTCAGAGCAAGCCTCATCTATGAAGGGATGGATCTGGGGTTTACAAATGTAGAGGAGGGAGAGAGCACAAGAATAATAACTGAGGCAGGGATAAGTCTGGTATATTCAAAGACAAGAAAGCTTATTTAGAGCAGGAGACGTATTTCAAGATGAAGAGTATAGTTTGAGGTTGATGTATCAGTCAGTTTTGCTGCAATGTTGCTGTGTATCAAACAGGCTCCATATCTTAGTGGCCTATACCAACAAACACTTACTTCTTGCTCATGAGTCCACAGGTTAGGTATGCCTCTGCTGGGTTTGGCTAAGATTTCCTGGGTTCAGTTGGATTTAGCTCTAGTCTACAAATCAAACTGTCAAGTCAGACTGGATAAGTCATGAACAGGGCAACCTGGCAGGTAATGGAAAGTCATAAAATTAGAAAGGTTACGACAGGTAAGGATTCATGCATTCTTTTTTGCTAGGAAATGGCGGAAAGAAATCTATGCTTCAGGAAGTTCAGAATTACAGTAGACTATAAGGTGGAACAGAGATGGAAATGAATTACTTATGATAGAGAATAGTACCTGCTATGGTAACAGAGGTGAAATCCTTCAAACCATGGAATTATATGAGTAATATGTTTTCTGTATTTCCATCCATCTTCGTGGTGAAAAAGTAGGGAGACTTGCTAATGCTTTCAAAGTTAGATTGCCATTTTTCTTTTGTGTACTCCCAAATACATCAGGCAAAATAGGATATTTTCTTTGATCCTTAAAAGGATTCTAGTGTGTAAGTTCTGACGTATGCTATGGCATGGACGAAACTTGAGGACATTATACTAAGTGAAATAGGGCAATCACAAAAAGACAAATACTATGTGATTCCATGTATAAGGCACTTAAAGTAGTCCAGATCATAGAAGGGTGATTGCCAAGGGCTTGGGGGTTATTATTATTTTAAAGATTTTACTTATTTATTTGACAGAGAGAGAGAGAGATCACAAGTAGGCAGAGAGGCAGGCCGAGAGGGAGAGGGAGAAGCAGGCTCCCCGCTGAGCAGAGAGCCTGATGCGGGGCTCGATCCCAGGACCCTGAGATCATGACCTGAGCTGAAGGCAGAGGCTTTAACCCTCTGAGCCACCCAGGCGCCCCTGGGCTTTGGGGGTTATTTTATAAGGTTATAGAGTTTCTACTTTACAAGATTAAAAGAGTTAATGAGGATGGATGGTGGTGATAGTTGCATAACGTTTTGGTTTTATTTAATATCACTGAACTGTGCCCCTAAAATGGTGAAGAGGGGGGAGTGCCTTGGTAGCCCACTCCGTTGAGTGTTGGACTCTTGATTTTGGCTCAGGTCATGATCTCAGGATTGTGAGATCAATCCCTACTTAAGATTCTCTCTCTCCCTCTGCCCCTCCCCCATCAAATTTTTTTTTTAATGTGAAGAGGTAAACTATGTTACATGCATTTTACTGCAATAAAGCTTTTTTTTTTTTTAATAAACAAATCCAGTGTGATGCAAGTTTCCAGTGGGATGCAAAGTTTCTAGAACCATGGTCATTCTGGTATCCACAGGGAACATGTAATTACTACAACCACTGGATCAGATTGGACTGAAAGATCTTCAAGAAAAGCTTGCCAGAACACCAGACTCTTCAAAGTCCTGACAGTCACCACCACCAAGACCCAGTATCATGGGATAAAAATCCCCTTGGATAAGGATTCAAGGGTCAGGAGGTTTTTCTGACTTATATTAGCCATGAAATTTAAGGAATTGTTCAGAACCTTAGCCAAATCAGGAGTCACTTTAAACAATGAGACAGAACATGTAGGGTACCAAGAGGCCTGTGAAAGGTTTTTCTTTGACCTTAATTCTCTACTCTAAACATTATTTAACCCCATTTAGATATTATCCACACAGGTTTCATCCCTCTGCTGAAAGATTTCTCTCATCTCAAGTCTGAGGGGTCCTAGACTTTTCACTATGCCTTTATTTTTATGAATGGAGAATAGAGACAGCAATTACTTCTTCAAAGTGGTGGTAGGAGTTTAGTATGTTCTGATATCTAGATTATATGTCCTTTGAAGGTAGTGGAGGGTCAATGTAATAGTTACTCATGATTCCCTTACGTACTTGAGGCAGGTTCCATGGGATCTATACTCTTTCTTCTTTAATAACAACATCAAAAGAATGGGCGAAGTATTATAGCTTTTATTTGTTACAACACCTGGAATTTTCTTTCTGGAAAAACAGCACAGAGATGTTACTGTGCCTTGCTTCCTGGGTGACCGTGGGTGGATCCACACAAGATAATTCGTTTGAAAATCCCCTGATCAATGAACCAAATCAATAATACCATTGTTCTCCATAAGCCAGTGCCACCCATTGCCCAGTTAAATATACATATATACTTATTGTATATATTAAGTAAATAAAAATATAAATATACCTTTGTATGTATGCCTTTGTATAATTTCTAATTATTCTAATTATTTTTGCTTAGGAGAGCTGTCCTTTATCCTACTGCTATATACTATTTAACTTTTGGGGTAAAAATGTCCTCTTTGTAATGTAAAATTGAAAGGCTAATGCTCGGAGTTGCATGGCCCTGAAGTTTGTGGCTTCTAGACTTACATTTTCTGGGTGAGAGCATTGCCTTTGCCATCTGTTATCTGTGTGGCCTCAAGTAACTTGGTTAACCTTGCTATGCATCTCTTTGGGGTGTTATGTGGATTAAATGAAATTATTTCTCTTTTCTCTTTTTAAATTTTTTTAAAGAAGATTTTACTTATTTATTTGACAGAGAGAGAAAGGGAGAGAGAGAGAGAGAACACAAGCGGGGGTGTGGGAGAGGGAGAAGCAGGCTTCCCGCAGAGCGGAGAGCCCAATGCGGTATTCGATCCCAAGACCCCAGGATCATAACCTGAGCCAAAGGCAGACGCTTAACAACTGAGTCACCCAGGTGCCCAGAAATTATTTCTTTATTTAACAAATAGCAGTAATGTTGACTCCAAGCCAGACATTGCTCTGAGCACTTGACAAATATGAACTTAGTGCTCACAACAAATTTATGAAATAGGTGCTTTTATTTTGATCTTGTAGGTGAGGAAGTAGATGCACCAAGAGACTGACTGATTTGCTTAGATCAGGTGGCGGCTAAGTAGCGGAACTGGAATTCTCACCGGGGGTAATCCAGCTTCACAGCCCGAGGTGAGTGCGTGTTACGGTGTGTGGGTTTGGCCATTATCGTAAATATCGATGAGCATTTTAAAAAATATCCTCACTTAGGCCAGATACTAATTTCTACTTTAAATGGCTTCCTTAGTTTTTTTTTGTTTGTTTGTTTTGTTTTGTTTGTTTGTTTTTAAATCATGATAGTCTGTGAAATTGAAAATTCAGGAATGACTCGATTTTATATCTTTTCTGAATCTCTAAGTTTCCTTATCTCCAAAGTGAAACTAGTACTTTCTGGCTTCGGTCCTGCACTGGATTTCTGTGAAGATTAAATGAGATAATTAAGATAACATACCTGGAAAAGTCATGACTGTGTGGTTCGCCCCGGAGAAAGACTTTCCTTTCTGTATGTTGTAGGGTGCGACTGTGAAGGGCAGTGGGGTGAAGAGAGGAACATTCTCCTGCCCCCCACCCCCCCATGCACACTCGCATACCTCCACACTCACAGAAGGACCAAACCCCCTTCAGTGTGTTGGTTTAATGACACAGCCGGGTTTCATGCTATTTTATAAAATACAACATGGGCCTGAAAGTCTTTGGACATCAGAAGGTGCATGACTGCCGCCTTTTTAATTGGGGGTTAATAAGTGGCATAAGAACTAAGTCACTGTGTGCGGGACAAACTGTGGTGAGCAGAGAGCATCCAGGCTGCAGATATTTGCACAATTTTACCAGTACAAACACCCAAGGTACCAATGCTTTCATGGAAATTCTGGCAGTGTAACTGTATTAACATTGGCTCAGGCTCCAAGCTATTTTCAGAATCCTTCACAAACTTACAGGAAGTACCTTCCCTTTTTATTTACATTTGGCATTGTTATTTTTAAACATGGCACATGCAGGAAAACTCATTTCCTTTGCCTCTAGGAATGCCCATGTTTTTAAAAATCACACATGTATGAACAATCATGAAAACATATAACATTTTACTTGAGTTCATCTTAAAAACAAAAACAAAAGCCCTGGAACACCCAGCTCTCACCTGATGGAGAGGCTAGAACTGACGGCTCTTTCTAGCAAAGCTTCTGCACTCTCCCGTCTTGGTAGAGTAGACAGACCCTCCCTGGGCTCCAGTGTGAGCTGTGGCAAAATCAATAAACAAATAAATAAAGTAAAGTAAAGGCCAGAGGCTCCGTGGAGAGTTGGGACTCCCTGTCTCTTTTCTGAGTAATGAAAGTGGCAACCACAGAAACTGGGAAAGGACTGGGATTCTCAGATCTGCAGCCAACTTCCAAGTAGGTCAGTGCGCTATTGCAGGGACTTGGTGGCAGTGGGGGTGGGGCCGCCAAGGAATAACTAAGAAGAGAAGATTCAGGCAGAACAGAAAGGAGCTTGGAAAGGAGGACATGCTAGGGATTGCTCTGAGTCCATTTTCCCTCCCTCCTGAAATGTGTGTGTGTTAAATGTTGAAGCCCCAGGATCTGTTGTGCAACATGCCTGGATTTCTCAGCCAATCTCTTGGGAAGGAAGATGACTTGTGCCCAAAGAGGGCCACCTGATGAGACTATCTATCTCAAGACTGCTTCACTGTCCTGGGTGGTCCCAGGCTCTTGAAAGGGAACATCTTTCTCTTGAGAAATACACATGAAGTAAATAGAACAGAAGCTGGCTCTTTGGCACTGGCTTCCCTACTCCATCCCAAACCTTCATGTTTTCTTAAATATGGGGAGGGATTTCATGTGTCAGTCCCTTATGTGCTTCTTCTTGAATGCCAGCAAAGAAAGATGGCAAGAAGGAAATAAGAGAGACTGGAGGAGCCCAGAGAGTATTTGCCGATCCAGACATGAGCAAAAAACCGAGGTCATCTTAGCAACTGGGACCGGTCCTCTCACGACATTGACAATAGTCAATCTTTAAGGTCACAGGAGGTCAGAAGGGTAGAAATATGGCCCCTTGTTCCATGCAATATGATTGTTATTCCACAATACCATTTTTTCCCTATATGTACAGTGAAAACTATCTTTGGAACATGAATATGGACTTTAATGTGTATGGGAATGACCTTTCCACCAATGTATTCATAGGAGTCAAGGAGAACAAAAAAAGAGGATTTATTTTTTCTCACATTTGTTAAAAAGGGCTCTTGTTCATTTCTATACAGAATACATGATTGCCTACTCAATGGGTCACTAAACCCACTCTCTGTATGTACAAAGCACTTTATGACTCAAAGAAGCTGCCAGTAATTCTCCAAAGAAGAAAACAAGGTATTTAAGCTATAATGTAGTTCTCTTTACCTCTTTGGGAGTAGCCAGGACTGGCTAGGGCTTTGGTCTGCTCTGGAGGCTTGTAGGGGAGCCTGGAGAAAGAAGGAAACTCTGCTGTGCCTCACGAGTCATGAAAAGATTTATCACTTACTCATCTAATTGGAGGAGCCCTGGGAGCTTAAGGCATAAAGAAAAGAGATGGAAAAGAAAAGGCATTTTTAACAACTTCCAAGTTATGAGATTAGAGTAGACAGATGAATATTGGAAACTAAAGAGGAAGAAATGAAATGAAAAACAATCACAATACAGTGACTCATCTGGCTTTGATTTTTTTTTCATTTAAAAATATAGGGGTACAAGTGAATTTCAATCCTTGTCCCATTAAAAAACATGACTTTGTTTTGGCAATTATTCCCATATTCTAAGACACTGATTTTCTCTCTATAGAAAAGTGAAATCCACTTTTTAAGAAATGAAGGTATTTTTATGCTATATTAAGGGCAGTGTTCTCCTCTACTCTTGAGAAGGTGCCTGAAAAGAGAGCTCATATTTGTTTTTAAGAAGCAACCGCAAGTTTACATCAAAGAGATTCCCAACTTCAGGGCTGACAGTGAAGTAAGATATTTTACAGAGGAGAGAAGTAGGTGTCTGCCACAGTCTTAAAGAAGAAATGCTCTTAAAGGAAGCTCAGTGTGCTGTGTTGGGAAGGACAGTAAGACTTTATTGTATGAAAGATGAATGATGTTGGGGTAGTGCCTGAGGGTGATGGGGGAGAACACTGTTTCTTTGCTATCAAAGCACTAAATAGGCACCTGCAAAATGTGTTACTCACAGAAATATTCCATCCGCTGATTGCTGAGAATGGAAAATCACTTTAGGAAGTAGAAAGGGACTGAATGGGGGCGCCTGGGTAGCTCAGTCAGTTGAGCATTCAACTCTTGATTTTGACCCAGGTTGTAATCTCGGGGTCATGAGATTAAGCCCCGTATCGGGTTCCACACTCAACAGAGAGTCTGCTTGTCCCCTCTCCCTCTGCTCTTCCTCTGTCTCTCTAAAATAAATCAGTAAATTCTTAAAAAAAAAAAAAAAAGAGAGAGAGAGAGACTGAATTGATCCTTTTAGCTCACAAATACCGAAGTTGCTAAGAAATAACATGACTTGGGGCGCCTGGGTGGCTCAGTTGGTTAAGCGACTGCCCTCGGCTCAGGTCATGATCCCGGAGTCCTGGGATCGAGTCCCATATCGTACTCCTGGCTCTGCGGGAAGTCTGCTTCTCCCTCTGACCTTCTCTCCTCTCATTCTCAGTCTCTCTCTCTAGTAAATAAATAAATAAAAAATCTAAAAAAAAAAAAAGAAATAACATGACTTGGGTGATGCATAGGAGATCCTCTTTCTCTGACGGTGGAAATGTGTCTGTGGAGGGGACAAAAAGAATGGGGGGGGTAAAGGCAATAGATGCCCAATTACAGGGGAAAAATATGTAAAAATACCATGCTTTAAGCTTCACGCCTTGGTCCTCATCATCTCTCAGATCTGAAATGACACAAGAATATGCTTCATAGGATCCTACAAAAGAGGAGAAGTTACTTTCTTTCTAAAGAAGTATGGAGAAATTCATTGTGGGTACAAGGTAAAAATTACAATATCAGGATGTGTCTTGGTTTGGAAGCCCGGCTCTCCATCAGGAGCATAGGCAGACTTAAGTGACCAGGCAAGTCTTTCTTAGCTCAGGCCAAGTTTAGGAGACAAGTGGGATAAGGTGTAATATTCTGAATATTACTTAATGAGAAGAAGTATATCATAGTGGTTAGGATTACATGTTCTGCTTTTTTAAAACAATAGTGTATATCTATAAAAATTCTATAGCAAACATTTTACTTAAAGGAAATATACTGAACAGTTATTCACAATATTGGAAATAAGACGATGTACTACTTCTTTTCAATATTGTACTAAAAGTCTCAGCTGGTATAATAAGACTATTAGGCTAGAAGTGTATAAAAAAGAAATAATAAGAAAATTCTATGTTTTTACAAATGAAGAAATATATGTTTATAAATAATGCATAAGTCAAAGAAGAATTTACAACAGAAATTTGAAAATATTTTATGCCAAATGATAATAAAAATATAACATTCAAATCTTGTAGGTTAGATAGTGATTACAAGGGAATTTATAGCCATAAAGTTTCAAGAAGGGAGACTAAAAAGCAATACACCCACCTCAAAAAGAAAGAACTAAATATAATGATATAGAAGGAAGAAAGTCATAAAGACAGCAGCAAAACTATTGAGGAAATAAAATGATAAATCAACGTAAAATGTAAAAATGTAAATATAAAAAATGTAAAAAAAAATCAGAGGTTGATTCTTTAAAAAAAACACAATACAATTGGCAAATCTAAATGGAGACTAAGAGGACAAAGAGTAAGGAGAGACTGAGAGAGACAGAGAAAGAGAGATAAAATTACTAATATCAAGAATAGGGCACCTGGGTGGCTCAGTTGGTTGAGCGACTGCCTTTGGCTCAGGTCATGATCCTGGAGTCCCGGGATTGAGTCCCACATCAGGCTCCCTGCTCTGGGGGGTACCTGCTTCTCCCTCTGACCTCTCCCCTCTCATTCTCTCTCTCTTACTGTCTCAATTAAATAGAATGAATCTTAAAAAAAAAAAGAATAAAAGAATAATCACTAAAGTAGATTCTGTAGACATTACAAAGACAATAATAAGATTTTACTATGAACCTTATACCAATGAATTTTGAAAAGGTAGACAAAATGGACAAATTCTTAGCAAAACTCAATTTATTTATTTTTATTTATTTTATTTTTTTTTGCTTTTTAAAGATTACGTTATTCACCATACAGTAAATCATTAGTTTTTGATGTAGTGTTCCATGATTTATTATTTGCATATAGCACCTGGTGCTCTTTACCACATGTGCCCTCTTTAATATCCATTACCAGGCTATACCATCTGCCAAGCCACCTCCCCTTTGAAACCCTCAGATTGTTTCCTGGAGTCCATAGTCTCTCATCGTTCATCTCCCCTTTTGATTTCCCCCACTTCAGTCTTAATTTAAAAAAAGAAAAGAAAAAATAAAAAACCCAAATGGCCATATAACTATTAAGCTGAGTGCATAATTAAAAAAAACCTTTCCAACAAGGAATATCAGGATCACTCAGATGGCCTCACTAATGAATTCTACCAAATATTTAAGAAGAAACAAATTCCAACACCCCCCCCCCCACAAAACTGTGAGTAGTAAAATATGGAAAGGGTAATTCATCATAATCTGGTTGGGTTTATTCAGGAATGTAAGATTATTTAACATTGATAATCAACCAATATATATATTTTAACTCATTAAGAGAACAAAAGAGAAAAATCACACAATCTCCTTGAAGTACAGAAAGTATGCTTAGCATAGTTTAATGGCAAGTTAAAATTTTCTCAGGAAATAGAAGAATAGATGGGAACTTTTTAATCTGATAAAGGGAAGTTATAAAAATGATATAGCTAGCACATAATTAAAGGTGAAATATTGAAAGCTTGGCCTCAAGATTGGGAATGAAACATGGATGTCCTTTAGCATCTCTCTATTCAGCATTATACTGAATAAGCTCCCAGATAGTTCAGTAAGCAAGAGCAGAATATGAAAATGTATACAAATTGACATAATTGTGTACATAGAAAATCCATCACCATCCATAGAGAGTCAATTTAGCAAAGTTGCTGGATACAAGATCAATTTGCAAAAATCATTTGGACTTCAACATACCAGCAACAAGTTGAAAACAAATGTGGGAACTTTCCACTGAAACTAGAAACATTATTGAGAGGAATTAGAGAAGAGAAAGATAAATGGGGGGGATATATGATGTTAATAAATTGCAAGATTCAATGTTTTAGAGATGTTAACATTTCCTATATTAGTCCACAGATAACACAATTTGAAGCGGACAGCATATTTTGCTATGAAAATTGATAAAATTATTTTAAAGATTTATTTATTTATTTTAGAGGGGGCAAAGGGCAGAGGAGAAAATCTTCAAGCAGACTCCCTGCTGAGTGCAGAGTCTGACCCAGGTCTTGATCTCGTGATCCACAAGATCATGACCTGACCTGAAACAAGAGTCAGATGCCTAACCAACTGAGCCACCCAGATGCTCCGATAAAAGTATTTTAAAATGACTATAGAAATGCAAAGAACCAAGAATAGTAACTGTCATCTTGAAGAAGGACAAGAACAAATGTGGAAGAATTACACTACTAGATGGCTAGAACTTTATACATAATAATAAATAATACAGCATGGAATTCATATATGGATAAATATGCTGACCGGTGGAATAGATTAGAGACCAGAAAACAGACCCATACATAAGATCAATGGCAAAAAACTGTGGAAAGAACCAAAATGCCCTTCAACAGATGAATGGATAAGGAAGATGTGGTCCATCTATACAATGGAATATTATGCCTCCATCAGAAAGGATGAATACCTAACTTTTGTATCAACATGGACGGGACTAGAAGAGATTATGTGGGGTGAAATAAGTCAAGCGGAGAGAGTCAATTATCTTATGTTCTCACATGTGGAGCATAAGGAAAATCATGGAGGGCATTGTGAGAAGGAAGGGAAGGGTGAAGAGGGGAAAATCGGAGGGGGCGATGAACCATGAGAGACTGTGGACTCTGAGCAAAAACTGAGGGGTTTGGAGGGGAGGGAGGGGTGGGTTGGGTGAGCCTGGTGGTGGGTATTGAGAAGGGCTTGTATTGCATGGAGCACTGGGTGTGGTGCATGAACAATCAATCTTGTGACACTGAAAAAATAAACATATGTGGGAAAAAAAGAGATCAATGGCAAAGATGAAAATGCAGCATGATTGGGAAAGGAATTTTTAAAAAATGAATGATACTATGCAAAATGGACACACATACACATGTGTATTTTAATCTCAACCTAATAGCAAAACATAAGTCTGTTTCGTATGGATTCCAGACCTAAATATAAAAAGTGAAGCAAAAAGGCTCTTAGTAGAAAAATGTTAAAAGGACTCCAAAAGGGCTAACCCTCAAGGAAAACGTGATAAATGTATTATTATTTTTAAATGAAAAACTTTTATTCACCAAAAGACATCCTCAAGAGAGTAAAAAGGCCAACCTATGGAGTTGCAATACTTCTACCTGACAAAGAACTCATACACACATACATATATTTTCTGAATATATGTCAATGTGTAAAAACTTTACAAATCAGTAAGACAGACCAATTGAAAAAAATGGGTAAAAGCTTGAAAGGGCATTTGGCAAAAGAGGATATCCAATTGGCCAGATTTCTTAGTTATAATAGAAACATAAATTAGCAGCATCGCTAAAATGAAAAAGATGGAAAATATCAAGTGTTGGCAAGAATGTAGAGCAACTCAAATTTTTGTACACTGCAGAGAGAAATTTTAACCGACACACCATTTGGAAAACTTTTCGTATACCTGCTAAAGCTGAATGTATGCATCATCTATGACCCAGCAATTCTACACTTAGGCGTTTACCCAACTGAAAGGCATATACACCTAAAACTAAAATGTATTACAATGCTTATAGCTGCTCTATTAGTGATAGCCTTTATCTGGAAACTGTACAAATGTCCATCAATAAAAGAATGAATGATGAAATTGTGGTATATCCACACAATGGAACACTATCTAGCAATGAGAAAGAAAAATTCAGACTTTGACACAATATGGATTTATCTCACAGAAATCATGGTGTGCAAAAGAAACCAGACACAAAAGAGTACTATATTATTCCATCTATATTAATTCTATTTATGTAAAGTTCAGAAATAGGCAAAATTAACCAATGTGGTTTAAAGTCCGAAAAGTGGTTACCTTTGGGGATGGGGCAGTTAGGAATGGGGAGGGAGCACATCAGGGCCTTCTAGAATGCTAATGTTTACTTTCTGCATTTGGATGGCAGTTACATGGATGGGTTCACCTGTAAATAGTCACTGAGCTGTATACTTACAGTTTCTGCACTTTTCTGTATCTATAGTATACGTCATAAAATTAGTGAGTTATTTATACTTCATTCTAAACTCCAAAATTTTTTTTCTCCTAGTGTTTTTGGCTAAGCTAATTAAAATACAAGTTGACTGATTTATGCATTAATTTACAAAACCTTTTTGCCACACCTTTAACGATGAAACCTGTTTCTCTTTTTCTGCCAAAGCAGGATTTTCCATTACTGCCTGCTGCTATTGCATTAGAGAGTTGCCATTTCAAACGCTCCTGGAAGGCTCCATTTCTTCTTGGAGCCTATTTAAATTACACATTTAGAACCTTTTAATTACCAAAAAGTCCCATGTGCCCTTTATAGGCATTTGTCAGTTCTCACTTACCATCTTTAAATGGAGGAAAAGTTGTGTCTTAAAGTTTATTTTGGTGGAAAGTGGGCATAGCGTATTACGGCAAGGAGCGCATTGTAAGTGAAATCAGGAGGGCTGAGAGAATAGGCAGGGAAAAATGGAGATCAGTTCTCTGAGCCACCTTTGCATGTGTAACCAAAGCTGCACAATGAGAAATTGATAACCCCTAGAGGTTGAATTTAATGAAACAAGAGGAGTTCTCTTTCTAAACTTCCAAATGCTGCTATGTCAAGGCCATTCCCATCCAAGAGGCAGTCTTGGCTGAGAAAGGTCAAATGTAGCTAGCTGAAAGCCACACCTTGGTGAAGCATTTCTTGATTTCTCTGTGCATAATTAATGTCTTCCTCTACTCTAATTCAATAGACTTTGTTCATATTCAATTTCATCTTTATATTCAACCAAATGATATTGGCTCCCCCCTAAACAAAATGGCCTCATTTTCCCTTTTCATAAAAACTGGGGTGTGTCAAGGATTGTAATAGCATCATACTATTACACTTTGTCTAATGTTGCCCAAATTTTCCTTCACCAGCATGTTGCTTCAATTTCCTCCTTGCACTGCTAATAAAGGATTTCCTGGCTCAGATATCTATACATCTACGTTCACAGCAGCATTATTCACAATATCTGCAAGATATAAGCAATCCAAGTGTCCATTGTAAGATGAATAGATGAACAAAATGTGGTCAACACATATAATGGGATCTCATTCAGCCCTAAAGAAAAGGAAATTCTGACAAGCGCTACAAGGCAGATGAACCTTGAAGACATCATGCTAAGTGAATAAGCCAGTCACAGAAAAACAAATATGGTATGACTCCATTTATATGAGGTTTCTAGAGTAATCAAATTCATAGAAACAGAAAGAAGAATGATGGTTGCCAGGAGCTGAGGGGAGGAAGGAGTGGGGAGTTCTTGTTTATTGAGCACAGGGTTACAGCTGGAGAAGAGGCAAAAGTTCTGGAGACAGATAGTGGTATTGGTTACACATCAAGTGAATGTCCTTTACGCCATAGAATTGAATACCCAAAAATAGTTAAAAGGGTAAATTTTACACAATATTTTTAATATGCAGAAATTAAAAAAAAAAAAAAAAGAATCCTTGGTCCTTTTCCCTCAGCAGCTCCTGGTTTGTTTGTTGGTTTGTTTTTGTCATTTTTTGTGCCCGATTTTCCATTCTGCCTGTCCCATCTTTCTCTTCCATATACTAACACACATGCCCTGTATTTGACTTTAGACAAAATTTAGGTATATATTAGGTTTATTCTCACACAAAGTGAGAAATGTATTACCTTAGGAATCTGGAAAGGCATTGTTTAGAGGCAATGCCTCAGAACAGAGAAGTTTAATTTCGTTTTAACCCCATGAAGAAGCTGTTTTGCTCTGATGAGTCTTTTGGACAAAAGAACAAAATGTACCAAAACAAATAAATGGTGACACTAATATTATAGTAGGGGGTCCTAGACGGCCACCCAGGTCCCTGCTTTGAAGTTTAGAGCAAATACATCTTTAGAAATTAAAAGATGCCTCATTTTCTGAATATTTGAACATATAAAGATAAGGTTGCCTCATGGAAAAGCTTCTCAATTAAAAAAAATTCAATTTGAAAGAAAAAAAGACTAATTTGTATGATATTTTCTAAATTGTCTTCTGTTTTCTATTAAAAATAAGCACCATCCGGCTGCTTATTCTGTCTCTGTTTCTCTCCTCCTCTCACTTTCTCCTTTTCCTTAGAATTTACAGAATAAAATCCAGTCTCTTTGTCACAAAATACAGGGTTCATCCCAATCCAGCCTCGTACTGTTGTTCTTATTCTCTCTCTCTCCAGGCTGGCCCTTAGCACCCTAGATTCACTCCTGTCATTGCACACCACCTGTCTCTCAGAATGGGCCATGATGCATATGTCGTTCTATCCATTCTTTACTGCTGTATCCTCTGCTCAGAGGCCATTCCCACCCTTCTCCACATGACAACTTCCTATTCATCTTTGGAACAGCTCAATCATCACCTTCTTTGGAAAGCCTGCTGTACTTCCTTTTCTCCTCTGCCTAGCCAGCAACCTGTCCCTCTTCAGGGATCCGCCATGATTCAGGGTCCTTCTGCATGGTTTGGCCAGCGTGCTCAGAGCATGGAATAACGTTGTCTACATGTATGTTTCAGCTCTTTTTTATTTTTTTAAGATTTTATTTATTTATTTGAAAGAGAGAGAGAAAGAGAGAGAGAAGGAGAGCAAAGCAGGATGAGGGGCAAAGGGAGAAGCAGGATCTCCAATGAGCAGGGAGCCCAATGTGGGGCTCGATCCCGGGACTCTGAGATCATGACCTGAGCCGAGCCACCCAGATGCCCCTGATTCAGCTTTCAGACTAGAGGATTCTCCAGAGTGGGGTCATCACTGCATTATAGCACCTGACCGGTCCCTTGGAATCAACTCTCAGATACTTGTTTGGATAAATGAATGAATAATGAGTGGAGGAATAAGTGAAAATCAAGACATAACCATTCATTGTTACGGATTTCACAGACAGAATATAGAGGCTTGTATGTCCAGCGGCAGGCGTATAGGTAAACGTTCTTTCTAACAGAGAAGACAGAGTTTCACAGTTACTGGTTGAATGTCAACTTCACCCCCAACTAAAAACCACTTGTTCTACTTTGAATCTGCAGAGTAGGGCAAACTAACATTACACCCAGGAGTGCTGTGAAAATCAATTTCATCAGTTAAGTGTTTCAAAGTTGAGAGGTAATAAATTGTCTTTATGATATGAATTTAAAATAATGTTATCCTCTAGCATTTTTTTTTTTTGAGATAGAAAAGAATCCCTTTCTACATTGAAAACGTGTGGTAGAAAAGTAAGTAGAATTGTTTCCACTTACAATGCTTTCAAGTTATACCCCTGGAGCCATTTGGCCTGAGCTCTAAAGGTGGAAAGAAACTGTGTTTTATGCACATGCATGCTCACACACAGTACACTCTCTTATGTAAACCAGGCAGTGACAAGTTACTTGGATGGCTAAAGCGAAACTGGTCCACCAAACAAAATTGTGCACTGTGCTGGAGAGCATTAGTGCTGCCGGGTTTTAAGGTTTGCCTTGGCTGGGATTCATTGTAACACCACCCACCTCTCTCCAGTTGCAGTATTCTAACCAGGTCACCTAGATGCTGTGAAACAGATGTTCATTGAAGGGAAAAGGAAGTAGGTGGTGTCCATTGAAAAGTGATAGCCACGGCAGAGGGGAAAATATAGTTTTACCTACAACACAGGCTGAATATTATGGAAAATTATTGGTAGGGGAGACATTCCTAGCTCTCCAGGAATCTGCAGCATTTAGTAAGCACTTGAGGGTACTGAGAGGCAGGAAAGCAGGGGAGGGAGGCTCTCGGGTCTGGGGTCAGATCGACTTTGACTCCCAGCTCTGCACCTCCTAGCTATGTGCCCTTGGGCAAATTACTTAATCTTCCTCTTCAGCTTCTCATCTATAAAACTGGATAAGAATACCTACCTTCTATGGTTCTTGTGATGATGACGTGTTGATCGTGTAAAGCACTTCAAATGGTGCACAGGGCTGTTGACTATTATGGCAAAGATTGTCCTTATGCAGAGGGAACTCCACCTTGATTTGGGATGGCAACCCAGTCAACCTAAAGTTCTAAATGGGGAGGGACGGTGATCAGAGCTTCACCGAAGGGTCAGGAAACAATCTGTTCTCAGTGCTAGGGAGATTTGCACTTACAAAAGTCGGGGAGGAAGATGGCAAAGCTACCAAATACAGAGCCTTGAGCTTCTCTTGACGTTCCAGCAGCCCCACTTTGCAGAAGTTCACAGCAGGCTGCAGATGGTTGCTGCCCTCTGCCCGGGAGCTTAGCGGGCATCTTCTTAGCAATTTGGTAGATAGACCTATGACTTGGGAACAATTCACGTCCGCCTCGAGGCCCCAGAGTCCTTTGTCGAATCTTCCTCCCCTGCACCTTCGTGACCTTTCCAAGCTTTCACTCATCTCACTCATCTCTTTCCTTCTGAAGGAATTTCTATCAGTGAGATCTTACCTGATTGAGTCGTCTGTCCGTTTTGTGATCCAGGTTGTGTGGATATCACACATGTACCTTCTGATGTCACGGTGCAATATTTAGTAAATGGAGGCATTGGTTGGGAGAAGTAGGAATTAGGAATATAGATTCCAAAGCTTCTCTGTTTACAAACATATTTTCTTATGAATTTTCATTAATTTGAACAAAGCTACATGACAGAACAAGAGAAGCTGTGTCTCGCTCTTCGTCTCTGACCTGTTGTTTTGTATTTGTGCATACTCTTGCATATTTTAGGAACAATATCACTCTGCTACAGCCAATAAATACAGAAGCAAGGAGAGTTTCAAAGTGCTAGGTAGAAGAGGAATTTGAGTTTGATATAAAAAGAAGTGGTCTCTCTGCTTCTGGCTCTGATGGGGTAACTGGTTCCAGACTAATTACCCTCGGCAAACAGCCACAGAATAGGCACCTCCTCAGAATGAGGCAACTGTGTCCAGCCCTTGCACAGCAGGCAGTGCTAGACAGCAATCCTTAAGAGAAGGGAAATCCGCGGGGTGAGAGCTGTGATCGCCCTAGCCCTGTGCCTGTGTACAACTTCCAGAGTGCAACATAGGGATCCGGAACCCAAGTAGACATAGTGGTTCCTCTGGGCCGAGGAGGCAGAGGTCAGAGTCCGGAGGAGGTCGTGGAGTCCCAAGGGTAAGGTGCTAACAAGGGAGACCTCAGAAGTCACGTGGGCTTCCCAGTGGGTCTTTGGTGGAGGGGGAGCCTGAACAACTACAGAGTAAATATCTTGGTATCTTGGTGTCCTTTCCAATTCATTATCTTACTAATGTCTTCACAAATCTAGGAAATGGTTTGTCTGGAATATTCGCTTATATTGCAGGTCATTCTTCTCAAGTGCGCTGATCTGGTGATTGCTTATGACAGCATGTCGTGTTCTCGTTTTGTTGAATATGTACCTAGGTCTCATGCGGCATCTTTTCTGTTCATTGCTTATTTTTTAGTACCTAATGTTCTATCCAGACCTGCTCTTTGTTGAGAAGAACATGGGAAGGAGCAGGGAGGGTGATTCAAATCGGCAGTAGAGACTCATCTCTGAATACTTTCTCAGCATATTTACCGTCTTTCCATGGGGGAATGACAGCATTCATCTTCCAGGAATTCCTTCCACATGCCCCTTCTCGTGCTGTGGAGTGGGCAGAGCGCTCAGCAGGGGGCCCGAGAGCTCAGTTCTGCCCCGTCCTTCTGTTTCTGTTTGGCGACTTAGTGTTTATTTTCACTACGGTAGCGGATAGAACTCTAGCTGGTTATAACTTTCCTTCTCTCTTCTACTTAGTTTGGGATGAGGAGTCTAATCAAGAAAAATCAAGGATGGTACGACTCTGTCATACCTCATTCAGGCCCATCTTTCTAACGCTCTATATTTGGGAGTCAAACCTCCAGAGAGTGGTTTCGGCCTTTTGCTCTGTCACCCAAATCCTAGTTTCTGTCACAAAGGACAAAGAACTGTTTGTTGAATTCATGTTGAATTCATGTCACACAAAGTGACATGTAGGAGTCCATGTAGGTTCTCACTTGTCTTGCCTCTATTTGGTCCTAATTTTCACCGATTTTACAAATTTTGGAAAATCCATGGCCTGTAGTTGTAATCATATCACACTTGTACTGAAGGAGTAAACTTTTTAATTTGTTTCTCATTCTTTTAAGTGAGCCGATATGTACTGTTTAGAAATGAAAAATTGGAAGAGTTTTAAGTACACTACTTAAAAGTATAAAGTCAAATGGTAATAGAACTGCTTATCAGGAGAATAAAAGAAATACAAATAAAAGAAAAACTGTTACGTGTCTAAAATTTAAAAAGGGAGAAGGAGAAGTGGTAAGAGGGAAACCCTAACATAAAAATAAGACAGAATATAAAATAAAATCATATATAGTAAAGTTGCCAAATTTGTCTACTATAGTAAATACAAACCAGATAAATTTTAAAAACAAAGATTCTTAGCTTTGATTAAAACCCAAAACCCAAATATATACTATTGAAATAGTAAAAAATTAGAAAATATTTAAACAGTGAATTTATGACAAATAAATAATATCATGTTCTCGCTATGGAATATATAGACGTTCATAAGAATTCATATATATGCATGCACACACACATGACTTATATTCTACAAACAAGTTGCAAAACAGTATGAAATGACCTTTGCTTAAGTAAAAAACTTGAATATATGTATTCTAAATATACAGAAACATCTGAAAAGATTTTTTTTAAGGATTTTATTTATTTATTTGACAGAGAGAGAGATCACAAGTATTCAGAGAGGCAGGCAGAGAGAGAGGAGGAAGCAGGCTCCCTGCTGAGCAGAGAGCCCGATGCGGGGCTTCATCCCAGGACCCTGAGATCATGACCTGAGCCAAAGGCAGAGGCTTTAACCCACTGAGCCACCCAGACGCCCCTGAAAAGATTTATAATATCTTTTGAGGAGCAGAATTTGTTAGGCTGTAGAAGGAAGAGGGGATTTTATTTCTCATTTTTATGATTCTCAACTGTTTGTCACAAACATATTTTGCTTTTATAATAATGTTTTAAATTGCTATCACATATATTCAAAAAATCAATTGTCAAATATTTTGCATACAAAACTGAATCCTTAATCTATGCCCAAATTGTTTCCTTTCTCTTGGATTACTCAAAAGGGCATTTTTAAGGTTTTCTATGGCTCAAGAGTCATAACCTGCCATAACTGTGTAAAAGTGGAGAATTCAAAAGAAAGTAGATTCTGTTAGAACATTTATGACTGAGGAATACAGTATAACTGGAAAAATGAAAAGTGAAGCTCCAGAGGACAGCAGGTACCAAATACTGGTGTATTAAGGCACTAGGCATTATGAATAAAGCAACTGGAATTTTGTTTTTGGTTTTGTTTTCTATTTAGAGAGAGGGAGAGTACATGCAGGGGCAGGGCGGGGAGAGGCAGAGGAAGAGGGAAAGAGAGAACCTAAAGCAGACTCCATGCTCAGTGTGGAGCCCCACAGGGGGCTCGATCTCACAACTCTGAGATCATAACCTGAGCTGAAATCAAGAATCAGATGCTTAACCCACTGTGCCACCTGGGTGCCCTGCCACTGAAGTGCTTTAAGCAAGTAGAGTAACACCATCAAAGTTGCGTTGTCAAGAAATTGCTGGTTGAAGATTGGAGAAAGAAGTTGGAGGAGGGCAAGAATAGAAACAGGATTTGTGACTTAAGGCGGATAATCTTAAATCTCCTACCTAGCTCAAACACTCAGTTGTGAAATATGACTTATGAGTCTCATAACTGGAGGACAAAATACCAGCTTTTTTTTTTTTTAACTGATGAAATTAAATTACATGTTTGCAGCCCTGTCTGGACTACCTCACTTTTTCTTCCTCCAGCTGGCAGTTAAGACCTTGGATTCATCCACCCATGTGACAGTTTTAATCAGCAGAGCTGTATCTGCATCTTGTAATGCCCAGTGACTAAAAGGAAAAGAGAGGAAGAGGTCTTCAGATGTAATCTTTTGAAGGCAGCCTGGATCCAGACTGAGGTCAGTTACCATGGTCTGAAGAGCAGAACAGAAGGTCCTTTCAATGGGCAGACAGGTACTAAAGGAAAGAATCTCAAAAAGTTGAACCATGAATGCTTACTCCTTTTCTCTAGGGGTGGGGCCATAAATGAAAGGTCAGAGAGGACAGAATTGTTCCTTGCATATTTCCTCGTTCCCTGAGAATGTGAGGAGCAGAGAAGTATGACCCTGGAACCAAGGGGCCGGGCACAGTGAGCCTCCATCACGTTTGAGACTGCAATGTCCTCAGATGAGTGACAGACTCCTGGGAATAGAATGGAACATCTCCATGTCAGCTGAGTACAGAGGGCTGTTTCTTCAGCATGGTGTAAGAGCTCCCTTGAGGGAGTGAGACAGTGGTTTACCGGAATGGGGGCACACGTGTTTATGAAGCCAAGACTTGATTTTTTTGAAAAGAAGTTAAAAATGTTTAGCTACTTCACTCTTCGAAGAACAAGTTAATGACTTAAGGAATGCATTTACAAGGTTTCCTGGTTAGTTTGAAGTTTCCATTTAGAAAAGGCCTTCAGCCATATTCTGTGGATTTCTCTTTCTTTTTTTTTTTTAAAGATTTTATTTATTTATTTATTTATTTATTTATTAGGAAAGAGAGAGAGTGAGAGAGAGCAGGTCAGAGTGAGAAGCGGACTCCGCATGGAGCTGGGAGCCCGATGTGGGACTCGATCCCAGGACTCCGGGATCATGACCTGAGCCAAAGGCAGTCACTCAACCAACTGCGCCACCCAGGGGCCCCTGGATTTCTCTTTCTTAATTTCTTCTCCTTCCTTTCCCTTTCTTTCACTTCCTTTCCTTCCCCTTCCCTTCCCTTTCCTTTCCTTCCTCCCTTTCTTTGCTGTCTACACATTTAAAAAGAATACTTCCTTCCAAGCTTTGGGCTATATATCATTTTCACTGATAGGTTCAAAGGAAGTACACACAGTAACTATGGAAAATGCTACGTCGGAGCCACTATTCAACAACACCAAGGAGAAATTAGTGGGCATTTTATGAAGGAAGATGACCAGAACATTGACAGTTTTCATCTTACAAAGTACTGTAGAGTGTTTCTTCCAATTTCTAAGTGTCCATCCCTTCTCTTTCCTTTCTTTTAGCTCTCTTAACTATGATGGTGCAATTGGAGAATTTCTGGTTCTGCTAATATTGTGGATTGGATAATTTGAATATTAACTTGCTACAAACACCCCAAAATACTGGATAGGGTACAGTACTCATTATTTTAAACACATAGTTATATTAGTAAGAAAGAAAAGAAAACCCATATATAAAAAAAACAATCTGAAAATGAGGATAGTGAGCTCATTATCTGACATAGTTTGCTAACTAAGGCGAAGAGTGGAGTATATGTGGGGTGTTCCTAATCTTATTAATCCACAAGCCTGGGTTTCACTCCCTTCATGAGAATAGAAGGTAATGGCCTTGAGGCTGCACGAGGCAGAGAAATGCAACTGGAATGTAACACAAATCATGACTCTGGAAGCGAAAATTAGAAAAAAAAAATTCTTCCACTGGCAGAAGTTGTTGACAGGGAAATTTTAGTTCTCTTCAAGATTCTTGGGTAAAAATAAACACATAATAAAAGGACTCAAGAAACTAGGAATAAAGTGATCATCCCTAACCTGATAAAGGGAATCTAAAAACAAACCTAGAACAAACACCAAACTCAATGCTGAACTTTTTAGAAAAGATTTCATTTATTTATTTTATAGAAAGAGAGC
>CM052807.1:50739218-50779014 GCA_028533885.1 Nasua narica | reverse complement strand
ATGTATTGTGATAGAAAGATCATTGGTTGCCTGGAGTTAGAGATGGGCTGGCAGTTTACTGGGAAAGGGCCACTGGGAAATCTTTTGAAGGTGATGATAATATTTTATAAATGATTTTGCTTTTGTCTCATTGGACTGTACACTTAATAGGAGTACAACTTATTGTTAATAAGCTATGTCTCAGTAAAACTTGATTTTAAAAGTCTTGATAAAAGCAAGTACAAGGGCTATCTCATAGTTCTGATTTGCATTTCCCTGATAATTCGTGATATTGAGCACAGTTTATATATACATGGTGGCCATTTGTATGTCTTCTTTGGAGAAGTGTCTGGTCCAGTCCTGTGCTCATTTTTAAAATTAGGTAATGAGATAACATCCTCCAACTATAGGATGGCTATTATCCAAAAAGAAACAAACGATAACGAGTGTTGGCAAGAATGTGGAGAAATTGGACCCCTTGTATAAGGTTGGTAGGAATGTAAAATGGTTCAGCCTCTATGGAGAACACTATGCAGGTTCCTCAGAAGAATTAAAATAAAACTACAGGGGCGCCTGGGTGGCTCAGTGGGTTAAAGCCTTTGCCTTCGGCTCAGGTCGTGATCTCAGGGTCCTGGGATCGAGCCCCACATCGGGCCCTCTGCTCAGCAGGGAGCCTGCTTCCCCCTCTCTCTCTGCCTGCCTCTGCCTACTTGTGCTCTCTCTCTCTCTCTCTGTCAAATAACTAAATAAAATCTTTAAAAAAAAAAAGAAGAATTAAAATAAAACTACATATAATCCAGCAATTCCACTGCTGTGTATGTGCCCCCCAAAATGAATTGGGGTCTTAAAGAGATACCTGTACCCCCATGTTTATTGCAGCATTATTTACAACAGCTGAGATATGGAAACAACCAAAATGTCCATTAACAGATGAATGGCTAAAGAAAATGTGGTCAATATATACAATGAATACTGGCCTTAAAAAGGAAGAAAATCCTTACCATTTGTGTCAACATGGATGAAACTGGAAGACTTCATGCTGAGTGAAATGAGCCAGTCTTGGAAAGCCAAATACTTTACGATTCTACTTATATGAGGGGTCTAAAATAGTCAAACTCAAAAGTAGAGAATAAAATTGTGGTTGCCGGGGATTGCCAGAGGGAGAAGGAAATGGGGAGTTGTGAAAATGAAAGAATCTATTTTAAGCAATTATAGCAGTACCTGGCACATAGCAAATACTACATAGATATTAGTTTTTAGCATTAATATTGTCTTGGATCTCCAACAAAGAGTGTTGATAAGGGATTACTTTAAATTGTGAATATAATCTATTCATCATTCAGGTGAAACTCAACCTCAGTGCACACACACACACACACACACACACACACAAACACACTCAGAGACACACATGTGCAAGCCAGAAAGAGGTGACAATTATGACAGTGCAGTTGTGAGACTCTTGCAAAGGTCTTGTTCATAGAAATGAAGAGGTAGGTTCCAGTTTGGGAGGGATTACTAGCCAAGGAAAGTGCCAGGACTTGTCAATGAACCAGAATAACTTTAAGTTATAAGCATTTGGAAGAGAATGTTATGCATATTGTTTGAATGTGTAACAATTCCTGAATTACAATTCCAGTGAGTCACCATGCACTGACCGCACCAGGGAGTGGAGGGTGTGACGCCCATTCACAGTCTCGTACATACTGGCCTGTTCACTCCCCGGGGATGGAGTGTTTATGGACATAACCTCACTCAAGCCTGTGTTCCTTCTTGCAGAATTGCAAACATTACACAAATGGCCTTCATCTTGCCTCAAACTTGCCTCTAACCTATGTGTGGCTTCAAACCCTTCATCATAATCTGCTACTAACCTTGTAGACAAATGAAGATACTGAGTATTTCCTTTACACAGTCAAAACTTCTTCACCCCGTACTTAGGATTTGGGGGCTTTAGGAAAGGACTCTATGTTCCTCTGATTCTATTTTACTTAATTGGATTTGGTCTATCACTAGTCCAACAAATTGGGCTGTTCTTTGTCATCTAACAAATTTGTTATCCATTTCAGTTTTGGGTCCTCAGGATATCTGGTAAGCATGCATTCCATGACTTCATCCAAGCTCTTGATAAAAATATTGAAAAGAATAAGATCAAGGACAGAGCCTTAAAGCACGTCATCCCAGGAATCCTTCCAAGTTACCATTAGCAGGGAGCTTGACACTGGTATATAATCTGATCAGCTACAACCATAGGGGCTTCATAGTCAAATATATTCTGGAGATTTTACCTATCGTGGAACTCTTAGAATTTTACATTACAAGTCAGCATCCTAAAAGTTTAGGAAATCCCCCAGTGAAACGGGACTTAGTTGACTATGATGTACTCATTCACGAGACACACTTAATATTCCAGGGACCTACAGCTGTGGAGATGAGGGCTCCTGTGAAACAAGGTCTAACACCCAAAGGAGAGGACCCCAACATCACGTGAGTGGAATGCTATCGTGTGAAGCCTAGATCACATGGGAGGAAAAATGAGAGGTCCGAGCTCTGCGTGTTTCATTGGTTTTAGTCCACCACACTCGGAGTCTCTGGCAGCTCAGTGCTCTTCCTCACTGGCTCTGCTCATCTCCGCAGAAGAATGTGGAAGACAAGGGATGGTAACCATGATTCCAGAGAGAGAGAGCAAAAGAGCTCTCATCATTCTGCCGGAACTGGAATCTCCCTGAGTAGAGGCGTCCGGGGGGTTCTCCATGGACAACACTTAGCTGGGAAATATGCCTCAAAAAGCTGTGATGACTGTAATGCGCTTCTCATTTCTGTGGCTGAAGGTCGATCATTCTGTAAGATGTGGCCACAGTGGCACAATCTATTCTCAGGAATGAAGTGGAAGAAAGATAGCCTTCTTATATCGTGCATGTTTCCCTCCTCTCTGAAAGTCCTGTTTCTGTCAGTGTCAGGGATAAGAGGAAAATAAGAGGCTGGATTTTGTTTGTTAGCTTTGTGGGAGGAAGAACCATTGGAGAGAAGCAAGGAAGGCCTCTGCTTTATGTAAGGGTGGCTGGGTGACTGCATCTCCATTCCCCTCTGCCTGCGTGTGCTAGGACTGGGGGATGATGGAAACATCAAGACATGATTTCAGGTTGCTAATTATCCAGGGGTTACATCAGCCAGCGGAACACCATGCTTCTTCTCCAGCCTTCTTGCCCGAAAGCTGACCCTGACTCAGCAGGACCACCCTTCTTCCAGCCTAAAATCAAATCCTTGCATTTGTTCATCCGTAACTTCTCCCACAAACTGAAGAGGTCAAATGTGTTTAATTACAGAGATTATTTTGTAATCCAGTGGACTACCACCCTACAGAGACTCCCGCTGAGATCACAGTGTTCATTTCCCTGTCAGAAGTCTGCTGTGATTTTAATTCATGTTGTCTCAGAAGTGAAGAGTTCAAGGTTTTTCTCTCAGCTAAGATATTAGAGCAGATGTCACTGGCGGGATGCTTCTGGCAACAGTGGGAATCGTGTTCCCAGACTCCTGAACAATAACTTTTTAAAGGTTCTTCCAATCTGTAAACACATGCATACTCCTACCCATTCCGCCTTCTTTGCCTCCTGTTTTTCTTTCTGTTTTTCTTGGCAAGTGTTAGTGTTGGGTAAACAGTCCTTTCACGGAGGTGCTTGTCTGTCAGGCCTCACGGAGAGTAAAGAAAACGGCAAGTTAATGAATTCAGGATTGTGTCTGGTGGGAGGCGCGTTCCAGTCCCACGTGGCACATCGGGCAGCAGGTTAAAGCAAAACAAAACATAACAATGGAGTGAAACTACAGCACCCAGGAACCTGAGGTTAAAACAGAACTAAATAAATGTCCTAAATGTAAATGTCCCTGAAGTTAAGAGCGTTTGAGGAAGCAGAGGAAGGAAGATCAGAAAGGCATGACTTCACAGCAGTCATCATTGGGCAATTTAAAAACGACTGAAAAAGCAGCAAGAGGAGCTTTTCAAAATGAAATTGTTCTAAAAAGGTGCAGTATTTTTAAGATCTTGTCCTACAAGTGTTGTCTGATGAAGGCGGCAGAAATGCTGGTTCTTCCCCCTGCTGCCAGGGCTGCTCCAGGAGGGTGCCCCCTCCTCGGTAGCTTGTTCTCTGCCATGAGGCAGCATCAGCTTTCAAGAAAATGCAGGACAGGGGCAGCTGGGTGCCTCAGTTGGTTAAGCATTGCCTTCAACTCAGGTGGTGATCCCGGGGTCCTGGAATCAAACCCCGCATGGGGCTCCTTTCTCAGCAGGGATTCTGCTTCTGCCTCTCCCTATGCCTCTCCCGCCCAATGCCCCCCCACCTCGCTTGTGGTCTCTCTCTTGCTCACTTTCTTTCAAATAAATAAATAAATAAATAAATAAATAAATAAATACTTTTAAAAATGAAAATGCAGGACTGTTGGATGTCACCGTTTCAAGTAGGTTTGCAGAATTAGTCTTTTCTAAGGACTCCAGGTGTTTTAAAATGATTCCTGTATCCTTGGTCATGATATCCATTCAGTTTGTGAGGGGACTGGGGAGGCAGATATATTGTTGGTGCAAAAGCAGAACTTGATGTTCACAATAGCAGAGGACAGCCTTATGGAGAGGAAAATGAAGACTTCTTTGGATATGAGATTTAAGATTTTAAACAAAAGTACAAGACTTTGAAATGACATAAAAACTGACAGAGGAAACAACTTCTTAAACAAAGGGCTGTTGATAGTGGGACAAGCACATCTGAGCTTTGTGTAAAATGATAAATGCCAACGAGGTGGTCCCAGCAGAAGATGATAACATTTAAAACTCTAATAAGGGACCATGTCAGGCCTCCATTTAGCAGAGAAGCTGTCCATGGAAAATAGAAAACATTCTTTCTGAACATTTGAGGGCCTTATGAGTACAGCGCCATGAGCTCCTCAGAAGAAGTACAAGCGTCCCTTTCTTGTGAACTCTTCAGGCCAGTAGATCAGTCAGTCATGACTAAAGATGTTGCTGGTTGAAAAAGAGAATGATTTCATTCTCTGTACTCCTACAGAGTGGTAGAAGCTTTTGTTTGCCTAGGCCACTAAAGAGTCTTTCTTCTCCAAAATCAAAATAGCAATAACAAAAACTGCAGATGAACAAACAGATCCTCAGTGGGGCACTGAAACCCGAGAAATCAGAGTGGTTTTTGGGCACCTCATCCTCCCTGACTTTTCAGTCTGCATTTGGACCTCATTCCTCACCTGATGTCAAATACAGAGTCACTTTAACCAAGAAGTATTTGCTTAGTGAGCAAACGGTATCAGGGGAGAAAACCACATTAAAGGAAAGGACTCATCTTCCTTGAAGACTCAAAGGTGACATGAACTGAAGGCAAAAATTTCCAAAGAAAAATGGATGTTTTGGTCTTGATAGTTCAAGGTCAAGAGGTCTTAGAACATCGCTTGGTGGAAAGTTAGAGTGAGTCCCTCTGTAGAGGAAACAGAAGACTCCCTTTGTGCCATAATGGACTGATGTTACAAATTACTGATCCAGAGACCAAGACTCCTCTAGGGTTCCTCTAGGAGTTCTAGATAGGGTTCCTGCTAGACATGTATAATGGAGGGATGCCAGAGGGTGAGCATAAGTTCCTGTTTCTGGAGGGTGAGAAGAAGGGACTTGTCATAGGTCTGTTTGCGAGGATGCCAAGGAAAAGTATAAGAGAAACCTGACCCCAAGAACAGAAGAGGACTCACTGGGAAACATTATTCAAGGCATGATAAACTACTGGTGAGACTAAAAGGAGAATGCTGAGAATAGCGGAATATCTGTTACTCTATTTTTCCAAAACTTTGCAAAATCTGACACAGGGACTTGGACCAGATACTTGGGGAGAGGCACTTGTAACAGGTAGGACTGTATAGATAAAACTGCTGTAAAACATTTGAATCCAAGGTGATGCTTTTTATGTTCCCTACCAGTTACATATGTATATATATACACATATATACTAGTACAGGTATATGACTCTAGTTACATACAAGGATTTTTCCCTCCCTTTACTAAAGGGGTTCTAGGAGCACCTGGAAAGCATAATGGAAGAATGATGGTCACCACACAAAATGACAGAGGACTTAAAGCCACAGTTGCCAGAATCACGGTCACATTATTCTGCTCTTCAAAATCCTCCAGTAGATTCCTACCAGACAAATAATGCTGAAATTCCTTGCCAAGGGGAACAAAATTCTGTGTGTTGACCCCTCCCTGCCTTGCTCACTCTATCCCCTCACGATCTCTCCCTTTCTGCTTCAGCCATTATGAATCTTTGTTCTTTCTCAGGAAACCAAATCTACCACAGCCTCCAGGCCTCATGTTCACTTTCCTTCTGTCCAGCCTGCTCTCTCCCGAGATCTTCACCTCACTTCCCCCCTCATCACATGCAGGTTTTTGCTTAAAGGTCACCCTCTTAGAGAGGACTTTCCTGAAATCTAGAACTCGTGAAGATGAATTCGAGTTGGAGCTGGCTTCCTCTATTCTGAGGTTGAGACCGTATGGGGTCTTGCTCATTGGGTAACAGTAACCCCATCATGTGCAGAGACTAGTGTGGCTTGGAAACATGGTTCTCACAGATACACCTGAGGTACAGAATGTGATACTTTTTTTTTTTTAACAACCCTATTCAGCATCATTTTGAAGTTTTTTTGAACTACAGGGGAGTCTACGTAGAGCTGAATGCTGGAAGGTACTCTGCCCAAACTCTCAGCATTCAGAAGTCAGACATCAAAACATGGTCATCAGATCATTCTGAAAATTAAGTTTCTGAGAAATGAAGACCTCTGTTAAGCCATATAAGAATATCTAATAGTTTGTGGAGTCACCTTTGCAGACAGAGCAGAGATGAAGCCCATGTTATCTATGAAAATGTCACCAACACTGAAGACTGCTTGGAGTAAAACAAAATGAGCCTAAAATGAAAATAAGTCATGTGACATCCAAAATTTGACAAATAAGCAGCCATGTTTAAGGCGCTTTTGTCTGGAATACAAAGTAATAATAAAACTAACAGAAAAGAGAAAGAACTGAGAGTGAGAATTTCAAACCCCTTTATTCTCAAATAGAATGAGTGAATATAATGGGGTGGCTGGGTGGCTCAGTGGGTTAAACCTCTGCTTTTAGCTCAGGTCATGATCTCAGGGTCCTGGGATCAAGCCCTGCATCGGGCTCTCTGCTCAGTAGGGAGCCTGCTTCCCCTTCTCTCTCTGCCTGCCTCTCTGCCTGCTTGTGATCTCTCTCTCTGTCAAATAAATAAAATAAATTAAAAAAAGAATGAGTGAATATTGACTGTGAAAAGACTGACTACAAATGAGAGTGTCTTCTGATCAAATTTTAATTTAAAAACATGCTTTTAACTTTGGAATGTTTATAGGTTAAGTGTGTTTATCGAAAATAAATCACGCCCCAGCGAAGTTCCTAAAGTTACTACAACGCTAACTCGTTGAGTACCAGGCGTGACTAACTCGTATCAGCTTAATAAGTCTTGGCAGCACCAGGTGGAAGAGACGGAAAGAGATACTATCACAGTTTATAAACAGAAAAGGGGAACAACTAATGTTACATGAATCTGTTCACACTTGAGAATGCCAAGATTTTTTTTTTAACTTACAATGCAGATCTTTGTGATAATTAAAAACTAGACACAAGCTGCCTTAGTTTTCATTCATCGGTACAAATGAGGTGCAGTTTCTGCAAGTACAGGTGTGTGTGGCAGGAATACACACATGCCCACACGTCAGATGCTTGCTCGCCTCATGCAGGTGAGCTGTGTAAGAGGGAAACTATTCTGGGTGCTCTCCTCACAATTTACGGAACACAGGCTCCGGAAAAGGCCTCCATCACCATGACGTCAGCAGTCCGAATACAGGCCATGTGATGGGGTGGACCCCACAATCAGATTTAAAGCAGACTTTAGTGGTTCATCCAGAACTATAGTTTATAATTTAGGAGGAACTGGAGTGTCTTGGTCTGTCTCAGATCTTTCTTCAGGAACCTCCACCTAAGCAGTGCTGATTCATTGTAATGGTATTGGTGCTGACATATTTTCCTTGAAAATATACATGGCTTGGAGAAACGGGGGGATTCTGAAAATTAGGACAGGGAAAATCCAAGATGAGCCCAGAGTCTCTTCTAAATGCAAATAAGTAAGGAAGGGAAAAGGAACCAAAATGAAAAACAGATGGAAAGTTTGGTATTGAGTAACCTATAGTCTTTTTTTTATTATTATTAACATATAATGTATTATTTGTTTCATGGGTATGGGTCTGTGATTCATCAGTCTTACATAATTCACAGCACTCACCACAGCACCTACCTTCCCCAGTGTCCATCACCCAGCCAACCTATATTCTTAATGAATAGCCCAGGCAAGGCTAAGGTCATTCTGAGCCATATTTTGAAAGCAACAACCGCCCCACTATTTTGCCTTTTGGTAAATATATGAAATGGTGTTTTTTTTCCCAAATTAAAGGCAGATTGACTGCACTATTAACAACTTCTATGGTAGGCATGCCCTTACGTTGAGCTGAATTGTGTTATTTCTAGACTATTTATACATAAGTGATGCTCCTTGCAGCTTATCAGACTACTTAATCTTCCTTTAGGTAAAGAACGTGTTACTAAGATAAACAATGGAGACTAATGTATAGCAATGTTTGTGTTCCAGAGATTTCTACAGGAGCATGGTCCTGTTACCCCAGGAGCTATAACACTACCCTAATAAAGCAAAAGGAGTGAGTGAGTTTATCTAGGCTTTGTTTCATTGTCAAATTTATCCTTTTGCTGGTTCTGGAATTTTTTTATTTCATGATTTATTCCTTCATTCTAGTGAAGCATGTCCCCTTCGAGTCTCAAGTCTCTTGAGAAAAAAGAGGTCGGAGGTAAATAATTTTTAAATTCAACGGTCTGAAAATAAATTTTCTTTCTTTTTTTTTTTTTAAGAATTTATTTTATTTATTTTAACAGAGAGAGGACACAAGCAGGCAGAGAGGCAGGCAGAGGCAGAGAGAGGAGCAGGCTCCCTGCCGAGCAAGGAGCCCGATGCGGCACTTGATCCCAGGATGCTGGGATCATGACCTGAGCTGAAGGCAGCTGCTTAACCAACTGAGCCACCCAGGCGTCCCTGAAAATAAATTTTCTTATATCCACATATTTGATGGATAGCTGAAAATCAATTATTTTAACTTATAATTACTTAATGATGAGATTAAAACACACCTCAGAATTTTTAATGCATGACCTTGCTGTCTTTCAGTTTTACTAGACTGTAAGCCATGCTTATTACTCTTTTCTCTGTCACATAATAATCACACATAATAATCATAAATAATCACATAATTATTTCTCTGGAATTCTGGAGGATCTTCTCTTTGTCCCATGTATTATATAAATCATGTTATTGGTGTGCCTGGGTGTTGGTCTTTTTCACTCATTTAGCTAGAATCTCAGGCCTTTTTGTTCTGGTATGTTTTCTTCTATTGTATCATTAATAAAGTACTCTATCTTCTTTGCTATCTTCCAGAATACCTAGTCATTAACTGTTGGGCCTCTAAAAGTGATCCTCTAATTTTCTTACATTTTATCTTCAATTTTCCATCTCTTCCTCTTTTTGCCTTACATTTTTTTTAAGTTTTCAAAAGTTTTTTCTTTTTCTCTGTTCCTTCCTTTTTTATAATACCCTATTCTTTTTGATAGATGCAATATCATCTTTTATTTGTCTAAATATGTTTAACAAAGTTGCAGTTTTAAAGTTACCTTATGTTTCCTGGTTTGCCATATTTCTTTCAAATTTTTTATTTTCTTTCATTTATTTTGATCTCCACTTTTCATTTTTACTTTTCACAATGAAACCAAATGGTGAGCTAATCAATTAGGGGAGCTCCAAAAATCAATATCTGTAAGTCTTTTCTTTTTTTTTTAAGATTTTATTTATTTATTTGACAGAGAGAGAGATCACAAGTAGGCAGAGAGGCAGGCAGAGAGAGAGGGGAAGCAGGCCCTGACACGGGGCTCGATCCCAGGACCCTGAGTTCATGATCTGAGCCAAAGGCACAGGCTTTAACCCACTGAGCCACCCAGGCGCTCCTATAAGTCTTTTCTTTAGAGCTATTCCTTTTCTCCAAAGAAAAAAATTCACTGATCTTCTACACATGGTGAGGTTGGCAATGTATTGTTGGCTGCCAGCATCCCCAAGGGGCAAAGATGAGGCATCATTCGCTAAAGAACTTTCCACCTTGCCCTCTTTGCATTTGCATGTGATCCTCTTTCTACTCTTCTTGCTTCTCTCATTCTCTTTGTGTTCTCTGCTTTATATCTTCTTAAAAACTTTGCTTTCCTGATTTGAGCTTGTGGCCATCCACTATGTTTAAGCAGTCTTAGCTTCCTGTTGTCCCACAGTGCCTAGACTACAAGAGATTTTCAGTAATGTCAGCTGAATAGATGGCTTAGAATCACAGACATATAAATGTGAAACAAGAGGGAACATTCTATTCTTTAAAACTTTTGTTTGCTGAGAAACATCAGTTTTTCCTCAAAGACAGTAGGACTTTCCTATTAAATGGGGTGAGTTCTGTTCCTGTCACTTTCTGCCCGACGATTCAAATTTCGAATTTCAGTCATGTCCCCTGATCCCAACTATGGTTAAACTGAGAGCTCCTCAAGGGCAGATTCACGCTTGGTTCCTCTTTTTGTTTGGCGCATAGTCAGCTCCTAAAAATATATATATAAATGAAACTTTCCTTTAGATACGTGTGAACCTGGTCTAAATTGTTCTTAATCAACATCTTAGTTCAATAGCTTGGCAACAAGATAGGAGAATCAGCGACAGAATCAGACTAATCAGACTGACCAATGGCCCAGGCAGACCAATGGCTGGTTGCTCCGGGCAGGCATTTTCAAACTGGTATTTCAGCTCACATTTATTTGGAAGAGAGGCGAGATTGCACAGCAAAGGGTGGGATGAAAGGACCAGGTGGTAGTGCCTCTTTTGGCCCCAAACTTGCAAAAAGAGAGTTTGGTAAAAGAGAGAGGCTTTACCAAACTCCCACTTTGTAAAAAGAGAAGCTCTGCATAAAGAAAGCTTTGCAGTTAACTAGAACCCTTTGCAAATTATTTAAGACAGTCTTTATTGCATAAACATGCTCTTCTAAGTGGAGTAGCACAGCTGGTAGTGGTGGTGGTGGGAGTTCTTCTGGCTTATCCATGTGAGTCATACGGTTCTCTGCCTAAAAAGAGTTCGCATATGTTCAATTTTCTCTATCTCATTATGTTTCCAGTCTCTTTTAGATATTCATATCCTGGGTAATTGGTCAACAAGTATTACCCTTACTTCAGCTTTAGTCAATGTATATCTGCATTGAATTTTTTTTTAAGTTGGGAAACTGTTGTTGGAAAGAAAGAAAGAAAAAGGATGTTTGCCTTCATAATCTTGGTGGGGTCATTTCCATAGCAATTCTATCATTATAGCCTGTCTGGGTGGAGTCTTAGTCTTAACTCAGCTTTCTGGTGACTGAGCAAATAACAATTCAGTATTGAGGTCCTGATCAGAATGATCCTACTGGTGTTATTGCAAATATTCACGTCTTTGACTTGGTACCCCTTGGCAAAGGCACTGTTGGCTTATCAAATGAGGTTTCTTAGGCTTAGACTGGTGATCAAAAATGAGACCACACTGAAGTTAATTAAGCAGCAGCTCTAAAAGTATTGCATCCAAATCATATTTGCCCTTTGAATGTTGGATAACTTTGGAAGCAGGGATTTGAAATGTGGAATTTGTAATACATGTGAGTGGTAGTGTTGTCTTCCCAGCATAATGATGAGAATGGTTTCATTTCATTTTCTTCATATTTTCACCTTCTCTGTAGATTTCACATTCCTCATACATGGTGCTTAACCTAACCTACGGTTTGCCTTAAGCCTTCACTACCTCAATGTCTGTTTGAGCAACTTGTGCATGTGTAACAACCTTAGATGAATGTGACTATATTTGCTTGCACATCGGAATGTGTTGTTACTTATTCCCCATAATTCTTTTTTCTCTTTATTTCTTTCTTTCTTCCTTTCTTTCAGAGAGAGAGTGCAAGTGAGGAGCTGGGGTGGGGAAGAGCAGAGGCAGAGGGAGAGAGAGAATCCCAAGCAGGCTCACGCCCAGCATGGAGCCCAACGTGGGGCTCAATCTTATGACCCTGAGATCACGATGGGAGCCAAAATCAGGAGTTGGACACAAACGACTGAGCAACCCAGGTACCCCCTCTTTTTTTTTTTTTAAACCTATCAATCTTCATTACTACTATGCCTAAAACCATCTTCTCTGGATGTCTTATTTGTTCCTTTCTTCCTAGAACAGGGATCAGTTTGGGTCTTTAAGGGCCTAAATTGCAATAAAACATTCTAGAAAGCAGAAATACTATGCTTATTATTACTACATTGTCAAAGAGTGATATCTACTTTTTACTTATTCTAAAATTTAATTTAATTTGCTTCATTATTTTACCTTTATTTTTTTTTCCTTGTAATAATAGCTTGGTGGAACTGCTACAGGCTTGAGAGTGAGACAGAATTAGATTCAAATTATGAATCTACCCCTTTCCTGGCTTTGTGACCTTGATTAGCTAATTAGTTTTTCTAAGGTTAAATCTAAGGTACTACCAAACATACTGATTTCACAGAATTGTGATAAAGATTATATGATAAAGCAAAACTCATCTTACTAATCTGTAATTAGATTTTGAATATGTTGTACACCCAAATCACCTGCAGCACTTAAAAAAATACAAATGCTTGAGCCTCAGAGATTCTGATGCAAACAGTCTAGGGTAGGAACTGGACAATGGTGTTTTTTAAAGCCCCCTAGGGGTCCTAATGTGCAGCCAGGGTTAAAAACTGTTGGATGAGAGCTCAGTGAATGTTTAGCGATCATCATTCTGGAGTGATGATGACTAACTTCTTGGAAACTTAAAATGGTAACAGTGCTTCAGCCACCATGAAGAAGATGAGAGTCTCTGAACTACAAAAATAATCAGTTCATTCTCACTTATCCTCGTGGTTAGTGGTGCTTGAGAAAAGAGAGTCTTATATGGCTTTCCTTCTTTCCTCTGTACCTACTAAAGCCCTTGTGGTTTTGTAGGTTCTGTGGAGAGAGTAGAGATCAGTGTTCTTAATATCAGCAAGAATGCTTTTATTTTTTTTTAAATTTTTTCCCAAATATGTTTATTTTATTTTTTCAGTGTTACAAGATTGATTGTTCATGCACCACACCCAGTGCTCCATGCAATACAAGCCTTCCTCAATACCCACCACCAGGCTCGCCCAACCCCCTCCACCCCTTCCCCTTCAAAACCCTCAGTTTGTTGCTCAGAGTCCACAGTCTCTCCTGGTTCATTGCCCCCTCCGAGTTCCCCCCATTCACCCTTCCCTTCCTTCTCACAATGCGCTCCATGATTTTCTTTATGCTCCACACGTAAGTGAGTCCATAAGATAATTGACTCTCCGCTTGACTTATTTCACTCCACATAATCTCTTCTAGTCCGATCCATGTTGATACAAAAGTTGGGTATTCACCCTTTCTGATGGAGGCATAATATTCCATTGTATAGATATACCACATCTTCCTTATCCACTCATCTGTTGAAGGGCATTTTGGTTCTTTCTACAGTTTGGCGATTGTGGCCATTGCTGCTATGAACATTGGGGTACATGTGGCCCTTCTTTGTACTGCATCTGCTTCTTTGGGGTAAATACCCAGTAGTGCAATTGCAGGGTCATAGGGTAGCTCTATTTTTAATTTCTTGAGAAATCTCCACACTGTTTTCCAAAGTGACTGCACCAACTTGCATTCCCACCAACAGTGGAGGAGGGTTCCCCTTTCTCCACATCCTCTCCAGCATTTGTTGTTTACTGTCTTGTTGATTTTGGCCATTCTAACTGGTGTAAGGTGGTATCTCAGTGTGGTTTTGATTTGAATCTCTCTGATGGCTAAAGATGATGAACATTTTTTCATGTGTCTGTTAGTCATTTGCATGTCTTCTTTGGAGAAGTGTCTGTTCATGTCTTCTGCCCATTTTTTGATGTGATTATCTGTTTTGTGAGTGTTGAGTTTGAGGAGTTCTTTATAGATCTTAGATATCAGACCTTTGTCTGTAGTGTCATTTGCAAATATCTTCTTTATTTTTTTATTTATTTTTTAAAAGATTTTATTTATTTATTTGACAGAGAGGGGAGAGAGGCAAAGAAGCAGGCAGAAAGAGAGGGAGAAGCAGGCTCCCTGCTGAGCAGAGAGCCTGATGCGGGGCTCGATCCCAGGACCCTGAGACCATGACCCGAGCAGAAGGCAGAGGCCCCAACCCACCAAGCCACTCAGGCACCCTGTGAATATCTTCTTTAAAACAAAAAAAATTTAGTAGTTATTAAAGATATTCTACTATAGTGGTTTTAAAAATCTGTTGTAAAAGTAAAAGGAAAATCCATTCAAATTAACCATATATTTATAGATACATCATACAGAAATTTTTAGACACCTGATTTTTTTTATAAATAAAACTTCAAATGAGAAATAAGTCAGAAAAACTTTGGCAAAGGTACCAAGGAAAGTTTAAAGCTATTTTAAGTGTAAGTCAAAAGTTCTCTATATCTTTTTTGGAAGAATCTGCACAATGATGGGTTTTGCTTTTAGTTTTTAAAAAAAGCAAACCTGTAACTCTCATAGCAGCTTGTCACTAGTGTTGGGAGATCCATAATTAAGTTATTCCATACTTAAAAGGTAATTCTAGAAAGTCAGGCAGAGCAAACATTTTCACATGCTAACAAAACTGGAATAGACCTAAGGCCACCAGGGATGAATAAAGGTCTGATTTATTCTGTAGTTCTTCCAGAGGCTTGACTACAAGAACTACCACACAGGACTATGTAGAAGATAAATATATTATTATTTTCATTATTATCAATAATAATAAGTTTATTCATTGCACTGAAGAGACTACATAAACAACCAAAAATAACTATTCAAAGGAATTTCTACAATGTTTGGAAATGTAAAATAGAAAGTTGGCAAAGAGATATTCTAAAACACACAAATTCACATCAAAGACATATGGTATATTTTTATAGGTTTCCCTAAAATGCAACTAACATATAGCCCTAAAATATTTGGTCCTATAACCAAGCACCCAACACTTGCCCGACACTGTGCCAAGCGCACCATCTTATTCAATCCTCACAACAACCTAACCGTTATTATCCCCATCCTACAGATGAGAAAACTGAGAATCAAAGAGTTAAAGCCCCCACTACTCCCAGTGTGGCTTAGGAGCAGCAGCCGCACTACCTGGTCGCCTGTAAGGTGTGCATGATGACGGGCTCTTCCCTACAAATCCTGGATGGGCATCAGCATTCTAACAGGATCTCCAGATAATTCCTCTGCAACAGTAGTGCTAGTTTAAGTAGGTTGCCCTGGATGTGCATTCAGATACTAGCCCAGCCAGGACTCAGTTTAGTCAGTGTTAGTATAAAGCAGACTCTAAAATGTGTATCCTAGGAAAGTCAATGATAATACCATTGTGTAAATTAGAAAAGCTAAGACTGAACACAGGCACCGTGCAGGGCCCTCATAGGTTGGCCGGAGGGAAGGAGGGTGACCAGGGTTGCGGGCCCTATGGGTGTGAGCAGGAGTAGACTCTGTGCACATTCACCTCCACCCTGACTCTGAGGAGTGAGCTGCTTCAGTTTTCCAGCGACCCCAATGGCACCTACCTCAGGGGCTAACCTCTGTCCGCTCCACACAGGTGAGGAGACACTATCTTTGAGGGACTCAAAGGAGGAAGTGTTTGCTTCTCTGTCTGTGGCTGCCATTGCCACCGCTGAGGCTGTACGAGGAGCCCGGTGCTAACCCACACTCCCGTGGCAGGAAAGCACCCCTGTGGCTTTCCCTGGTTCTTGAACACACCTCTCGCTGAATTCTCCAAACCCTCACAGAGCCAAAGCCAAAGTCCCCCTCCCCTATTTATGTCTGGGAATTCCCACAGGTACCTTCTATGTTCAGAAGTAAGTCCTGTCAGCTGCCACTTGGTGCCCTCTGTTTTCTTGTTTCTCCCCCAACTTTCCCCACTCCCCAGCCCCTTCACTACGTCCAGAGTCTATTCTTCATCCAGTCACAGCGGTGACTTCCCCTGAAAACTTCTCTGTCCACCGGACGGCTGCCAATTACTGCATTTAATTTAACCATAACCCTTTGTGAGATAAAACATTTGCAGATAAAGAAACTGAGGCTGAGCTAAGCCCATTAACAAATTAGAAAGCTAAGAAGTAACACAGTTAATACGTGGTAGAGACTGGATTAAAATTCCTATCTGGCTGCCTCCACATCTGACCAGAGAGTCTTTTACCAAGTGTAGACATTTGCCCGAGAGAGCGAGGGGCTCCCTCCACGAAAGGGCACCTTCATGAGGACGACTGCACTCCACCTAAGCTGAGAGCGGGTGAGTCCGAGCTCAACTCAGGGAAATGACGTATGCGCTGTTATTTAGGTTTGCACCCTGTCACACCTATGAAGGCTGTTCAGCAGGTCCCTTTATGGATGGCCAAAGAGTAACTCCCACCAAAACGCTTGGCGGGTCCCTGCTGCGGGCAACAGTGGGAGGTGGCGCTTCACTGTCTCTCCCTGATAGCAAGAGACCCAACACGAGAGTGGGCCCAGTGACTGGTGCTGACAGAGAATGTGCTGCCGCTGCCAAAGGGAGGAAGGCCCTGCCAATGAGAGGCGCCATCATGGTGACTTGGTGATGAGGCCTGCCTGGGGATCTCCCACCAACAACAGCTGCCCACACCGAGAACCGATTCCTCTCTAGAGGCCACAGGGAAGCCGTGTGTGGGCATCACCCCTGGGAGACAGTCCAAGGCCACCTTTGGGAGCCCAGAGAGCACATAGCCTGAGGAGACCTGGCTCCCTTCACCATTCCCAGCGTAAGTCACATTGCTGAGGCTAAAGTTTGTTTATCTTTCAGGAAACTCCTCACCAAGAATGAGGAAGAAATTCCCAAATGAAAAACGGGCAGGATTAGAGGCACTGACACTGAGACTCCCCTGAAGTCTCTCAGGGAGACTTCTGCTGAGAATTTCAGTTCTAACTGTGTTCCTTGTCTGGGAAGCACCTGGGAAGGGGGGTTACGTAGGTGTTATCATTTGCCATTTGCTTTGGGACATCTGGTCAGCAGCTATTTCCAGAAAGTTCTTGTTTAAACTTTGGGGGTCATCATCATTGCAGTGCAATGATTTTTTTCCCCTTCAAGCTGCTCTTACCCTTGGGCACCATCATCTTTCTGATTTCTATTTTTGAGGTGTATCTAATTCCCTCATGAAATTTCTACATGTTTCTCTGAGGCTCTTACCTTGCCCTTTATTTTCAGATACTTTTTGGGGAGTTCTGTTTACATGACTTTGTGTCAGGGTCCCCAGACTCCTCTCAACCAACTGCGTCTGCTGGCCAGTGCAGGTCATCCTGTCATCCCTGTTTGGGTCTGGTCTTGTCGCTCTCTCTGCGTCTCTTTCATGTCCCCGCCACCCAAACACTTCACTCTTCACTCTTACACAGAAACACCCTCAGCGATGTTGACATGTAATGAGCTACCTCCTTCCAGGGCTTGAGAAATTCTCTAGGAAAAACTTAGTCATTTGTGGAGGCTTCTTAAACTCTACCATTCTGCTGAGTTTCCAGGTAATTACTGCTAACTGTACTGCCTGTGGCCCAAGAGCAGCCTCAGATTCCATTCGCCAAGCGGGCCAAGAACATTCCCATGGCACCAGGCAGAGTTTCCGAGGGTGGGAGGTCACTGTCAATCCTGATCTTGATGAAATGTGCCACAAAGTGCTGGTTGTCCTACGGGCTTGGTGTGGACACTGATGACATAATGTGCCAATACTTTTAATGTAAATTAACAAATACAGCATAATGCCTGACCTCCCTTCTGTCTGCATTATGTGCCTTCAGTGCTAAATATGGTTGAATTCCTCCTAAGTCATCATTTACGTGCTCACGTGCGTCAACTCCCTTGTGGTCAGGTAGCCCTACAGAAATGATTCTTATGAATTAGATAAATCTTTGCAAAGACTTTTTGTCTCATGGAGAGAGACTATTTTTCCTAACAAGGGGGATTTTTAAAATTGATGAGTACCAGAGTATTCAAGTTTCTGAAGTTTTCTTTTCCTAATTTGTTTTTCTTTTTCTTACACAGAAAGATTGTGAGAAATATGTACTGAGTTCTCAGTAAGGGCAACATTCCCCTATATTCTCAGATGAATATGCTACAAATTTAATTACATTTTTTCCAGTAAAATTATTTCAGTGATTTTTCTTAACCGAAATTCTTTTCTTTTTTTAAGATTTTATTTATTTATTTGAGAGAGAGAGTGAAAGGGAGAAGCAGCCTCCCTACTGAGCAGAGACCCCAAAGCAGGGCTCAATCTCAGGACTCTGAGATCATAACCTGAGCCAACGGCAGACATTTAACCAACTGAGGCCCCCAGGTACCCTCCCCCCCACCACTTTATGTATGTATGTATGTATGTATGTATTTGACCTAAAAATCTTTCTCATTACTTTCGTGAAATGTTGTATATGCCCTTTCTTTTCTTGTTCAGATTCACCATTTTGGTTGAGAGTAAAAGACTGTATAGTTATGCTTAATGTAAAAATATTCTATTGCAAAAATTCCAGACTCAATAGTTTTATTCTATTTTTAATTCACTTTAAATTTGAAAATAAAAAAACATGTTTTCAACTGCAACAGGAACTGACTGTAGGCCATAAAAGGGTATCTGAGAATGCCAAAAATAGTCGAAGATCCAAGAAGAGGTAGATCTTTATTATTTAATTATTTTAATCATTTAGTCATTTAGTTATAGCAGATATGTATAAGACAACAGGTTAGTAGGTTTAGAAATTAATTCTTTTCCCCTAAATCAGGACTATTAATTTTTGTCTAGCTTTACTGAGTTATAATTGACACATAGAAATTGGATATATTTAAGGTGTACAACATGGTGATTTGATAATCATACACATTGTGAAATGATTACCGCAAGCAAGTTAATTAGCACACCCATCATGTCACATTGTTAACATTTTTATGTGTGCGCTGAGAACACAAGATTTACTCTCAGGAAATTTCAAGTATACAATACTCTACTTTTCATCATAGCCACCATACTATTCATTAGATCCCCAGAACTTATTCATCTTATAACTGGAAGTTTATACCCTTTGGCCAATATTTACCTACTTCCTCCATCCCCAGCCCCTGGCACCTACTATTTCACCTTCTGCTTCTAAGAGGTTTACTTTTTTGGAATTTCCAGATAAGAATGAGATTATACAATTTCTGTCTTTCTCTGTTTGGGTTATTTCACTTAGCATAAGTGAAATACAGGTTCATCCTACAGGTTCCTACAGGTTTACCCATGTTGCCTATGTCAGGATTTTCTTATTTATTTATTTTTTTAAGGATTTTCTTATTTTTTTTAAGATTTTATTTATTTATTTGACAGAGAGAGAGAGAGAGAGATCACAAGTAGGCAGAAAGGCAGGCAGAGAAAAAGAAGGAAGTAGGCTCCCTGCGGAGCAGAAAGCTCGATGCGGGGCTCTATCCCAGGACCCTGAGATCATGACCTGAGCTGAAGGCAGAGGCTTTAACCCACTGAGCCACCCAGGATATTCTTATTTTTATAGATAAATTATATTTGTGTGTGTGTGTGTGTGTGTGTGTGTGTGTAATTACATTTTTATCTATTCATCCACCAATAGACACTTACGCTGTTTCTAGATCTTGGCTATTGTGATAATTTTGTAATGAACATGGGATTGCAAATATCTCATTGAGACTCTGATATTATTTCCTTTGGATATAAACCTAGAGTGGGATTGCTGGATCATATGGTCATTTTATTTTTATTTTTAAGGAACTTCCATATTGCTATATTTCCAGACTTCCTAATAAGATGTATCTGTTTATATTCTTACCAACAATCTATGAGGATTCTCTTTTCTCCATCCCCTTGCCAACATTTATTAACTCTTGTCTTTTTGATAAAAGTTATCTTGACAGGTGTGAGGTAATATCTCATTGTGGTTTTGATTTGCCTTTCCTTGTTGATTAGTGATACTGAGCATCTTTTCATGTCCCCATTGGCCCTTTTGTTGGCCAAGTACCTGTGTGTCTTCTTTGGAAAAATGCCTTTTTTGTTCCTTTGTCCATTTTAAAATTGAATTTTATATACATATATAAAATTCTAAATCTAATTAAATAAAGTATATAAATAAAATATAATTACATATAATTACATATATACATATATATATGTTTGCTATAAATTGCATATGTCATCAGGATAACCTCTGAGAGATTTGCAAATATTTCCTCCCATTCCATAGGTGACTTTTTCATTTTGTTGATGGTTTTCTATGGTGTGCAGAAGCTTTTTACTTTGATGTAGTCCCACTTGCTTCTCATTGTTTCCGTTGCCTGTGTTTTTGGTGTCACATCCAAAAAAAAATCATTGCCAAAACCAATGTCAAGAAAATTTTTCCCTGTGTTATCTTCTAAGAGTTTCATGGTGTCAGGTCTCATATGTAAGTCCGTAATCCATTTCAAGTTAAATTTTATGTATAGTGTAAGATAAGGATCTAATTTCATTCTTATGCATGTGGATATCCATTTTTTCCAATATCATTTATTGAAGAGACTTTTCTTTTCCTATTTTGTATTCTTGTTGTCCTTGTCAAAGATTAGTTGATTGTTTTAGCAGAGTTGCAGGATATGAGATCAACAATCAACATATAAAACTCAATTGTATTTTTATATATTAACAGTGAGCAATCCAACAATGAAATTAAGAAAATGATTCCATTGAAAAAGAATATTTTGGTGAGGAGGAGGAGGAAGGGGAGAAGGGGATGGGGAGAGAGAGAAATAATGAGAATATTCCTCTAAGAACTGAAAGTTGGGAGAGTGGTTTGAAATAACATTATACAGGGCACAGGGGAGTGGATCACAAGTTCCTCGCAAACTATATTAAGAAGTTTGGACCTTGGCCTGATAGTTGAAAACTTTGGAGGGTTTTATGTTTTTCAAGAAGGAAAACACCAACATTTCTGTTTTAGAAAGACCATCCTGGCTGCAGTGTGGACTGGAGAAAGACAGAACTAGATTTAGGGAGATGGTTTGGATGCTACTGCAGTAATCCAGGCAGAGGCAGAGTTAGAAAAACTGGAAAGAAGTGGTCAGACTTGAGGGCTATTTTGAAAGATAGGCAACCAGAAAATGATTACATATAAAAAGCAAAAGTATGACTCAATAATGAATATTCTCAGTGTTTGCTCAGGAATTCATGGTTTCCTAAAAAGCTGCCTAGATGGGCTATGAAAGTTCCAGGCAAGGTCTTACGTGGAAATATCCCCGATCTAACTTACCTGGTAGCTCGCTGAGTATAGTAGATAACTACTACCATACAGATACTACTATGAAGAGTTTCATACTATGAAACTCTTCTATCAAGAGACAAAACTCTAATAGCAAGATGAAATTATGAAACTGGGCTGTATTTTTTAAAATTCTTCCTTATTTGCTCATTTATTCATTCAATAAATACTTATTGTGCACTTACTATGTGTCACGAATTATTTTAGGCATTTAGGACACAAGAATGAACAAGACAATAAAGTCTTCTCTTTTTTAAAGATTTATTTATTTACTGAAGAGAGAGAGTGTGAGCAGGAAATGGGGCAGAGGGAGAGGGAGAAAGAGAATCTCAAGCAGACAGGTGGGGCTTGATCCCAGGACACTGAGATCATGACTTGAGTGGAAACCAAGAGTCAGTCACTTAACCAACTGAGCCACCCAGGCACCCTGACAATAAGATCTTCATACTATAATGGAGCATATTCTGGTGGGGGCAGAAGCACAGTACAGGTAAATAAATGTGTAAAGTGACTGTAAATATTCTGAAGTACTTCAAAGGATACAAAGTTGGAGATGTGGTTGAGAAAGTGGCTGGGAAGGAGTTCCATGAATAGGGCGATCCACAGAGGCATTTCTGAGAAAATGGCATCTCATCTGTGATAAAGGGGCTCACAAAGCATCATTATATTTTCTAGTTGTAACAAATAAAAGATTTAAAATAGGAAGATGGGTTCATTTTCTACTTAAGTCTAAAATAACAGCATGGTGGAGCACCTGGGTGGTTCAATTGGTTGGGTGTCCGACTCTTGATTTCAGCTCAGATCACGATCTTGGGGTCCTTGTCAAGCTCCGTTCTCAGCAGGGAGTCTGCTTGAGATTGTCTTCCTCTCCCTCCCTCCCTCCCTCCCCCTGCTCACATGTGTGCACGTGCTCTCTCTCTAAAATAAATAAATAAATCTTTAAAAAAAATAATAAAATAACAGCATGGATAGAACCAGTGAATTATTTGATAAGTTGAAGCAAGCTAGATGGGATGTTTTTTCTTATCTTGATTTTTTTCCTGAAAATCCCCAAACTGAGATATATTAGGAAGTACGTACAGCTGACCATAACCAACTTACAATTAATCTCTGTCACTCATGTCTAGCCTATAAAAGAGAAGATGAGGTGCTTGAAAAGATGATTGAGAGTGCCATTAACATAATAAGTTGTAGGTCAAGGGGATAGAACCCCTCACTTTCTTGTGGAGTTCACAGCTTTTGTCACCAAAGGGTAATTACAGGTTCCCACAGGTTATTTTTCAGAAGTAACTTTCCAATCTTCTATGTCTCTATATTTTGAAATCAATAATGTTGGGGTAACTGAGGAGCTATTTTCCAGTTCTGATAAGTGGAAAAACTAAACAGGAGACATAGAGCCTGTTTGGAGCTTTGTAGTACTGGAATTCTTCTGTGTAAAGGGAAGGTCCAGGCAGAGAGTCCTTTGCCCACAACCATCCCATCTCTTACCTCCTTCATATTCATGTTATTTTCCTCAATTCTGCTGGCTCTTCCCAGCTCTGGAGTCATGCCCTGTTTTCTATCCTCCTGGTGATTTATCTCTAGAACCCCTTTGATTCCCCTCATCTGCTTGAGGCCTAGGGTGACTGTTTTCCAAAATGGCTCAATCATTTCACATGCCTGCCATTATGAGGGTTCTAATTTCTCTTGTTACTTGTTACTCTCTGTCTTTTTAAATATAGCAATGGTTGTGAAGTATCTATTTTTGATTTTGATTTGTATTTCCTTAATCACTAATGATGTCATAGATCTTTTCATGTACTTTCTGTCCATTTGTATTTTTTCTTTTGAGAAATATCTATCCAGATCCTTCACCCATTTTTAAAAAAGATTTTATTTATTTATTTGACACAGAGAGAGAGATCACAAGTAGGCAGAGAGGCAGGCAGAGAGAGAGGGGGAAGCAGGTTTCCTGCTGAGCAGAGAGCCCGATGCGGGGCTCGATCCCAGGACCCTGAGATCATGACCTGAGCTGAAGACAGAAGCTTTAACCCACTGAGTCACCCAGGCGCCCCTCCCTCACCCATTTTTAAATTGAATTATCTGGGGTTTAGTGCTATTACTGAGTTATAATTGTTTCCTATGCATTTGCAAGGAATATATATTCTACTCTTGTTTGGTGGAGTGTTGTATTGATATATGTTAAGTCTAGTTTTTTTATAGTGTTGTTGAAGTCTTTTGTTATTGATTATTGTCGCATTATTCTACACATTTAAAAAAGTGGAATTGAAGTCTTCAACTATTATTACTGAATTGTCATTTTCTCTCTTCAATTCTTTCAGTCTTTGATTCATGTAATTTAAAGGCTCTCTGGTGAGGAATATATGTGTTTATAATTGTTATATCTTCTTGATGTAGTGACCCTTTTATCATTATAAAATGTCCTTCTTCATCTCCAGTAAAAATTTGTCTTAAAATCTATTTTTTATAACATTAGCATAGCCACTCCGATTTCCTTGAGATTACTGACTGCACATTATATCTTTTTACATCATTTTGCTTTCAATCTATTTTTGTCTTTGAATATAAAATGTATCTCTTGCAGAGCATATGGTTGAAGCATGGGTTGGGGATGGGGAAATTGGAAAAGTTAAAATGCCACAAATACTGTTCCTAATGAGATTCAGCCATTTTTCTTAGATAAATGCTCACTTAATTTCTGTAAGCTTTTGTGGTTAATTTCTAGAGTTCTGAAAATGTTGATCCTGAATATTTTTTCTAGTATTTTCATTTCCTTTATGGATGAAAAATTGAGGAAGTTTTATTCCATCATTTTCAGAAATATAACTATATAATCTGATATTTTTAAGTGATGTAGCAGCAAAAGATATGAGATATTCATAAATGTCTATAAACTATAAAAAAGAAACATCAATATAATACTGGAAAGGCAAAAATAATAATCACAAATCCTGCAGGCATGCCTTTTGATGACTACATTATAGAATGGTTGGCTAGTGGTTCAATATATGAAAATATGTGGAATTGTTTTTACACTTTTATTCTTCAGACATACTTTACTTCCTCTGACTGGGAAATTTTATCCTCTTCTTTCTAACTGAGTATAAATTTCCCATTGCTTAGAATAGAATCACTCCTTAATATGCTTGACTATCTCCTCTAGTGTTTCAAGAGATCCTGCTCTATGCTTCTGTGGCATCATGATTTTATACAGTCACAACATCAATCACATTAAATTTCAATTGTCCCTTAAAAATGTCTTTCTTCACCAATAAAAGTTGAGTTTCAGTGAGAGCAGAGCAAATTTCACTATATTCCTAACACTTAGAAGACAACTCAATACATATTAACTATTAAAACGATGTAAGTTGGATCATATTAGAGCAAGAAAGATTCAAAAACTCATTTTAAAATGCTGCTTCCCTACCATCTTTTGCATCTTTTTCTTCTTTCTCACTTATTTAACTGGGAAAGTCCTTAAATGCTAAAATTAACACTTGACCCTTTGCTAGAAAACAATATTGCATTATTTTATTCTGATATAAATAATATATATTAATAAAATATTAATAATTAAATAATAATAATTAATAATAAAATAATAATAATTAACATCACTGGAAGAGTTTGAAAAAGAAAAACTTATCTGTGTAGGATATTGTAGAAGTACTCTAAACAGGAAATTATTTGAAGAATTATTCCCAGAGATCCTTATTATAATACACAATTATAGTGTATTGCAGAAAAGGCCACATGCTCGTATGCACTTGAGGCCTCTGAAAAGCATCTGCACTAGAAAGTTTCATTTTCTGAAGATCACTGAAAAAAATTACCCATCAAAGAGTAGCTATTTTTACTATTTAGAAAGTGAATTTCTAACATCATCATCTCTGTGAAGAATCATAAAATTAAGAGGTCTCCCAAAGCTTCCTAGGGGCAAACTCTAACGTTGGAGTTTAATCATTTCAATTACATTTTATTTATTCAAACAATGAGTTTTTTCATTGATTCATAGATTCATTTGTTAAATAACAGTCCAGGTACTGTCTTACACTCTTGGAATTATAAAGATGAATGAGGCTGGTTTCTTTCCCTGAGAAATTTACATTCTAGGGGTAAGAGAGATATGGAAAAATATAATTGCCGTATGATGGGATAATTGCTCTGATGAATTTATGTACTAGAGGCTATGGAATAGAAAAATCTTAAAACCCCAGTTGGGACAAAGGGTGAGAAGAAAGCTCATAAGAAACGCAATTAAATCATCTTGAAATAAAAGTATGAGTTATTCAGATGTATGAAAAAAGAAATATATTGCAAGGGAAGGTGATAGGATGGAAGTTAATAGGTTAATAAATGTTAACTAATGTTAATGTTAAAATGGGATCTTTTCTAATCTGGAGTTTTAGACGATGCTTCCAAGCTGATGATAATAGATGTCAAAAGCCTACACTTTCTTTTTTTTTTTTTTTTAAAGATTTTATTTATTTATTTGACAGAGAGAGAGAGAGATCACAAGTAGGCAGAGAGGCAGGCAGAGAGAGAGGAGGAAGCAGGCTCCCTACTGAGCAGAGAGCCCGATGTGGGGCTCGATCCCAGAACCCCAGGATCATGACCTGAGCCAAAGGCAGAGGCCTTAACCCACTGAGCCACCCAGGCGCCCCAAAAGCCTACACTTTCTAAGATAGGTATTAGATCATCTGTTAGTCCCCACAAAAATCCATTTGTGTAGCCGTATTCAGTATTTCTGGTAGAGGTTATTAGCGGTCTTCTCCTCCCTAGACAAGGGAAAGATAAAATCTTCATACAGGTTGGTTGAGAATACTTAATATCTGAAACTAGAGAACATTTGTTTATTTAGGAATGATAAGGAGTCAGCTCAAAATTTTACCTAAGTACGTTCAAGAACAACTCAACTGAATAGTTTTTAAAGGGAAGTGGTGGCAAAGAATGAGTGTACTTTCTGCTTGCACTTTGCTAAGTTAATTCCTTTAATCAATCGGTTACAGCAATCTGAGAGAGTTTGGTGTCCACAGGGATTGCAAATGTGTCAGACTGAGCCATAGGCCAGATCACAGAAAGCCCCGTATGTATTGCTAAGGTGTGTAGAGGTGGTGGTTTACCTGATCAGATTTGCCTTTTAGGAAGTCACTTCTCTAGACATATGGAATCGCAGTGGAATGAATTAAATATCGAAGTGGGATGGCCACTCAGTAGGTAATCACAATCTTCTAGGAAAGAGCTTTAAGGACCAAAATGAATGAATGAAAGAAAGAAAGAAAGAAAGAAAGAAAGAAAGAAAGAAAGAGAAGAGGGGGTGCCTGAGTGGCTCAATTGTTAAGTGTCTGCCTTCGGCTCAGGTCATGATCTCAAGGCCCTGGGATCGAGCCCCGTGTCGGGCTCCCTGCTCAGCGAGGAGCCTGCTTCTCCCTCTCCCACTCCCCCTGCTTGTGTTTCCTCTCTTACTAACTCTCTCTGCCAAGTAAATAAATAAAGTCTTTTTTAAAAAAAGAAAGAACTAGAGCTCAAGAGATATTTGAGACACAGAATACATGACTTGGTTATCAATTACATATAATATACAGAAAAAGAATTTGAGCATTGTCAAGAGTTCTGTCTTAAGATGTCTTCTAAAATGGAGGACATCTATGGAGGAGCAATGTGAATAGAAGGGGAATTTATTTTGGGTTGGGTAAGTGGTGCATAAGTTGCCTCTGGGACATCCACGTGGAGCTAGATGTACAGATCTAGCCCCGAGACAGAGGCTGGAGTTGAAAATACAGTTGCACTTGTTTTTATCTATTATGAAGCCACAAATGTCATATGACACAGTCTGAATGAGATGCAATTAGAAATTTTCTACATGGGGGAATGTTTACATCCAGGAAGGTTTTTACATCCTTACAAAAGATGTGCTTGGCTGGCATGTCCCCTGTCCTCTTTTCCTTTGTCATTTCCCCTTTCCTCTTCCTACCTGCAATGAGATTCTGACACCTGGAGGTACAAAAGTCATTTGAATCCATTGGCAACAGCATAAGGACAATACCTGCTAGCTAGGGATTAGGGAGCAGAAAGAGTCAGGATTCCTCTTAGCATCACTACAATACCCTAGACTCCTGTATTTCTTCTTACCTGAGATAAATAAACCCATAAATATTTAATCCATTATTAATAAGAGTGTATATTAAGAGTTAAATCCTGTCAAAACTGATACAGGAGTCATTCACTCTTACAAGGTAGTTGAATAAGAGACTATTAATGCTCAAGGTACTCAAGTATTCAGGAGCTAATCTATTTTTTTTACCATGTGCATACACTGAGTTGCCACACAAGCAAAAAAAAAAAAAAAAAAAAGAAGAGCTGTGTAGAAAGGAGCAAGGGAACAAATTGAAGCAAATAAGCCTAAGAAAAGTCAAGTAAAACTGACTTAGTATTTCAGTTGTTTGCTAACTTAATTCTATAGCTATGTGTCAGGCACTTACATTATCAGTGAGTAGCCTCCTCGGCGGCAGCTAAAATCAGTAGAGATTTTCCTGCATGGTTTCTCAATGATTGCAGTGGCCTTCTTAATGGTTTTTCTGAAATCTATTCTTACTCTTCATCTTTGTTTTTATTTCCATCCCTTAACTCCCTGACTTCTGGGTATCTCTAGTCTCAGGCTGAATCTCCATTGCCATGTGTGCTTGAGAATCACACAAACATCGTGAACTACCTCTGTTTGTGTAATAAAAGAGGGCTGTTGTGGATTGAATTGTATCCCTTCCCCACAAATTCATATGTGGAAGTCTTAGGATCACTGCCAATGTAATTAGATAAGATGAGATCACACTGGAGCACGGGGGAGCCCCTAATCTAATGTGACTGGTGTCCTTGTAAAAAGGGCAAATTTGGACATAGACACACACAGAAGAAGAACACCACGCAAAGATAAAGACAGAGAGCAGGATAATGTTTCCATACACCAGGGAATGCCGAAGATTACCAGAAAAACCACCAAAAGCTAGAGAGAGGCATGCAACTGAGTCTTCCTCATACCGTCAGATGGAACAAATCTGCAGGCACCTTGATCTCAGACTTCTAGCTTCCAGAACTGTGAGACAATAAATTTCTATTGTTTAAGACAATCAGTTTTTGGTCTTTGTTAAGCAGCCTTAGCAAATTAATGCATAGCCTTTAGTTTCTTTCCCTTGGTATTCCAACAAAAAATTCTTCTTGTTATTATTCTTTTTTTCCCTTTTCTTTTTCTCCTCAGACAGTTATATCTAGGACCTTGGGACCTCTCTTTCAAATCAGCCATAAAGGGATATTCTTTATGACACATTCTTGAGGAAGTGCTTGTTACACTTATATTTTATAACCAAACAGATAAATGGTCTTCTTCTTGATTACTGTGTTGGAAAGTTTGATTAATTCCATTCTTTAAGGTGTGATTTAACATTCATTTATTCCCTTATTTATCCTACTGGAATGGCACAGAGATGAGAAAATGAGCTGTCATTAAGATTGTATGGTTTCGATGAAACCTTTACATTCGGAATTAAAACAAATGCTTAGTTTCAATGCCATCTCTTTCCGATTTAGAGTGAGTGACACGGTTTAGTCACCTTCAACTTCAACTGAACAGGGGTTATGTTCTCAAAGAGGCCCAGTAGAAGGATGTGGGAGAGGGAATCTGTACTATATTTTAGAGTTTATGATGAATACTGCTTCAGATCATAGAGAGCTAGATAAAATTTGGAAGGGATGAGAAAAAAAAGTTAAAAGGTAGACCATTACTGTACTTTATTCCAAGAAAAGATATTCTGTCCCCTTTGGAGAGCAGCATGATTCAAAGAGAGGTTCAGCCAATGGCCATCTGCATTAGACCAATACCCCAAGCACCTGGAACTTCCATACCCTGTGCCAGGCCACAGAGTCATTTTGGCCTATTTTCATATGGATGCTTCAGTATTGCACAGAGAGTTGCATTAGAGAACAGCAAAGGACAAGCCCTTTCTGCTGTAATTCAACCTAATTCAAGCCACATTTATCAAACACTTCAGTGTGGCGTGTACTATGCTAAAATGATTTGGGCTATGCCTTATTCCATTCTCAGTCTGGTGAGGGAGATCAAAAAGTTTTCATGTCTTCATGCAATATGTCAGACTTGTAATACATCAAGAACAGAGATCAAGCCACACTCTTCTTTGTATCTCCACAGTGCTTCACATACAATAGATCTTTGGTAGAAATGAAATAATGCAGAAACTTATAAGGAAGCTACAGAGACCCAGAAGAAAGGACAATTAACTCTACCAGGAGACATTAAAGAGAAGCTCATAAAGGAAGCTATAATTAGATTGGGACTCAAAAAGATACTTAGAACTTTACTTGGTTAGAAAAAATGTAGGAAAAAGCCATTTCTGGCTGAGAGACGAAAATTAATAAAGGCAAGAAGGCAAGGAAGCAGGACTTGATGAAAACAAAAGTAATAATGTCAACTGAACGCATAATTCATTCTATTCTTCATTTTGTTTTCAAGGACATAAAGCCTTTATTAAACTTGTCTATCCAACCTGAGGTTTGAGGGGCTCAGCACCTGTGGGTGACTGGTCAGGCCCTTTGACTCCAGAGGCCTCCTTCACAGGTAGATTTAAAGAACAAGATAATGCACAAAAGAGGAAGAATACACCCATGTGAGGAGCCAACTTTCCATGTTGACAGTAAATGGAAGAGCCTTTGGATTCAGGTGCTTTTTTTTTTTTTTTTTTAATAGCAAGTCTAATAAGAGGTAGAATTTTCAAAGTCCACATCCTCAACCATAGCATTTTACCTTCCAAAGAAGTCTAGGCTTTAATGTCCTAAATGCCACTTTGAAGCAATTACTCTCTTTTGCTTTTGTTCAAACATCCAAATGCTTGTATTTTTAAGCAGCAATTCCAGAGGACATGTGGAGGTCAAGAGGGTCAGAAAGAACACATGGTGGCGTGCTTTCAGAATTTTAGTAATGAAATCACTGTTATTACTTCCCTCTCTGCCTGCCACCTTCAGCTCACCATGAAGCTGATTTTATTATTTCTGTTGAACAGCTTCCTCCTTATGGTTCACTCAGACCCTCAATGATCGTAAGGACACAAGAAGAATTAGAAATAATTAGAGGTGAAGAAAACGAGAAGCCTGTTCAAATATACCAGTGGTCACACAATAAATAACCAAAGTGGTGACCAGCTCTTCCCAAGAAGCAAACTTTGTTTTAGTTACCTCTTAAAGTGTCTTCTTTCAGGTATTATTTGGATATTCTGGCTATTTTTCTTTCCAGGGAGAAGAAAAGAATACTACATGAAAACTTCTGTCACACAGTGTCCATCCACCACTAAAGACAGTTGAATTTAAAACTGTATTATTACTTTTCATATTGTTGCTATTACTCGTGTGATTGATGATCTGATAGCCTTTAAAAATCACACCTGATAGGCGGATACATATGGGAAGAAAAATGGCTCAAAAGTTCTAAGGCTGAATGGTAAACACTAGGAATTCCAAATTAGGGGATTTGTGGGTGGATGGAGGGACTTTGAATAAGCTCTGACTTATATGTTTTTGTTTTTGTTTTTCCCTTAGGAGAAAGAGGCAATCTAAATCATGAAAAGAATGGCAGTTACATGTTATTATTTTCTGCCAGTTTAATAGAATTTGGTCAAGTAAGGAAAATTGTGGCCACTTATGTTTCATTTCCACAAAAGGAAAGACAGCATTCCCTGGGGCATGGATTGCAGAAAAATAGTTCCTTGTGACAATAATAGGTGTTATAAGAAAAAAAGAAAAAGGTAAGATAATTTTTATAAAGTTTAAACAAACTTAAATGGGCCTTTTTGGAACAGGACTTCTTGGAGTTTTTAATACACTAACATGCATTGTGACAATGAAAATTTATCTTACTTTTTTTGTGGAAAAAGTTTTAGGACCTCAAAACACTTTAGAACCCATAGCAAAAGATACTTCACTTTTGGTGTTTTTTGTATGTCTGTTTGTTTGTTTAAAGATTTTATTTATTTGTCAGAGAGAGTGAGAGCACAAGCAGGCAGAATGGCAGGCAGAGGCAGAGGGAGAAGCAGGCTCCCCACCAAGCAAGGAGCCCGATGTGGGACTCCATCCCAGGACCCAGGGGTCCAGGATCATGACCTGAGCCTAAGGCAGCCGCTTAACCAACTGAATCACCCAGGTGCCCTGATACTTCACTTTTGTATAAGAAATGGTTTCACCCTATCTCAAGAAATAAATGCCTTTGGTATTACTTAGAAAAATTACTTTGGCTGTTAACATACAACTTTTTTTTTTTTTCATGTTCCCTTCAGTATCTTGAGGGACTATAACTCATTCAAATTTGGAGGGCAGAAGATAGGGCAGCAGGTTGGTGCTTTATGCAGCTGATCTCACCAAAAGTTTTATTGTATCCACAAACATAGTGTATAAATATCTAAAAGGTTGCTATGGTATTTTGCTAGCAATGGCCCCTGAGGGAAGGACAAGAAATAATTAAAGCAGGAGGTTTAGGAAAAATCATTTTAAAAGGCAGATTGGTTTACTGAAGAACCATGTGTACTCTGCGAGTATGAGAGGTTTGTTCTTCAATTTAACTTACTTTTACTGAGATCTCACAAGTGACCATACATTATATATTTTTTTCATACACTGTACTTTTAGATGTGAGTTTTCTGTTGGGTGATGTGCTTAAACAGAAAATATAGGATGAGTGGCAACTCGTCCATAAATTGGATGAGTGAGGAAGGCTGACATTCTCATAGAAGTTCCTACTAGTAAGTTGGAACACCAATTATGCCAAACACAGAAATCATTCTGGCAAAATAAATGAGAAGACTTGTTTTTGAAGACCATTTCTCTTAGAACCTCATGAAAAATATATTTCATTTTTTCAACTTTCAAGATGATATGAATATTATCAGAATCATTATGATTTCAGAAGTTGATTCATTCCCAAGTAGTAACCGAATTTCCCAAAGAAATAGTCCCAGAGTAAACATCTCTTGTTGCTCAATATATTTCACAAAACATCTTCATTTGGCTCTTAAAATTTGATACCAAGGTCCTTGATGAAATAGCTTCACATAGTGTTCAAATCAGTTTGGTAGAGTGAAAGCCTAAGGAATAATCATATCTTAGGGTCCAGAACTCCTGGAAATGAGTATTTGGATAATACAGTCTTCTTTTATCTTCCAGGGTAGTTTATTGCTTTTAATATATTTTGGAAAGTATGTGAAGTGTTTAAACCATTTCTAAAATTTGCTAATCTTCTTCTTTCATACTATGTGCATTTGAGAAAAAAGACATTCAACATTCTCTCCTTTTCTTGTACTTGAGGTTGATTTGAGAGGCTTTTTCAGTCTTTTCTGTCAACAGACAGATCTGCTCAACATCTTATAAAATATACATATTATCCTCAATATCTGCCTAGCAACTTTGTATGGTCAATGGCTTCTTATTTGTCACTGGTTTTCCAATACTGGTCATATTATTACTCCATCTCAATCAGACTTTCTAGGCACCTGTTTTTATGTCTGCCTAGTTTTTGTTCATGCCTATTCTTTGATGGTCTAGATGAACACTATGAACATCCTGAACACCAATTTAACTCAACAATTTATGGTCATCAATCATGTGAAAAACAATCTGGGCCTTTGGATGATCCTATGGTAAACCATTCTTTCCAAGCATAAATGTAAGAGAATTATAAAACTATATCATGGACTTACTAAAGGAAATAGTGGTAAAACACAACAACCAAAAATCAGGCTCAGAGCTTTAGAATATTAGAGCTACAAAGCAAGTTAGATATTATGTAGATCAACTATCATTTTGCAGCAAGAAAACTGAGTCTTCCTGAGATTGAATGACTCTAGCAAATATTATGCAGTTAGTTGCAGAGGTCTCTTATTTCTCAATCTAGTGAAATTTCTCAATCTAGTGAATCATTTGACTTGCTATAGTTTATTTGCAATAAAACTATGCTACCGGAGCACCTGGCTGGCTCTGTTGGTTAAGCTTCTGGCTCTTGATTTTGCTTCAGGTCATGATCTCGGGATCATGAGATTGAGCCCATCATCAGGCTCCCCACTCAGCAAGGAGTCTGCTTGAGATTTTCTCCCTCGCATTCTCCCTCTGCCCCTCCCTCCACTTAAATGTGTGTTCTCTCTCTCTCAAATAAATAAATAGGTCTTTAAAAAAATAAATAAAAATAAAGCTATCCTACCTATGGTTCTCTACTCCACTCTCAAATTCCTAACAATACTCAATAGCTCGAAATTATTCAGTTTTTTAATTAGTATTATACCATAGGGCCTATTAGCAGAGAAGCATAAAGGGATCAGCCTGGGGGTACCTGGGTTGCTCAGTCAGTTGCCTTTGGCTCCGGTCATGATCCTGGGGTCCTGGGATTGAGGACTGCATCATGCTCCCTGCTTGGCACGGAGTCTGCTTCTCTTTCTCTCTCTACCTCTTCCCCCCGTTTGCACACTTTCTCTCAAATAAATAAATAAAATCTTAAAAAAAAAAAAATAAAGGATCAGCCTGTACAAAATTATGCCACACAAGAAGAGTCTTTTGTTATGAATCATCCTAAGAGTTCTTCTTACTCTGCCTTTATATTCTGGCCAATAGAATCCTGAAAAAAGTGTTGACTCACTTAAGTTCAGTGTGATTAGGTTTTCAAGACTTATATGAATTGAAAAAGGACTAAAAGTAGGAAGGCCTGGGTGGCTCAGTCAGTTAATTGCCCAACTCTTGATTTTGGCTCTGGTCATGATCTCAGGGTAGTTATTTGGAGCCCCTCACCCCCCTACCCTCTCTTTTTTTTCTCTAAAGAAAAAGAAAAGAAAAGAAAGAGAAAAGACTAACATAATATTGTGGAATATTCTACTGTTAACCTAGACATACATATATAATATATACGATAGCTATGGATAATATATGAAAAAATATATTTCTATAATATATATACATAATATATCACTAGCATGTGAGTCTCTATATCACCATCAATCCCACCTCATTAGAGAAGATGAAATACTGCACTAGGGATGGGAAAATGTATCTCCAAGTTTGAGTTAAAGTCTTCTTCTTCATCTCTCATGCCGATTCTCTATTATCCACCAATTCCCTTCTAACACCATGTATTTTGAGTCACACTGAGTCACAGCATCAGATACCAGATCCACCATCATTCCCATGCTCAAAAAAGATTTAATGGATGCTGCTTATATGTGCTGAAATTGGACCAGGCAAAGGGCATAATATGATGAACACATCAGACATGGCCCCTACTCTCATGGCACACACGTTCTAGTGACTATCCTTTTCTGACACACAGACTGTAGAGAAGTACTGAGTTTTATGTCCATAATTGCTCAATGTTTGGTTATCACCAACTCTTTTTCTTTGTTGTTTCAACTATTTTTATTCTTATTTCACACTATACGAACACATTTAATATTGAAATACTTGCGGTTTACTCTTTCCTTGAGGAAATGTGTTCATATAATTTTTACTACCAAATAATTCATTTACCAGATTACTGAAATGAATAGGACTTTACAGATCTTCCTGAATTTCAGCAGGAAGAGAATAACCCAAGCTGGATGCACCTTGACCCATATTCTTCCCTATTCCATGTAAGTCCTTTATGTTATGGTTATCTTCTGTTTCCTAATATTATGTGTCTTCTTGATTGCAGATGAATGTAAGAGTCAAGTGCTTGCTTCTTATTAAATTTATTATTTAAAAATATTATTCTATGAGTCACTGGTATCTACACATAGTCAATACCCAGTCTAACCCATCACTCACCAAAAAAACAAAGAACCCATTCAATAAAGTTGTCTTTGAGAGTCTGTGGCTTGAGAATAACTTTGAACCAAACTGAAGATTTGTCTCTGTGGAATGGAATCACAGTTTTCCTTATAGAGACTGCTATGAATGTTATATTTGGTTTCTCAGGGTGTCTCATTAATGTTATCTATTAAGCATGTTTCATATTAAACAGGGCAATAGGAATAGCACAAGCAGGCCCTAAAATACCACCAGTATGTTTATTTTAAAACAAAGACTGTAAAAGCCCAGAGGTACCATTTTTGTATAATGGTGGTCTGGGGACAAAGCTTCTCCAACTTGGAGCTTTCATAACTAATACAAGCAAACAAGACATTTCCATTTATCATGCAAATGAGTTCTAAGCTTGTTCATGCATGTTCATAATTTAAAATTTTATATAAATTTATGTGCAAATTAAGTGTGGCCCTCAGGCCTCTGGCAAGTTGCCATTGTAGCCACTGGAAGTACAGAACTTGCACAGCTCAAAATTTATAGGTTTTTCCTTGAGATCTGCTTCATTGACTTCTGCTTTTTTGTGGTCTGCTGGGGACTTAATGCCTGATTCTAAAATGTATGTCTATGATCTTATCTCTCCTCTTGGGACTCTCAATGAATGAGATGACAAAAACAAGTGAATTAAATATTTAATTTGGAAGAAATATTGTTAGCTCATTTTTCCAATTTTAGCACTTTCTGTTAAGTTCATTGAAAACCTTCATTTGCTAGTAATTATGTAAACAGAATAGTAAAGTGTTGGACAAGTTCTCTTGTTTTTAGCTGCTTCCTATTAAAAGTTATCTTTCAAAATGGTTGATCTTGTGAATGTAAAATTGGCACTCACTTACTCAAAGGTCATTTACCCAGTAAACTGCTAGCTGGTTTCCAAGTATCTGAAAGAATGCCTACAAAAACATTCAAAATTGATTTTGCAGTCTCTGTGCCAAAGGTCATGTACTATAACCGTAAAAGAGACTCTCTGACAACTAATGAAAATACAACCATTGTACTCATGCTTTGTCCTTAATTCTAATGTATTTAATTAGTTTGTTTCCTTGTCTGTACCAGTTTGCATACAGCAATTCCAAAGAAGCAATTGTAGTTAAGTCCCCTGACTCTAGGAAGCAGTAACATTTGACAATCCGGTAATACAATGGGAGAGGGAGAACGAAAACCAAAACCAAACCAAACCAAACCAAAACAAAACAAAACACTGGCTTAACAGTGTCAAACTGAGGGCATTTGCTATGTGGTTAAAAGCTCAATTCACTTAAACAGCCAATGATGTTATCATGGCGTTACTGTACAGCGAAGAGGTGGATTAATTCATTCAATACACATTTGTTAAGAACTTAATACATAGCTAGGGTTGGGGAAGCAGAGACAAGTAAAGGTAGTTCGTGTCTTTGAAAACATCACAGTTCAGCTGTGAAAGCAGAAACATAAGCAATTATGATAGAAAAAGGCAGTGCAATGAAAAGACAGAGAAGGGAAAAACTGATTTGTCTTGAAGGAAGGGATAAGTAATATTCAAAGTTGGACTAAAAACCAATCAGGGGCTTTCCAAACTAATAATGGAGGAAAGGCTATAGTAGAAAGAAATGACAGTATATCCACAGGCATAGAGTAGTGAAAAAGCATGTGTATGTCAGGCGGAATTCTAATTTGACCCCCAAGATTCCCACCCCTGCTGAACATGCCCTCTATAATCTCTTCTCCTTGAGTGTGGGCAGAACATGCTGGTGAATATGAAGGGATATCACTCACATGATTAAGTTGTATTAATTGTCAGAAGAGATTATACAGATGGAACTAAGGTTTCTAATCAATTGACTTTGGGTTAATAAAAAATGGAGATTCTCTTGAGTGGGTCTAACTTAATCCAGTGAGCCCTTAAAAGAAGTGAAGGGATTCAATGACAAAGAAATTCTCCTGCTGGCCTTGAAGGAGCAAACCTCCCTGTTGTGGATAGGGTATATGGAGGGATCTGAGAGTTAGCTATAGATGCTGAGGGTAGCCCTTAGTTAAAGTGGGCCCTACAACAACTAGTAATAAAACAGTTACCTCAGTCATATGGCTGCAGGTAAATAAATTCTACACATAGCCTGAACGAGTTCGGAAATGGATCTCTCCCTGGTAAATGTAAAGCTTCCATATGAGGACACAGGTATCTGATACCTTGATCTCACCTTACTGGGACCCTAGGTGGAGAACCCAACTAAAATGTGCCAGAGTTCTGATTCATAGAAACTGTAAGATAATAAACTTATGTTGTCTAAACTGATAAATTTCTGATAATTTGTTCCACATCAATAAAAAAAAGTAATGAATACAGCATTTTGGGAGGATAGAAGTTTAAGATTTCTGGATTGTGGGGTTGATAAACTAGACATCAGGAGAAATGTAGACAAGGAAAAAACTAATTAAGTGTCTGATACATAATGAGAGGAAGTTTGCATTTATCCTATGGGTCACAGGGAATCATTAAAAGTAGTGAAAAGGGTGCCAATACCAAATTTGTGTTTTAGAAAGTTAATGTTGGCCCAAACAGTAAGGATGGCTTGAACAGGAGAGATGACAGAAGAATGGACTCAGACTATACTGAAATAATCATAATAAGTGGTTATGTAAGTTTATAAAAGGCAATGACAGTAGTGAATAAGTAAAAGAAGAAGATTAGAAAAACAGTTAAAAGGTAAGACTGACATGATGACCAGCATGAGATCAACATGAAAGAGAAAGATTAAAGGAGAATGTTTCCAGACTTCCTTGTCCCAATGACATGAGAATAAGGAAAGATAAACAATTAGAGAGAGAGGTTATTTTGGGTTTTGAAAATGTCATGGTTTAGTTGCCTAAAGGATTTCCAAGTGATTAAGAGGGAGTACTCCCCGTCAGTTAAAAATATAGTTCTGGACCCTCTGGGTAGAGGCTGGTGATTTATCTGGGAAGTTATCAGTATAGTTGAAGACATGGGAATACATGAGATCAAGAAGAATATGAACTCTGGAAAGATGGTGGTAAATTAAACTAGGGAACATCAACATTTGAGTGGAGGAGGTAGAGTAAGAGGAGCAGAAGAGGCAAATAAGGAATTGTTATAATATTAGGAGTAACATCTGAAGAAAATGGTATCATAGAAGCTAAGGAGGAGAATTTTTCAAAGAAATGAAGATTGAACATTGCCAAATGTCAAAGGGCAAATAGAGCATTGAAGAAAAGGCTCTGGATTTTATAATATGGAAGACCCTGTTGGCTTTAATCAGAGCAACTTATCCTTAATAAGAGAGTTTCAAAGGAATGGAGGGTGTTGGAACCACACTGTGATAGATTTTAGTAATAAATGGGAAGCAAGACATTGGACTACAAGGAATATCTTTAAAGTAGCTAGGAAACAACAGAAGGAAATTAAGGAGAAAGGACCCCATCAAAAAAGTATAAGGAGAACCCATAGAGTTGGAGAAAATATTTGCAAACCATATATCCAGTACCTGCCAGATTTATATATAAAATATGTAAAGAACCCTTACAACTCAATAGTAAAAAGACAACCCAGTTTAAAGTGAGCAAAGGATCTGCATAGGCATTTCTCCAAAGGAGATGAACAAATGGCCAATAAGCACAGGAAAAGAGGCTCAACATCATTAGTCATCAGAGAAATGAAGATCAAAATCATAATGGCATGCCACTTTACACTCACTAGAATGGCTGGATCAAAAAATCAGATAAGGTTTGACAAGGATGTGGAGAAGTTGGAACTCTCATATACTGCTGGAAGGGAGATAAAATGATGCAACCACTTTGGAAAACAGTCTGGTAGTTCCTTAAATGATGAAATATAGAATTTCCATATGACCCAATAATTTCCTTCCTAAATACATACTCCAGAGAAATAAAAACATACATCCACACAAAAAACTTGTGCACAGATGTTTACAGAAGTGTTCTCCAAAAAAGTCAAAGGTAGAGACAACCCAGAATGTTCATCAACAGAGAAGTGGACTGAAGTATCTGGAATATCCATCTACACAGTGGAGTATTACTTGGCCATAAAAAAGAACAAAGTATTGATATATACACAACAATGTGGGTGTACCTTGATAACATTATGCTAAAGGAAAGAAGCCAGTCACAAAAGACTTTGTACTCTATTATTCCACCCATATGAAAGTCTAGAAGAGGGAAGTCTAGAGATGGAAAGTAGAGTAGCATTGCTTTGGGCTGGAGGGGGTGGAGTGATAGCAAAGGATGGGGAGGATGGTACCTAAAAGGTACAAGTTTTTTTTGTTTTTTTCTCCTCAAATATGTTTATTTTAATTTTTCAGTGTTACAAGGTTGATTGTTCATGCACCACACCCAGTGCTCCATGCAATACATGCCCTTCTCAATACCCACCCCCAGGCTCGCCCCCCCCTCCAAAACCCTCAGTTTGTTGCTCAGAGTCCACAGTCTCTCCTGGTTCA
>CM052807.1:50687264-50738718 GCA_028533885.1 Nasua narica | reverse complement strand
CTGCCCAGAGCAATCTATACTTTCAATGCCTTCCCTATCAAAATTCTACCAGTTTTTTTCAAAGGGCTGGAACAAACAATCCTAAAATTTGTATGGAACCAGAAAAGACCCCGAATAGCTAAGGAAATGTTGAAAAAGAAAAACAAAGCTGGGGGCATCACATTGCCTGATTTTCTTCTTTACTACAAAGCGGTGATCACCAAGACAGCATGGTACTGGCACAAAAACAGACACATAGACCAGTGGAACAGAATAGAGAGCCCAGATATGGACCCGCAACTCTATGGTCAAATCATCTTTGACAAAACAGGCAAAAATATCCAGTGGAAAAAAGACAGTCTCTTCAATAAAATGGTGCTGGGAAAATTGGACAGCTATCTGTAGAAGAATGAAACTTGACCATTCTCTTACACCATACACGAAGATAAACTCGAAATGGATAAAAGACAAGTTTTTTTTTTTTTAAAGTGTTCTAAAGTTGACGATGGTAATGGTCGCAAGTACTTGTGAGTATGCTGAGTATGCTACAACCATTAATTGTACACTTTAAATGGGTGAATCATATGGTATCTGTCTTATATCTCAATAAAGCTATTTAAAAAAAAGAAAGTAAAGGGAGTAATTCAAGGTAGTTTGGATCAAAAGGAACATTTCTTTTAGCTTGTGAGAGATTCCAGTATATTTGCACTCTGGAGGAAGGAGTTGGTGGCTATTCATAGTGATAGATGCTCATGATGATAACTCTGCATCATCAGAAAAGGTCAAATCCTGTTCAGTATGTAATATCTTTTAGAAAGAGTTCCAGCAAAAATATCAAAAAAAATTTTTCTCCTTTGAACACTAAACTTGCTTTCTTTTATTGGAAAATTAATTTGTGAAGAACATGCATTCTCTCATTGATGATGGACAAATGAGTTGTTACTCTAACTAGAGGAATCACGGTTACCAAAAAAGTATCTTTTAAAAAATTATTTTTTGTTTCTGAAGTTTCAAGGGAATTTGGGGGCTATGAAAAAAAGAAAAGGAAAAATATACCACATCTCCTGATTCCCATACAACTGTTAATAAGATCTGTATTGACCTTTAACTGTCTGGCTCATAAGCAATAAAGGAAATATAGTCAGGCTGCATACCGGTCACCCTGCTCTGGAGGAAGAATGGAAGTGTCATTGTTACTCAGCTGTCCCACAGACAGATAGTCAACCAGAATAACTTCTAGTACTCCCCGTGTTTTGGCCAAAGTGTTGTGTTTCTCTTTTGAAATTGTGTTCTGCAATATTATTGCTCTTATTTATTTATTTTTTGCAGAGTACTTCATTATTTTTCAACGTCAAAGAGTAGGATATTGCCTGGCTATGAAAAACAGATTGTTAAAGACTTGCTGGCAAAATGCCAGAGGATCTGTGTGGATTTGTTTGTTTTAAAATTTATTAAAATTCTCTGGATACAGATGAATTTCGCTTGCTCAATATTTTTTTTTATTATTGTTTCACCTGCTATTGAGTAGAAATTGCAACTGGGAAGGTTTTTGTTTTAAGTTACCAAGTTCTATCAGAATTGTTTGAACCTAAATATTTTTTACCGGAACGATCTGCCTTCCAACAGCCCACCACCCTTAGGAGGCCGTTACTCACACAAGGTAACCAGATGTCTTGAGTAGGGAGCAAATATTCAGCATCTTTAAGAAAGGGTGAGAGCACTTTGGAACTTGGCAGGAAATCAGCTCCATTAAGAGAAGAGACACCCCCCATTTCTCCGTTGATGACCAAGGAAAATGGTCTCCTGGATTCTGAGTGTGAGAAAAGGCAGCTGAGAGCTACTATTGATGGAACAAGCCAGGAAAAACAACTTGCCCGGTGCTGGGAGGGTGGGCCAGATCAGAGCGTTCTGTGAGAGCAAGTCTGAGAGGGACGCACATTCATTTCTGGGAAGAACATAATAAGAACAAACTGCATGATAAATAATAGCTTGTTTTTCCCTTGACTTGGATTTGAGCTTCGATATAGAGATCAAGTGGTTTAAATAAAAGTGATGAGTTTCCATTTTGTATCTATTTAGTGAAGAAGGTATCAGAGAGAAAAAAAAAATTCTTAGGGCTTTTCTGTAATTTTATGTCAAGTATGAAAATGGGCCTATTTCTTTTTTTTTTTTTTTTAAGATTTTTATTTATTTATTAGAGAGCGAGAGACTGAGAATGAGAGGGGAGAAGGTCAGAGGGAGAAGCAGACTTCCCGCAGAGCCGGGAGTCGGATATGGGACTCGATCCCTGGACTCCGGGATCATGACCTGAGCCGAAGGCAGTTGCTCAACCAACTGAGCCACCCAGGCGCCCGAAAATGGGCCTATTTCTGCTCTGCCTCCAAAATGGATAATGGGTCACATACAGTAATCTCCTCTTATCTGCAGGGGATGTGTTCCAAGACCCCCACCAGATGCCTGAAACCATTCACAGTACTGAACCCTATAAATACCATATCCCATAATCACGTACCTATGATAAAGTGTAATTTCAATTAGGGAGGTAAGAAATGAACAACAGTAATAAGATAGAACAATTATAAAAATATACTGTAATAAAAGTTATGTGAATGTGGTCTCATGCTATCTCGAAATATCTTCTTGCATAGTATTCACCCTTCCTCTTGCGATGATGCTTGATGATAAAATGTCTACATGATGAGATGAAGTGAGATGAAAGACGTGGGCACTGTGATGTAGTTTTAGGTTACTTTTGACCTTCTGACAACATATCAGAAGGAGGATCATCAGCTTCCAAACCATAGTTAAGCAAGGGTAAAGGAACTCGTGGAAAGTAAAACCACAGATAAGGGGGGACTACTACCTTTCTATCCTGAGACCAGAAACACCAAATAAGCTCCTTTTTTTCTCTTCAGAGGTCAGAACAGTGAGGACTAAAAGGTCTAAAAGAGGCCTGAATTCTAAAAACAATGTTGTTATCCAAAGGCACAGATCCATTGGCCAGCATCTATATGCTGTCAGTATATTCACAAGAATAGAAAAGACATAGACTTTGACCTCCAAAAACCTTAGTTTGAATTTCTGTGGCTCCATTTAGTAGCTGAGTGACCCTTAACCTCTTTAAGCCTGAATTGTCTTATTTTTTTTTTTAAGATTTTATTTATTTATTTATTTGGGAAGAGAGAGAGTGAGAGAGAGCATGAGAAGGGAGAAGGTCAGAGTGAGAAGCGGACTCCCCATGGAGCTGGGAGCCCGATGTGGGACTCGATCCGGGGACTCCGGGATCATGACCTGAGCTGAAGGCAGTCACTCAACCAACTGCGCCACCCAGGGGCCCTGAATTGTCTTATTTTTACATCTCTTTTTCTTCATCCATAAAGGGAGGATATTAATACTATCTAACATTGTTTGGCAATCACCTGAGATATATATGAAAGCCCTTTTGTAGGCTGTAAAGCATAATACTTATGTTAACTGGAAAATATCCTTGATCATTTTTCATCTAACCTTACAAAGCCAGGATTTGAACGTAGAGCTTTATGACTCCAAAGTTTTTTTCCTAAAATTGCTTTATTAGTCAACTATAAATTAGTAAGTATTTATAATAATATTTAACAATAATCTTTATAAATATTTTCAATATGTAAAGCATTTTTCTTTAAGAGATACCCAAAAGGCATCAGACATAAATACTGTTTTCAAGGAGCTAATAGTTTATTATGAAAGACAAGACATGGATACAAATAGTTACCCTCATGAGTTAGAAAATCAGTCTTAAGAAACGTTCATTCAACTAATTGATAATTACAAATTGAGCATCTACAATATGATAGGTATTGTGCCAGCCCTGGGGACCAGAATGATAAGCAAAAAGACTGATTCCTGCCCTTTTGGAGCTTATTGTCTAGAAGGAGAAGAAAGATTGAACAACTGAAAAATCAAACGATTTATAAAGGCTTCAAAGTAGGGATTCTTATAAAACGCGAGATGATTTAAAGAGAAAGACAACTTCCAATGGTGTAGAGGAATGCTTATAAAAAGGGTTCTTTGGAGCTCAGTTTTTGAAGACAGAGAGGATTTGGATGTACTAAGTAAGAGGGAAAGCTGTCTCAGAGAGAGGAATAGACAGCGTGAACAGAGGAATAAGGTTAATGAAGGTGTGAGCATTCCAAAGTGTTTGGAGGAATCGAAAATAAATCCATTTTCTTAATATGAGGAAAGGCGATTAAAAAAATAAAAATTGACGAGGATGTTGAAGCCACACTGTGAGAGTTTTGAATGCCAGGTTAAAGAGTTCAGATGTCATTCTGTGATCCACAAAGAATCTCTGGCAGTTCATGACCAGTAGGGATGTGAATGGGTTTGTATTCAATAAAATAATCTCCCAGGGCAAGGGAGCATATATTGGGGGTAGTGAGGAGGTTAGAAGAACAGATGCCATTTAAGAAGCTCCTTCAGCAATGAGTTACTTGAGGACCAAGACAAAGAAGGCCCAAATCAAGCTGTTAGCCATGAGAATGCAACGGGTCCCACTGTCAAAATACTGATACAACTTCATTGGGAAAGACAAAGACAATAAAGAATCATTAATAAAAACGTGGAAAAGAAAAAAAAATCAGCTGCAAATTGGCATAACATTTTTTTTCCTCAATGGAACCCTTTATACTAGTGTTGCATATATGTTAACATAAAACTTTAGGACTTGACTTTATCTATAAAGGCAGGTGGATAATAATCGCTGAGATGGATCAGTCATAATAAATGCTTTAGTCACTAAAGCCAATCAATACATTGGTGCCCTTTGTGGAAATTACATGAGCTAGATTCACCTATTCAAGTAGAAAATGTCAGGGCTGGAAGGAAGCTTAGTGATCAGAATGAACACTGGGTTTTACATGCGAGGAAGGTGAAGTCCACAGAGATTAAAGGACTCAAGTGAGGCCAAACAACTAATAAGAGGCAGAGTCCAGATGTCCTCTTCCCAGGCCAGGGCTTTTTTCACCACTTCATGGAGCTCTTACTTTTAGCACTGATGTTTATTTAGGAAAACGATATTCTCCTTGCAGCTGGGCTTGCCCAACCCTAACGGTTGCACACTGTTTCACAGTCAGTGAGGGAGAGATCTCTTCTTACTCTGGTGAGAACAGCTGGGTGTAGGCTAATACAGCAGGGCTCACGCCAGATTCTCTGTTGTGTCCATCCTAGGATTCTGCCTTATGTCTGAGAAAATTAAATAACTAATGGGAAAAGCCACAGAGGACTGAGAAGCTGCTCAGGAAAGACCTCATTCCAAGCCAAAGAGAAGCCAACAGGCACTGACTTGGATTGAATTGCATAAACCAGGTCTGGGAGAGAGAGCATTGCCAGGGGCCTTGACCCTGTTGACTTCCATTTGAGTCACTGGGTAAAGGGACCGTACCAAAAAGCCAAGAAAACATGAAAAGTGATTTCTCCTCCCGTCTCTGTGAGATATTGAGAATGCAAGGTGAAAATGGCAGGGATGTCAGCAAAATAGGCACGGGCAGCCTCCATGGCAGCGGGTTGCCAGCTGTGACCGCCTAAGTACGTGTTGTGTTGACAAGATCGACGACGACGCCTACTTGCAGACATCAGTTGTCTTGGTTTTAGGCACTGGCGTCATCCACGCAGGTAGCAGCAATAGCAAATATGCCTTTACGTGGCATTTAGTAGCTCACTTGTCACTTTTACGTTGGCAACATGCTGGAAAAAAAGTGGATATGAACATGGAAGTCCCAAGGGTATTTGTGGGAATCATCTAGGGAACTCCTAGAATTCTGAATGTGGAAATTCAAGGGGTTGAAATTCCTATAGTACGAAGTGGAGTGAACAGGGAAATTCTCATATTTGCCTAACCTTTCTTCTGGAGGTAAAAAATAAAACCAAATTTAAGCCTATTTTTATTATTATTATGGTTGTTATTTTGAAATAGTTTTAGGATCTGAAACATTGTTGGGAGCTTGGGTTTATATTTCTGAGTAATCATGGGTTCCGTAGAACTCGACCTCTGAAGAGCTGACCCTTTGTGTCATGAAATCTACTGGTGAGTTTTGTGGAAAAAGTAAAAGGCCATTTGAATTGACTCTTTTTCTTTTGCTAGATCTCAAACAAGCTTTTGTTCCATGTGTTGACCTGTAGAAAGAGCACAAGATTAAGAGTTAGAATTATTGTGCAATAGGAACTTAAGAAAGTTATTTACTTTTTCTGTATGACAGTTTTAGCTTTAAAAACAGAGATCTTTCTGGAATTTTGGGGAAATTCTGTTCAGTTAAATAGGATTTGTTTTAAATTGTATTCAACTACAGGAAACCTATCTTTCCATGGGATTATTTCATAGCCTTTGCAGTAGTGTTTTCCAAACTGTGTTCTTGATAATACTAATACTCATAAGATCTTCCTTCATTAAATCAATAGGCTAGATTAAACAAAATAAAATAAGTCTTACTACTGAGGTACTTCTCTGAAACTTTAAAATACTCTTTGTCAGTATCCAAAAAGCAGATGTATTATATTGAATTTCTCATCTAACTAAAGTGTTTCAGAGAATACAAATGTGGGAAAATCTGTGCATGGTGATATGTGGATATTTTGAAACATGCTAATGGACAATTTGATTAGGCTCCTTTTCTTTCTTTTTTTAAAAGATTTTATTTATTTATTTGTTTGTTTGTTTGTTTGTTTGTTTGTCAGAGAGTGAGTGAGCATAAACAAGGGGCGGGGGGAGACTCCCTGCTGAGCAAGTAGCCTAATGTGGGACTTGATTCCAGGACCCTGGGATCATGACCTGGGCTGAAGGTAGACACTTAACTGACTGAGCCACCCAGGCGTCCCTCCTTTTTCTTTTTGTCAAAAAAAAAAAAAAAAGCATTTATTATTCTGAATCATGCTAATGATGAATATATTTGAATGATGAGAATTTTCAGTGCCTTTTCTTATAATAGTGAGTTGGAATCGTTTGGTATTTTTCAATTGTCTTTAATTTTTCAAGAATTGACTCAAGTGAAGGAAGAGAAGTGGTTTCTCTACTGGTTTGGGCTGAACTGGCGTTGAGGCTTAAGGCAAGGCAACAAATAAATAAGGTACTCCTTTCTACAGTCCCGAGTTTTGAACATTTGCATTCCAGAGCCAAAGCATTTTGAGCTTCTTAGATACTGGTGATTCATCCAGTGGATGTGTTATCAACTCTTAGTGGAGACCTAATGCATGTCTACCATATGTTGGGTAGATATCCTAACCGTCTCCTATAAAAGCACCCGTAATGGCAGTGAGCCACGCTCTGGGAGCATCAATTCGTACAACATGACACTAGCCCCTCAGACACAGTTGACTAAATGATATTGTTCAGTGCAAAGCAATACAAAGGGAATGATACTGTACCAAACACTGAATGTATGGTTGATAAAACAGAAGGACCAGGGCGAGACAAAGTATAACATAGTAGGAAATGCATAGTCTTGGGTAACACACACTTGAGTTTGAATCCTGGCTCTTCCAATTGTAGGATCCCACTGATAGAGGGCAACATTATACTCTCTGAGCCTCATCTCATCTATAAAATGGGTATAATAAAAATACTTCAAAGAGTTTGAATGAGGATCCAATAGATGACACATAGAATGCTGGAAAAGCACATGGTACATAATGAGAATTCAATAAACTTTATAGCCATTATTAACCATTTTCTCATGGAAATAACTTTAATCAACTTGTCACCCACATAATTGTCAAAGACTGGAGGAAAGGAATGGGAAAGGTGGGAAAGAAAAACAGAAAAAAGGGAGGAAAATCATGCAGACCAGGCGTGGGAAAGATGTCCTGCCGTGCCGAATGTCCCTGAAAATCACTGCAGTGCCCTTCTCGCTCAGAGCACTTTGCACACATTTATACCAAGGGGTCAAATCATCCCTTTCAGTTCATTCTCCACACTGAGCAAGCTGTCTTTAGGATTATTTGCATGACCACTCCTTCCTTCTTCCCAAGGACAAGATGCCCATGAATTACCCTGGAGTAAAAGTGGCCTCATGAACAAATTGCGCTTCTGCAGACAAGGATCTCTGGAGCTAATGAAGAGTGCAGAAAAATCCATAGGTTCTCTTCCACATGTTCACTGTCCTGGGGAAGAAGAGTGCGTGGGTCCCACCCCCCAGTGCCTGCCTGCCATGCTGCTCATTGAGAAGATTCAGACAACCTTCCCCTTGTCTTGGTCCACCAGCTGTTTGAAGAACAAAGGCAACACTGTTAAAATAAGTGTAAAAAATACCTTTTTATTTTTAGCTTCTTCCTAACAGGAAAATGAACTATTGTCAGTATATGTCTTTCTTTCTTATTGGTCATTTTCAATGCCTTTGTTTCTGTATCCTTTTTCATATTGCCTCCTTGCTCCCTGTAGGATTTGATGTTCTGTTGGCAAAGGTAATCTTGTAAATGAAAATATTTCTATTTCTGCAGGGGCGGGGTAAAGACCTAAGTGGATCTGTTTGGGGGTAGTGCTTAACCTGGAGAAAATTCTCTAGGTTAAAACAAAGAGGGGGAGGAAAGGAAAACCAGCTGGGGGCTCAGAATTGGATAAGGCACCGAGGGGCATGGCTCAGGGTGTGAGGGAAAGGATAACTGTAGACTGACCTGAGCGAGCCCACTTTTGTCACTGATGATAGCTGGTAAAGACTGCAGCCTAAGAACATTCCTTTATTGAATTCTGCTGTTTTTCTGAGTTGGCACAAGAAATACATCTTCTGCCTGCCGTGACATGACTCTTATTCTGTGTAAGACATGCAGAGACCTTTTAAAGAAATGCCACAGGTTATACTCCTGGCTGGATGTTATTTCCTATCATAAAAATAAAAATATGCCCCAAATCTCGATTAAAATTATGAATTATTTTTTGGTAACATATTTTAATGCAATGTCTCATCTTTCTTGGCTCATTCCCTATAAATCTAGGGAAGTCAGTCTCAGGTGGTTTTCTTTGCTATGACTCTCACCTTAGCCTCCCTTTCATAGGTTAATTAGATCTATCTGGATATATATATTTTTTTAATTCCCAAGGTCCTTTAAAGATGCTAATGAAGACTGGTTAATTATTCAGCTCTGGGTCTTTAAATTACTTTCTCAGCCCTGTAATTTTGAGCCAAATGGAACCCATTAGCACCTGTTAGCTATGTAGCAGCTTTATCAGTAACATGGGATTTAGTTCATTAGGTTTTTTTGGAGAAAAACAATAAAATAATGGAATAAAGGAAATTCTACTATCCCCAAAACTTATTTTTTTATATTACATGGTAACCCCATGCTTCCCAACAGGCAGAAAAAAACCCTACACTATATGTAAAAGCAGACTTTGGAAATGTTAATGTAATGATTGATTAACAAGTGACCTTGTTAACCAAGTTAATAAATTTGGGAATGAGTTCAAGAAGGCGAGGAAAAGGAATGTGTTCTTAAGAAACTGGGTTCATGAGAAGGATGGAGATGGGTAGAAAATGTTTGGGCCTGCAGAGCAGCAGCTGGGGGAAATCTCTCAGACAACAAGGGCTGAAGAAGCTTAATTTCACCTTCCGGGGAGATTTCTTAAGTAATTGTCTCTTTTCACTTATATAAAATTATTTCCCATTATGCTGTACTGGAACCATAGAAGGCAGAGCTCCTACCCACTGTCTAAATAAAGCAAGATAAAGAGATTAAAGACAAGTACCACAAGGCAGTCATTTGCATACTTAAAGAAAGACAAAGCCACTGGAGAAGACCATTCCAACAAGGAAAGAATAAAGACCTATGATTTGGAACACTAGAAGTCTTGAGTTGGTTTTTTTGTTGTTGTTGTTTTGTTTTTTTATAAGTCTAGCCAAAGATTGTAGTGTTGCACTTTTATAGAATGTATTCATTCATTCATTTCACAGACTCACCAACTCCCAAGTGGCAGGGATTGTGGTAGATGCTGGAGGTATAAAATAAATCAGACACATTTGCACATTTCAAGGATTTAGCAAACTTAGGCGGGAGATTTACATGGAAGCAATTTAAAACAATGACCACATGGCAAAAATTCGTAATAGTAGTATAGAAAATTAAAAGGAAATTCTTTTCTTTTTTAAGATTTTATTTATTTATTTATATGACAGAGAGAGAGAGAGATCACAAGTAGGCAGAGAGGCAGGCAGAGGGAGGGAGGGGGAAGCAGGCTCCCTGCTGAGCAGAGAGCCCAAGGGGCTGGATCCCAGGACCCTGAGATCATGACCTGAGCCGAAGGCAGAGGCTTCAACCCACTGAGCCACCCAGGCGCCCCTAAGAGGAAATTCAAAGGCAGTCACTACCAGTTCAGTTCGGAGACGTCAGTGTAATTTTATAGAGATGCCAACAGTTGAATTATAATTTGAGAGATAAGCAGGGGTTCACCAGGTGGAAAGGGGAGAGTACCTGCTCTGGTGAAGAGAAGGGCATAAAAGAAAGGCAAGCGCATGAATGAGTTTCACGTGAAATGACAAAGTTGAGGCTGAAGTGTGGAGTGAATGGGGATGTAAATGGAAGATGGTAAAGGGAGTGGAAGCATTGGTCAACACCAGCTCGTGAATGGATTTTTCTGCTGTCTTCTGTAAGTTAAAAATTTTGGAACTTATGTCTTATACAACAGGATCTTCTGTCAGGTTTTATTTGTACCTTTTCATTGCAGAGAAACATGAAAAAAACGTGTCTTAAAGGGTTAACTCTTGTATGACATATCGAATGGATTACAGAGAGGTTAGGAAGTGATGGAAGAAGACCAGTTTCCTGTAATAATCTTAGATGAGAAATAGAGCTTGAACTAAGGTGGCAAAAATAGAGAAAGAAAAGAAGGAGTGAAGATGTATTGGTGAAATATAATTAATAAGAATTGGTGTCTGGTTGGATCAGGATGATGGGGGTCAAAACATTCAGAAATGACCCAGAGATGTCTAGGCTAAGCAACTGGATGACATCCTCCATTGCTCTGGAATATAGGAAGGCAGCAAGTCATGAGAGGATGCAGTAAGTTCAGTTTTGAATATGTTGAACTGGAGGTGCCTGTAGGGTAGTCAGGATGACCTGTTCTCTAGGCAACTAGTAATATGGGATTAGGTTTTAGGAAAGCTAAAAGGACTAGGAATATTGTTTTGGTGGTCACTAGAATTTAGGAAAAAATCGAAGTCACAGATGTGGATAAGATCACCCCTGCAAGAGCACAGAAGGGGAGAAAATGTAGTCAACCCATGTGGGAAGGAAGCCAGGAAAGGAGGTGGAAGAAGAGAAATCATAGCAGCAGAAGAACCAGAGAAGAGCCGAGGAAAAAAGTGGGTCCAAGAAGATGGGAGCAAGCAACAGCATTTCTTTACTGAGGCATCCTATAAAAATACAGTCTCTTTTGAGACAGCTGGTTAAGCATCTGGCTCTTGGTTTGGGCTCAGGATTGTGATCTCAGGATTGTGGAATTGAGCCCCAGGTCAGGTCTGGCTCTGTGCTCAGTGGGGAGTCTGCTTGAGATTCTCTCTCTCTCCCCCTGTCTCCCTCTGTCCCCCCCACCCCCCCCCATGCTCAATCTCTCACTCTCAAATAAATAAATAAATCTTTTAAAAAAAATAACAGTCTCTTTTGAACGTGGTAATTCCCAGGGATCTCAGTAAATTCAGTATCATGGTAGTGATGGAGCAAAAATCATACAAGATTATAGTGGGTTGAAGGGTACATGGAAGGTGGCAGGGAAAGAAAGACTCAGTGATTCGGAGATTAATGGAAAGAGAGCAGAATCAAGGAAGGAGTATATTTAAATGGAGAGATAGACACGCTTATAGACTTAGGACAGAGCCCAGGGGAGAGAGGACTGTTGAAGGTTCGGGACAGAGTAGCAACACCGAGCGATCAGAGCCCATTCTGTATCCTCACATGCTTTAAAATGATATCTCCCAGCCTAAACCGCAGCTGTGTAGGGATCTGAATAGTAGCCAGTTAAATGTGAAATGAATCTATAGCAAGATCTACCTGGGTGGGGATAGTATATTTTGTTTTTAGAACCAAAACAAAAATAATTGCGAACTTATGAACCATTTATAGTCCCTTTTTTCTTCCACAAACTATTCAAGTTAACAGGGGAAAAATAAAGTTTCTAAATAAAGTCTTCTTCTAGGATTGCATTTTTGACTTGCCAAGCCAAACGAACCAAATCTTTTGTTTCTCTAGCAATCTCGCTTCCCAAGAAAAATACACCTGCAAGTATCAGGGGCCAGGTTTTCCCCACCCACAGCCAATTTTTTTTTCCCCTCAAGCAACGTTAGAGGGCACTTCTACATTGTGCTATGCTATCCTTCAGCCAAGAAGTTAAGCAAGTGTAAGTGAAGGCAATCAAATCACTCTTTATTTTGGAGGTGAAGTAATTGCCCCCTCATTTGCTCCCACAGATGCTTCGGCTCCGAAGTGATTCCTTCAGTGTATTCCAGGGATAGATAGTTTGAGGATTCTTGACAGTTCTGGCGAGGTAGCAGGCAAGTTACCATGTGTTAGTGCTTGTGATAATAGCTATTGTCTGTACCATCTAATTATCTCGTCTGGCATTCGACAATCAGTCATTCTTCCGCGGCTTGAGGAGAAGCAAACTCCATATTTTATGTGCATCATGGAGACACTGATTCCCCAAGTGCAAAACCCAGACACTTTATGTGAAGTTTTGGCGTGTAGGCAGGCTTTGTAAAACTCCAAACTATGGAAACTTTTCCCAGTGTTATTTTATTTTGGAAGTTTGGGGTTTTGAAAAAATGAAACCAAAAGACAGTCGTTCTTGGGATTATTCTGGTGGCTCGAAATTCTCGTAGACCTAGACGGTGGTTTGTTTCTTCACTTATTAAGGGGAGAGAGGGGAGGTGAACAAGTTTTGAATTCTTGCTATACGCTAGGCCCCGGGGGAAGTGCATCCTTTGCCTTATTTATTGCTCACGACAATCCTGAGAGAACGAGAGAGAGAGAGAGAGAGAGAGAGAAAGAGCAGGAGTGAGTGAGAGAGGAGCTCCCCTCATGATGTACATCTAGAAATCAAGACTTAGGTTAAATAATTTGTTTCAGATACCACAGCTAGTGAAGGGTAGAGCTGACAGCTAATTCCATGTCTGCCTAACAATTCCTAATACCTTCTTTTAAGTATCCTTTTAAGGCATTTTTTGATTTTACAAGGAACAAAAACATAGGCTCTACACAGAAGTAGGAAGTAGTAGCCAAAAACAAACAGCAATAGATGTTATTATGGACCACCATAAAAAATGGGCCACCTTTTGCATCAACATGGTAGATCTCAGGGCACTGGGGTGGCTCAGTTGTTAAGCATCGGCCTTCCACTCAGGTCGTGATCCCAGGGTCCTGGGATCGAGTCCCCCGTCGGGCTCCCTGCTTGGCAGGAAGCCTGCTTCTCCCTCTCGCATTCCCCCTGCTTGTGTTCCCTCTCTTGCTCTGTCTCTCTCTGTCAAATAAATAATTAAAATCTTAAAAAAAAAAAGCTAAATGGTAGATCTCATCACTCACCCTGACATAAGCCATGTACTGAGGCACATTTGGAGTGCCTTTTCTTCTTTCCCTCCATCCAAATCTTTCCTTCTGAACCCAGTTCATCTTTTTTTCCATAAAGCCAGCTGTGAGTACATAAGCCTCCAATGGGCCTTTCTTTTTTTGATCTCTTGTTTTACTCTAGAGAGCTCCAGACAGTTTACTTAAATTTATACTGCTATATATATTTTACCCAGCATCTTCTTACTTGCCTTGTCTCCTTACTAACCTTCCTTTCTTATTTTTTTTTCTTTAACACGGTATTTGACATGAATTGAGGCCTATAGCAAGGAAAAAGTGACAGATAATACTTGGATGAGTAGAAGTCCATTTGATTTGTTGAGTCAGTCTATTGTTGAAATGAGTGGGATGGAGGAAGGGAAACAGAAAACTGTGTAGGAAAAAATGTAACCTTTTTGAATTATGAGGTTAAGGCAAGCTCCATGGGTGTGCCATTTAATGTAGACACAAACATACATTTTTTGACAAGCTAAGACTTCCTTTCTTTGGACTATGGGAAACAATTGCTTCTCATCTGCTCTATCAGCTGGAGTGGAAGCTCGGCACAGGTCATCATCGACAGCTGGGAAGAACGCAATGTCAAGCAGACATCCCAGAGGAGAGTTTTCTGGAAATTATCCACTTCCCTTCTGCACTCATTGGCACCCATTGGCACCCACTGGTACTCTATTCACTCTGATACCTCAGGAACCAGAAGTCTTAGAGATGCATTTCCCTAGACCCTTTCAACAGAAGACTTTTGTGACCCTTTAGCACTAACCAACTTTGAAAGAGATATGGGGGTTGTTTTGACAGCAGTGCGATTTCCCAAAATCTCATGACCTTTGGTGCAGAGGCACATTTTCCGGGTACTTTGAACCAGAGAGGAAGGTTAGTTGGTCCTCTCCCAATCCCTCCCAACAGTTTTCTAAACACATATTGTCCTTTATGACAACCATTTTCAGTTTCAAATACCTAGAACGGTTTCCATTTTCTTGATGATACAGAAGGGGACTTGAGGTCAGCCCAGAATCCTAACTCCACCTTCAGTGACAGAGGTTAAGAACAAGAAGCAGTCACAACTAAGGGTATCTGGCTTTTCCTTTCTAGTTTTGTGCTGAGCCCTTTTAGCTGTTATGCAACTGCCATGGACCGAATTGTGCTCCCTGCCGTGCACACACACACACACACACACACACACCCGCCACACACACATTGACATGTCGAAGCCCCCGAAGCCCCCGTGTGATATGTGCAGATGAGGCCCTCTGGGAAGTAACTGAGGTTAGGTGAGGTCATGAGGGTGGGCCCACATGAGGGGATTAGTCAGTGGCTTTATAATAAGAGGAGGAGCTCTCTCTCCACCACGTGAGGACACTGAAAGAAGGGGGCTGTCTGCAAGCCTGGAGGAGAGCTCTCACCAACAATGGAACTGGCCAGCATCTTGATCTTGGATGTTCAGCCTCCAGAACTGTAAATAAATGTGTGTTGTTTAAGCCGCCCAGTCTACGGTAATTTGTTATAACAGGCTGAGCACATTAACGCAACAAGGGTCACCATTTGTAATGTACGAAACCTATTTCCTGTCTCTCGCTCCGCCTCTTCCTAGTACCACGGAGCTGCTAACACCCACATTTTATCACTCACCGGCCAGACCAGGACAGCCACCAGGAGGGGCCTGGGACACAGGCAGTCAGGCTATGTTCTGAAATTCTTGAGTGACCTCAGAGTCTGTCCCAGGCTGGTCCACTACCTCATTCGAGGACAGTCAGGAAGATTGGTGGAGGAGGCTTGCCCCGACACTGGGAAGAGCCAAACACCCATCCTCAAGTGATGATTACTCTGCTCTGTCCTCCGTTTCTTTTTTAGATCAGACTAAGGGTGGACATCATTCTTGAAGATACCATAAAGAGCATAACTTCCGTAAACACTGACTTCGCTATGGCAAGAGAAGTCTATCCCCAAAGCTAGAAAAGTATTTCCTGAGCCCTGGAAATGGAGCAACTTGGGACTCCCAATCCTCCTAGAGAATAAACTTCCTGCCTTTGGTAATCCCCTCACTGGTACCTAATGCTGAAAGAATGGGCCGACTCCCCAAAGAATCCAATATTTTTCAACTCAGGCCTCTTTAGACATTCCACTTAAGCCCCGGGGAAAACACTGCCTAGATTTACTTCTTCCAGGAACCTCTTAAACTTGAAGGATAAGGAAGGGTTCTTTACCTGAATGATCCAAAATATCTTTGTTGGAGAAAAGTAGAGTTTTCCTTTGGAAATATTGGCAGCTCTGGAAGTAGAAATCTTCTCTCCTGATGGGGTTAAGTTTTTGGTCACGCAGGACACAGAATTGGCATGAAACATTGAATGAATTGATCATGGAGACAAACAAGCTAAACAGAAAAGGGGATCACACTGTATTATGGTCTTTCTTGAAGTGAAAACCACAGAAAACATGAACAGTTGAATGAGGACGACACAGATTCTGCTCTGGGAGTCTCTCTTCTACATTTGCTTGAAAACTAGTTGTTGGTTGTGATGGGATGGCGAATTGCTTGGGCGGAATCCAATGTCGCTGAGCAACCCCAACCACTTCAGCCGGGATCCCAAATCTAGCTCTATCGCAGGTACACTCTGCCTTGCTGTGTATGGCTTTGGCCATCCATCCCTAGCTGGTGAACTGTATTAGATCCCAGAGGAAACATTAGACCTCACATTCTCTTTTAATGGAATAGCTTGTGAAGAAGGGTGAGGGTCGGGAGCTGGATAGGAATACACAGGGCATGCTTTCAGATACACGGTTCCAGATAAAAGAGAGGGAAGACCCTGTTCAAAACTCTCCATACCAACCATGCCTCGCCAGTAGGGGTAGCTGCTGAGCTGCCAAAAGATGACATTTAGCAGCACAGTTCTTTCAGACCTGGTGGAGCTTCAAGACCTGGTCCAAATTCTCCAGTTTATTTCTGGCCACTCCCCCTAAAATATTGTATCTTCCGGCCATGCAGAACTATTCATTATTGCTTTATCACACCCAAATTTGCTTTCCTTCATGTTTTTCTCTCTGTGTCAGGAATGTTATCTCCTTCCCATTCTTCGAAGCTAGATCAGATACGACCTTCTCTGATCAACCATCTCAGAACCCTGAGGTAGAACAAATTCTCCCCTAGATGATGCGTTCTGTCTACCTACCTGCCTGCCTGCCCTCATATTGTTCATGCTATTTTGCAATTGTTTCCTTACCTATCTATTCTCTATCTGGAATGTGAGGTGTCTGAGGGCAAATTCGTGTGGTGCTCACTGCTTATCTGAGTATCCGGTATAGTTCAGCTATGCAGATGCTTCCCTGGGCCAGGAAGCAAACACCACTGAGAAATCATGTGGGGATTGCTCAAAGAGTCCATGTTCCCAGAGATACCATGATTCCTCGTGGCTGAAAGGATTTTTGTGTTTAACTCTCCATCTAAGACATTAGAAACTCACTTCCCACTAGAATCCATAGGCAAGCATGCTGGTAAGTGTGAGGTGAACGATTCTTGTGTGAGTCAGTGTCCTCGTTTTGAGGGATGCGTTGTTTCCAGGATAGGACCGGCAGGGGGACTTGAACAGTTAACATTACTAGAAACACATAGAAGAGAGGTACTTGAGGCGCCCAGGACATGCCCTGGACAGACCGCACATGCTTGTCTGGAGGGAAGCCTGGGCCCTCTTCTCAGTCATTACCCCCAACAACAGAGCCGATTTCGCTTGCAGGCTAATCTGAGTTCTGCTTAAGGGATTGCTCCCCACTGACTTCTTTCACCACCAGGTAGTTTTTGGAGAGTCGGGAGAGAGGGTGAGAGGGAAAGGGAGATTCAAGAATCGGAATTCTCATAACAAGGAAGAATTTCCACATCAAAACCTAGATCTGTTTGTGCCAAGTGTGAAAAGGCATGAAATAGCTAGGCATCAGCTATTCCCCGAAGGCTTGTCTTTTACTAGAAAGAACTTTGTAAATGTTAATAGGTATTAGACTGGCTGGAAGCGGATTTACTCTGGGCCCAGAGACATAAAATAATCATCACTTTGTTTGTCTGATTCTAAATGGGTTTAGTATTGATTTGCATTATAAGAATTCCAAATTCCCACTACTCTGGGAAAGTAATCCAAACCCACTACTTTTCATTCCTGGTTGTTTCCTACACATGAAGCTTCTTTGAAATTCTGCACCAAATGTGGAGAAGAATACATATGAGAAAAAGCCTGACCAAATATTGCATCTGCTCCCCTTGCATGTTTCCATCCCAAACACCTGAGGCCCGGTTCCATTTCAGCTGGTTCTCCAGGCTGGGGCTCGAGTTCAGTCCATCCACAAGAGGAGGAGTCCGGCTAATCTAGTTCTAAGAAAGCTTGTGAGAATAGTTGTGGTGCGTACCAAAGAGCTTCCCTCTAGTCCATGGGACTTAGGAACACACACGAGTACCACGTTACATGTCATTAGAAACGTGGAGGTTAAAGTTTTCCAGTGAAAGGGCCTTTAGCGGTTATTTCCTTCCTACTTTACAGTGAAGGATCAGAGCAGTGAGTTGGCAACACAGACTGGAAACCTGTCTGCTGACTTCCACAGCCACGCTTCTCCCCCTCTGCGGCAAACCCTCTCCCGTAGAGAACATTCTAGCTTTTAAATCTGTCATGGGCGCCATGTGAACTTAATGCATAGAGCAAGTCTACTCATCCGCTTGCGAATTTAACAAATAGTATTGGTCCATTACGTGCCAGGATGCTTTCTAGCCGCTGTGTGGGATATTTCAGTGAACAAAACAGACTCAGAGTCGGTATACTTGCCGGGTTCATATATTCGGTATGGGAGGCATGCGTTACTCAAGCTCATCCGACAGATCAGGAAATGGAGCCTCAAAAAAAAAAAAAAAAGCTTAGAAAACAAGCTAGTTAATGACAGATTTGGCACCATAATTTACACTTCTTGCCCCAGGTCTTCCCTAGCATGGATATAAATCCATGATTCCACTTCAAAATGTGTTCAGAGCCTGAGGATGTGAAAAATTATGTTCACACAATCCGTCTTATTTAACTCAGGCAAAAATCTATCTGAGAATGGAAGCTATGTGAGGAGGTAGAGCTGGAAGGGTTTTATTTAGAGAATGCAGATGTATTGGGTTTATTTGTAAGTCGCTATGACATTTTGTTTTCTCCGTGCTTGTTATGGGTTGAGTTGTCTCCCCCCCAAAAAGGTGCGTTGAAGTCCCAGTTACTACATGTGACCTTATTTGGAAGTAGGGTTAAAATGTGATCAGCAGAGCAGACCCTAATCCAATAAGACTGTCCTTATAAAAAGGGGAAATTTGGACACGGAGACAGTCATAGAGGAAGATGATGTGAAGTCACAGGGAGAAGGCCACGTAGCAGCCAGAAAATGTCTGATGCTATGAGAAGTGAGGAGAGAGGCACAGGGCAGATTCTTCCTCACAGCCCTCAGAAGGAACCAATCCAGCCGACATCTTGATTTTGGCCTTCTAGCTTCCAGAGCCGCACAACGATCCCTTTCGGTTGTTTGAGCCATCCAGCTTGGGGCACTCTGTTATGGGAACTCTCTGAAACTCATGCAGGAATCCTAGCATGTCACTGTACCTCATGTTCTTATAAAATAAAGCACTTTTTTTTTTTTCATGAGAAAACCTTCCTATACCTGCTGAAATCTCCCACATTTCTCAGGTCAAGGACACAGATCTGCTGAGGTTAGAAGTGGAAGATAAGAGATCTCAGACAAGTGTCATACGGATAGAGACTGAGTGACTGTCTGCCCCGCCCACCTCCCCTAGTCCCGCAGACAGCATTTCATAGCTCTGGGCAACTGTCTGTAAATGACGAGAGACCCGGCCCCAAAGATAAAGGAGGTCTGTTCTCTTACTGTCTATTGTTTGGTCAGAAATTTTCAAAAGTTTTAACCATATGACTCATGTAATGAACAAACCCACACAATGTGAGAAGATATAAGGGAAGGAAATATTCTGATATCACTCGTACCAAAAAAAAAAAAACAAACCCAAATACATACCCTAATTGATGACGAATCATGGAATAAAAAAATATATGAATTTTCCTTCCTAGTGCACTATCTTTGAAACTCACAGAGAAAGAGTTTTGCTTATATGTTCTCAGATCCCACCAGTCGAACCCAAGTACTTTATTTATTTATTGTTGTAAATCAGGGTCAAATTTAGGGATGGCTAAGTTTGAGCACTAAAAGGATGAAAACTATATCAATCTGCTGGACTGAGGAAACTTCCTGATGACAGGAAATCTCTGGGACACAATGGGTCCCATCATAATGTCTGTTGAGTTGGCGTAAATGAAAAGCTAATGAGCAAGTGAAACCAAGATCTCTTTATTATCCATCAGAAAGGTGTGGAGGGCTGAGGGGAAACAGAGGAGGTGAGATGTGCTATGCTTACTGCACCTGTTCTAGAACGATTACAGTCTGAGTTATACTGTGTCTCCCTGCACAGGGTTGCTTATCAGCATCTCTATACATGGGATTGTTTGCATATATAGATGCTCTCAGGAGAACACTTGAAAATGTCCAGTTACATAATGGCCCTTGGCAGAGGTTCAGCTTTAAGCCATTCAAGTGACTGTATTTGAACTAGCACATTCCATTCCCTTTGCCCATTGCATTATTGCCACAAAATGGGCTTTGATACCTCTAGTCCTGGTCTCTTCTCTTAGTGTTCTCACTGCAACACAGTGAGTTTAAGTGTCCAAAGCACCTGCTCAGTGCAGAGCAGTTTTGTATGTGCTTCAAGAACACAGCACCAGCACCGTAAGGAAATCAGTGATTTTTATTGTAGTTGTGGCCGATGTACTCTCCGAGGAAAAGCTGACCTAGCAGTCTATTCAAAAACTTTCTCTATCTTGCGATAGAGCAATGGCACCACCATCTTCGTTTCCACTTTTGTCCTTCTCAGAACATCATGCTCTTAAAAGCACAGCCTTTGGAGCCAGAATGTCCAAGTTCAAATCCAATTCCACCACTCATTAGCTCTGTTACCTGGGAAAAGCCATTTAACCTCTCTATACTCCATTTCTTTGTGTGTCAAATACAGATAATAACAACACCTGTATCAGGAGGTTGACATTGAGTGTGTTAGTATACATAAAGTGCAGAATGGTTTCTGCTACACAGTGTACACTGTATAGGCATTTACAACAGTTATCACTGTACCGGTTCACTAGGTAATATATGGGTGGTGGAGGAAGGAGATGGGCCAGACAGAATAACATTAGTAGAGGCTTAGAAGTCTTCCCATTGCCAATTAAAATCAAAAGAAAAATGGACAGATATTGGAGATTAAGAAGAGAGGGTAATTTTGTAGCAAAACGTACCAGTCTTTACCAAGGAAAATGGGGCAAAGTATTTGTATTATTTTAAATAGAAGGCTCTTGCTGAATACGGTTCTACGGTTCAGCACTTGAGACAGATGGTAAAAGCCACATGCTTGTGGATTTTCCCACTTTTTCCACACTCACAGACTCACAACCACTTTTGGTGCCCGTGGTTTAACCTCTGTTTCTCTAACTCCTGTTTATGAGTCAAGCGGTTTCGTGTCATCAGATTGATGGGGAAAGTGTGAACAGGGGATAAGGATGTGGAAGCACTTTCCACACTGGGCAGGACCACAATGTGCCAATGCTAAAAAGGAAAAAAGAGTTCAAGGTCTTTGGGTTTTGAGGGATTGGGTTTAGTTAACTATGAGAGCTTGCATGTAATCAAAGTAGCTATCTGAGCCTACAAAAGGCGTTTTTTATTGGAGCATAAATAAAGGTCTCAGTGTTGGAGGAGGCGAGGCCGAGGCGGGGGTGGCAGCCAAGTAGGGTGAGACTGGGGTCAGAGACAGGCGACCAGATTCTTGATAATCTCTCCCCCTTTCTGCTTGGAAATGGCACAGGTCAAAGTCCACCAATGATGGCGGCATCCTGTGTGGTCACGGCAAAGTTCAGTAATGAGGCCAGTGAGGCACTGTGATGTGAGCCCCACTAAGCTGTTTGTTTCAGCTGGCGTGCTTAAGCAACAATTTGCTAATGAAAGCTGCTGAAGAAAAATCCTATTCCTTATTCTTCACTCCTGCTTGACCCCCAGGAATTGTCTCAGAATCCCAGGGAGTCATAGCTGATCAGAACTTCCTAAGTGCTCAAGATTCTCCATGCCCCCATCCCCACCTAATGTCAGGAATGAAGAAATAAAGTTTAATGAGATTAAGTGACTAACCACCAGCTAGTGAAAGAGCTGGGACTGGAATTTTCTGTCTCCTAAAGAAGAGGGAGGTCTTTTGCCTTTTCTACTGTCCCATCCTGTCCCATACCTCGCTGGATTCTGGTGATCATCTGCTGCAGAATTCTTGAAAGAACGGAATATTTTATGTCTCTAAATTATCCACAAAAATGGTTGACAGCAATTCCAGGATCAAAGACACAGTTCCTTTATGGGCATGTGGGTAGGTCCAGTCAGGACCTGATTACTTGTGTTATATCTAAAGACTATTAAGCAAACTTTCTTTGTCTGGAAGACTGAAGAGCAGAGCAGTATTGAGGGGAATGGGTTATGAGAAACCTCCATTTAAAAAAATTTTCTTAACCTCCCTAAGTATTTCCCACACTTCACTAAAATAATTAATGGATCTTTCAAAAAATCTACCCTTGCTGTAGTTAAAAATGACTTCCCTCTAGTTTACCTCATTTCATCTTCTTCTTAACCTAGCACTATTTCTCCTTTTGCTGAATAAGTCTCATTTTTCTTTCCATTTTCCTTTGCAGACCATGGTTTCTAGAATTCCCAGCATTTTAAGAAGTTTCCATTGTAACCTCTCCAGTATATCCACATCCTTCTTAAATTGTATTTCTCCTAACCAGACATAAAATTCCATTTGAAGAGTTCCCAGGAAGGAAGTGAGACAGTAAGAATATAGTAGTTATTCATGCACATTATATAACATACAAATACAAGTAAAATACATTTGACAGTTTCCCGCTTCTGAGGTGGGGGCATATTGGGATTTTGGCTGAACTCAGTATGAACAGCTTCTCTCAGTTTTCCCCTCACAGCTCAAATGCTATTAATTCATTTTTTAATCCACTCACTAATATCTTAATTGCAGAAATAATTTAAAAGGTTTCTATAATGGAGAGAACCTTTGGGGAAAGAAATCAAAATTCAATAGATGGAAGGTTGAGATAATTATTTTCAAATCTTAGATAGTAAAACAATTAAGCATAAATTTAGCTCAGAATTTCCTGGAAGCAAGGCAAAAAGAGAAAATATTCTACTTTAAGACATTTTAAAGATTACTTCAGAGGAACAAATAAGATAAAAGCTTCTCTGTTCATAGCTCTTTGTTGGCGTTTCTCAGCTAGTGATTTGATAATTAAATAATTTCTACTCCTCAAAAGCTGTGGGCTTCTTGAACATAGGTTTTATTTATTTATTTATTTATTTATTTATTTATTATTTTTAAGATTTTATTTATTTATTTGACAGAGAGAGGGAGATCACAAGTAGGTAGAGAGGCAGGCAGAGAGAGAGAGGGGGAAGCAGGGTCCCCACTGAGCAGAGAGCCTGATGCGGGGCTCGATCCCAGGACTCTGAGATGGTGACCTGACCTGAAGGCAGAGGCTTTAACCCAATGAGTCATCCAGGAGCCCCAGTTTTATTTTTTATAATAAGTTTGTACTTGAGTAATGCTTGTTGAATGAATATTACTTTTTCCGATTTCCCAGGAACACTTTATCCGGGCCTCAAATTCTTCTAAAATATCAACTAACTACATTAATGTTTTTTACTGTCTAGACTTCTTACAACTGAGAGCTGGACACTCTTGGTTAATCAAGTGGGCTTTGAATATATTTGTGTATTTTTAAATTTCCTTCCATAAAGGAGTTTGTAAGAACACTTGCTCTGAGTGGTTTACTCACAGATTACGCATAACCGTACCCTGATCTATATCCCGTCCTTCACAGCGGGTAAGGATCTGCGACATGGAACAAGGCTCTTGGTGAGCTCCCGCTCTGAGGTGATGGCAATGGTCTTGCATAGTAATTGGTCATTTAAAAAAAAAGTCTTGAGGCTTAATTGCTTTGGTTTTTAAGCCAACTCAATATACCCTTTCTCAAAGAATTTGACTTCTTTGTCAAGAAGTCAAGGGAGCTTCTTCAGACCCCTGAAATAGTCCTAACATGAAGAAGCGCTTGAACATCAGCATGCCCAATTTACATAATCTCTTAAGATTCTCATTTTATTTTCACTATTACTTGATCCCAAGTCTACTACTCAATCTAACTTTTGCTCCTCTTACCCATACAGCAATAATAAATAAAATGTTTTAAAAGAGACAACTAAAAAGACACAACATGCTCAAAAGCAAAATACACTTTTTAGTAAACTAAAAAACAGAATTGAAAGGCAAAGCAGCAAGCATGAAGTCACTACCTTGCTGTTCTCTATGCCCCAAGGAGGCATGGTAACCAAATCTCGGCGTCTCAAGGAAAATCCATGCTAAAAGTCCTCTGTGCAATATGGAGGACCAGATCTGGACTTACTGCCTGAAACCAGTGCCCAGAGAGAGGCTCCCCTGTACATCGAGCTATGTTTTAAAAATAACTGTCAACCCGTTGCTTGGGCTGTGGCTTTGGAAAGGATTGTAAGTCTAGGAGACAGAAATACTAAGACAGTTTTGTGACCAGAAACTAAGTCAAACAGCTAACTAATCTGATGACTGTATCCGGAGTAACCTAACGTCATTGCAGGATAGGAGCCCCCAAACATCAGTAGAGGACCTCATTCTAAACAGGGAGCCCAAAGGAACTGGCACACATACATACAACACGGGAAAACTGCTTAGGTGTGAGGAGAGAGGGGAAATTAACAAAGAGGAAAATAAATGACAAAAAAACAAAAACAAAATTTATCATTGAAATGATTCTGCCAATCCCCAAACCTTAATTGAATACTAATAAAATTGGTGAGAAGATGGAGTGAGGCAGTGAAGAGATAATGACTGAGAATTAGACTGCACTGACGAAACACAGGAGTCTTTAAACTGAAAGAGCTTCCAAGGCCCGAGAGGAAACATTTAAAATAAACTCAGACCAATACACACTTTTGTGAAGCTAGAGAATACAGAAAACAAAGACAAAATTGTAAAAGCTACAGAGAGAGGAGACATTGACAGAAAAAGAAAAACCGAAGGCACCTTCTTAAAAGAAGAGAGAGAGATTGAAAATAAATAAATACGTGCTCAAATTAAGAAATAAAGATGGGGTGCCATGACTCAGGTCATGATCTCAGTGTCCTGGGATCAAGGCATATGTCCATCTGTCTGGGCTCTGCATTCAGCAAGGAGTCTGCTTGTGGATTCTTTCTTCCTCTGTCTCTGCTCCTCCCCTCCCCCTGCTCGTTCTCACTCTCTCTGTTAAATAAATAAATAAATCTTTAAAAAAAAAAAAGAAAGAAGAGACACAACACACCTAAATGAACTAGATGGAAGGAAACAATAAAGATAAGGGCAGACATCGGATGAATTAGAAAACAAAGACCCAGCAGATAAGATCAATAAAAATCAACAGGTAGTTCTTTGCAAACTGCTCTATGAAGCAAAACTAGTAAGACTGATAAATAAAGAAGAAAAGTCATGAATCAATAATACCAGAACCATAAATGAATAATAACTAAATATAAGTTGAAATTTTTAAGAATATGTTATCAATAGCTCTGTCAATAAATTTGCCGACCAGTTTATATGAATATCACTAAATTAAATCAATCATTAAATAAGCTGAGCTGATGATCAAAAGTTTCTTCCCACAAAAGATAATAGGCTCAGAAAGTTTTACAGGTGAATTTTCCCAAGCGATCATGAGATAAATAATTTCTATCTTATACAAACTGTTCCTAGTACAGAAAGAGGAGGAACCCATAGCATTTGATATGACTGATGCAATTTTGGCACCAAAATGAGAAAGGGAAAGTACAAGAAAACAAAATTATAGACCTCTTTTACTTACAATATACCTGCAAAAATCCCAAATAAAATATCAGCAAGTAAAATTCATCAGTGAATATAAAAACATCACATCATACTCAAATATAATTATTCTTAGAAATCTAAGGATGGGTCAACATCAACAAATCTAATAATGCAATAAATCATAAGTATAAATTAAAAGAGAAAAATTTGATTCTCACAATAAATGCAAATATTTGAAAGTTCTACATATATATGTGATATAAGCACTTTGCCTACTTAGTGCAGAAAGGAATTCTCTTCACCTGATGAAGGCATCTGTTAAAGACTTGCAATAACAATCATATTTAATGCTGAAATTTTGGGAGAATTTACCACAAAGTTAGGAACGAAGTAGGATGCTCCCCATTGCCACATATATGCAGTACTCTACTGAAGTTTTTATCTAATGCAGGAAGACAAGAAGAGGCATAAAATGAATAAAAATTAGAAATGAAAGGTCAAAGTGTCTTTATTTGCAGTCAATATGTTTGTCTATATGGAATATACAAAAGAATCCACCAATAAATTTTGAAGAACTAAGACAATTCCACACCACTACTCATTAAAAGAGCAACATAAAAATATCATTATTCAAAAATGCAATGAGAAAATGAAATCCATTCATAATTTCAACAAAAACTTAAGGTATCTAAAATAACAAGAGACATACGAAATCTTTATAGGGAAAATCAGGAAACATTACTGAAGACAATGAAAAGAGGTGAAGAGATGGACAGATGCAATAGTTTCATGAATGGGACAACTCAGGATTGTGAAGATGTAATTTTGACAGTTTCAATAAAGAACCAAGTAAAAAGATTTTTCTTATCTAAAATCAACACTGTGTGTGAAAGAAGAGTGTGATAACCTGCAACCCGCCCAGGTATAGACAAATAGACAGCTAGGTCAGAATTAAAATCCTAAATGAGACTCACCCATAAAAAAGTGATTTGGGGTAAAAGAAAAAAAATAGAGCTCCAACTACCCAAATCCGAGTCTCTATAACATGATTAAAACACTCAAATTCACCATTTTACATACAGAAAAAATTTATCTTCTTTATTCTTTTCAGAATCTCAGAGGAATAATGGCATCAGTCCTCCTCAACCTTGTCTCCCTTGAATTGTTTTGACCCTGCTAAGTACATCTCCCCCTTGAAGCTGTCTCTTCTCCTTTGACTACCACGACACTGTACTTCTTGGCTGCTCGTTCTTGATTTGTTTGACTGGACATTTTTCATCATCTACCTCCTAAAATGGGTGTTTCTCAGGATTCTAGCCTTAGGAACCTTCTTTCCTGAGACTAAGTTCTTTACCACTACAGCTTCAGCACCTACTGTTAATGACAATCAAGATTCTTTGCTTTCCATAAAATTGAAGAACTAATCACGTTATTAGCAGATGGCTATTAAAAAGTATTTCTATGATACATCACCATGTGACATTTGGCATCGAACTCAGAAGTTCAAAAGGAGTGATGTTCCTGTAACAATAGCCCTTCATTTGCTTTTTTATGAGAACTTTCTCAGCACTTACGGCTCTCACAATAAAAAAAATAGGGCTGGGAGTGGTGCTGGACACTGCTCATTTTTACAACAAATAGCTGGGGCGCCTGGGTGGCTCAGTGGGTTAAAGCCTTTGCCTTTGGCTCAGGTCATGATCTCAGGGTCCAGGGATCGAGGCCCCCATCAGGCTTTCTGCTCAGCAGGGAGCCTGCTTCCCCCTCTCTCTCTGCCTGCCTCTTTGCCTACTTGTGATCTCTCTCTCTCTGTCAAATAAATAAACAAAATCTTAAAAAAGAAAACAAACAAAAAAACATAACAAAAGCAATAGTTGGACACATGAACCCACTGAAAAACAAAAGTCCCAACCATCCTAAATAGAAATAACTTCCCAAGTTATTCCAAAGAAATAACTTCCTGGATGGCTCAGTCAGTTAAGTGTCTGACTCCTGATTTCAGGTGGCTCAGGACATGACCTCAGTCAGGGCCATGCGATTGAGCCCCATATTAGCTCCGTGCTGAGTGTGGAGTCTGCTTTAGATTCTCTGTCTCCCTCTCTCTCCACTCCTCCCCCTACCCTGTGCTTGCTCACTCTCTCTCAAATTAATAAATCAATAAAATCTTTAAAAGAATAGATAACTTTCCAATGAAATTTTAATTTAATATTTAATAATTTTTCTAAAATTTATATAGTCTTATCAATTTTGTAATAATAGTAATTATAGACTCAATCCAAAAATAAAAATTTCGAATTTAGAATCTTATGTCAAGGTAATTTTTTTTTTAAGATTTTATTTATTTATTTGACAGAGAGAGAAAGATGGCAGGTAGGCAGAGAGGCAGGCAGAGGGGGGGGGAAGCAGGCTCCCTGCTGAGCAGAGAGCCTGATGTGGGGCTCGATCCCAGAACCCTGAGATCATGACCTGAGCCGAAGGCAAAGGCTTTAATCCAGTGAGCCACTCAGGTGCCCCTCAAGGTAATTTTCTAAAAATAGGTTTATATACTCTTTTAGTTGTGAAAAATATGACCTGAGCAATAAAATGATTTGGGGTCTAAAAACACTGCATTAGAAAACAAATATTGTGAATAAAGTGGAACAGAAATACAAGTTCAAGAAGAAAAAAATCCTCTCTATTGAAAATCAGCTTATTCATTAAAAAAATGAGAAAAACTTTAACAGATGAGTGTTGATCAACCTACTACACTATGTAGATGCCATTCGATTAACTTAAAAAGCATCTAAAACATCAGCGTTATAAACTCTCATAAATTACATTTTTAAGATTTGTTTTAGGGAGAGAGAGCACGCATGCACATGCATGAATGGAGGGGAGGGGCAGAGGGAAAGAGAAACTTCAGCAGACTCTGCCCTGAGCGTGAAGCCCCACATGGGTCTCGACCACAGAACCTTGAGATCAGGACCTGAGCCCAAACCACGAGTCAGAGCTTAACCAACTACGGCACCCAGGTGCCCCATAAATTACATCTTTTTCAACTATTTGAGCTTATTTTGAAAATTTTTGGATGTCAACTTGAAAATATGTCAGAGTACATGGTTTTTCTAAATATTTTTAGGGTGTCTATGAGAAAAATGGCTTAAGTGTACTGCTCTACTTCCTCGGTCCAATGACTGCTAGTGTGCCTGGTTTTCAGTGTAGCCTTCCTAGTTTTAAATCTATTTTAGGAAAACTTTTTACATTAAAAATTTTAATTCTTTTCAATATAGATTTAAACTGTTCTTTTCAAGCCAAGAGAAATATCCATATTGTGCGTTTCTTGCAATGAATTCTAACTTTCCATGCTTTATTCCCCTTTAAAGTGAAAATTCATATTTAAAACTGTAAGACTGTAAGTACACAGAAAATAGGTATCTCCATCAAAGCACACCCCACCCTTTCAAACTCTGTCTATATGATGACTCATAACAGGCATAAGCTTGTCCCTCAGCACGCTCTCCTAGCTTCTCGTTTCTGCAGCCTCATGTAGTTCTGCAAACGCCAGTGCCCTGTTGTTCCTCCGTGAAAAGCCTTTTCTTTCGCCCTCAGGCAGAGTGGATCAAGGTGCTTCCAAAGTACATGGAACCCTCATCCGCTATGCTCAAGTCCAGAGGAGTGAACATAGAACTAGTCAAAATCACTTCAGCTGTGAGTTCAGAGTCAATTGGAACCATAAACTGGAGGCAAGAGCCTGAGAGGCAAAGACCACAGTCCTGGACATGACACGACAAAGAGTGGCCATTGACGTAGGCTCAGGAGGTCCTGGAATGATCACATCAGACTTTTCCCATTGTGATCATATCTAGACAGGAGCTCGAGCCCTCAGAGAGAAAGGGGATAAAGTAAAAGGAATAAGAGCAGAACAAAGGGAAGGGTCAGTCATTTTCCATCCAAAGCATTCCCACAGATGCTGGAGCAGCCATTAGTCTACTTCATCTTGTAAAGCTGTGTTTGTTTGCTCAGAGTGGGTAGCTTTGAACCCTTGCCGAAGTCTGGTTTAGAAACGCAAACCCATAGAGGAACTTTCCATCTTGTTACACATCCCATCATAAGACTGACATTTTCTGTTCTGTTTGCTACGGGCTAGTGGGTGGCTTTAATTTGGTTTTCCCTGCAGTCCCCACGTCCCAATCTTTGCCAAATCAAGAAGTAGGCAGGGAGGGGAAAAGAGGGAAAAATACATACACATTTGCATTCACCAAGTGATCTCAGAAGTAACTTAATACCGGTTCAGGTTGTCCATGTCTTAGAAATCAGTTTCATTCTGTGGATTGTTTACATACCACTTCTAGTATGTCTCTAATAAATTAAAATCTTGCTGAAATGGTAAAATATACTGAAGATATAGTGAATGGTCTACAGGCTACACAGAGGGGCCATTATTCTAAGAGGAAATAGGAAAAGCAATCATAAAATTTTGAAAAATTATGCAATAACTTTGTACTTATTGCCCATTTGTATTCATTACAATGATCTACTTCATAGACATATAAATAGAATGGGAAAGTAACAGATCTACAGTGTGCTCTAGACGTGGCTTTCAACTTCAGTCAATGAAATTCAATTAGGGTCTTCAATAAAGAAAACTCCAAAACGCCAAGCATTTGTGTGCATACTTCTCCGTGCCGTCCTGAAGTTACTCGCTTAACTTCCTTCCAGTTCTTTTCCTTTCTCTTCTCAGAAAGTCTATTTTGTGGAGAGATGAGAAGGCACATTTGCTCAGGTTTGCTGGGGAGTGTGGGGACAGTGGCATCGTTCTCCGTGGGCACTGAGCTCTCTATACCACATCTTCCATAAGCAATTAGCGAAAGGAAAGGACCACACAGATAAGACCATGATTGCCAGGGACTCAGAACAGGTTTTACGACAGGCAGGCCGATCAAAGGGGCTTAACCAAGATGGTTTTTAATCATGTTTGGGCATTGGAGAGTTCTCAGGTTCAAAGAAATGGGTCTGTGTTTTGTTTAGTTTTGGCAAACGTCTCTTTTCTTCAATAACCTCGGAAAAACAAAGCCCACAGAGTGAGGCCATGCACGATTTTGTTTCCCTGTTCAAGCAAAATACACCACCTTGAGGAGGTCTTTTTCTTATAATCAGTTCTGTATATTTTTAAGACTATTTTGAATAAGACATGCTCATTTGAAATTTACGCTTTTGAAACTAAATCACTTTTAAATTGTGCTGGGAACCATACAAATTAACTGTTGTGGGAAAAAAATGTTCTAGGGGTGTCTTTTGTTGTTTTGCAAAGCTCAATATCAAAAGATTCAGCGTCACTGTGGTTTTTTTTTTAATTCCCAATACAAAAGAAGTAGATATAAGGGGAAGCGATAATATGGCCCAGAGCAAGATGGGAAATTGACCACCTTTGAATCCAGGGGCCAAGAAGTGAAGGAAGATAGACTCATTCAGGCTCACTGAATACGCAACTGCTTCCTTATCTTCTCCTTTTTGCTTCTTTTTCTCTTCCTTCTTCTTTTCCTCATTCTTCATTTCCTCCTCTCTTTCCTCTCTCCCCTTTCCCCCCAACCCCGTTTGCCAGTCAGCAAACTCATGCAAACTTTAGAAACTCTGCCTAATTCCCTGGTAGAGTGGGCAGAGGGTGACTTCACTGAAGAAAGAGCCTCCCTTTGTTTACTTACAAAAGTACTGATCTTTGAGAACACCATCCCATTGTGCACTTCTAAAGATTTTGTCAAATTTCTAAAGAGGAGAGAAGAACGAATCTCGATCTAATTTTCAAATGCATCTTTTTGGTTTTTTTAGTAGAAAAATAAAAAATGAATATGCAGAAATAGTAAAAATATGTCAGGCAGCTAAAGTTGCAAGAACATTATGTAGCACATCACTTAATCACAGAAACCACAATGCAGGGGAAAAAAATCCTAACCCAAATGTGCTGTTTAATAATCACCGAGGGTCAGAAAGAACCCACAAGCATCCCAGAATCTGTGTCCTTAGCTCACCTCAGATTTGGAAGGGGGTGGGGAGATAATGGAGAAGGAAGCACGGTATGAGTTCCGGATTGCTGTTCACAGGTCCCTGCACAGCTTTTAGTCATGAAGCCAATTAAGAAAGGAGTTGGAGTTTGGGACCCCTTTCCTAGTTTGGTAGATGTGTAGTAGGTCCCTGAATGGCTGGTTCTTGTTTAGCTTTGTTTTGCTTACTTTACCCAGAACTCTGAGAGTTAGCTTGGAAAGAGGTAAGTACTGAGGGAACATTTGAATGAGGGGGGAAAAAGAGGAAGATTTCAAAATATGTGTTTGTAAAACATCGTCGTGGAGATTCTGTGGTGGATGGGGAATGGGGCGGGGTGAGCATGAGGCCCGCCCACGGTGGACGAGCTGCAAGGCAGCGGGTGCCTAACGCCAGGCTATTAATTTCATCCAGCCTCAGAGAAAACTTTTAAAAAGAATCAGGGGGAAGCATCCCCAAACACGAAGACTTGGAGGACATTTGAAAATCAGAGACGAGGGAGCCGTCCAATCTGGCAGATGGAAACCCAAGAACAGAGGGCGTGAATGGGCTCGGAGATGTGAAGTTTGGGAGGCAAAGAGAGGCCCACAGGGAGATGTTTATTGCCTTCTTGCCATAGTAAATGTTCAATGCCCTCAAGCCAAAATTCAGGATGTCTAGGGTTTATCACGTAAAAGCAGACTTGAGGCAAACACAATAACATTCTGTATATTCATTCACCAAAATGTCCGCCTCCGCTGAGATTATTTAAACCCGGATGGGTCAGTCGTGGGCCCTGTTCTTCTCCTATAAGGATCCTGCAGAGTGGCTCTGATGACCTCATTTAAACTAATAAGCATCACTTTCTTCCTCTCTTAAATCCACATCACTTGCTTCTTTAACATCATGGAAAGGGAATGTGACATTTTAGAAGGTGTTTTGCTGACAGCCCCACAAACCGGGACTCCATCTAACCCAAAAGGAAAGCTTGTGCTATAGCCATTAAATGAAAATGTTCTCTCTCCAGTGTCTTCTGTAAGTTACTTAACCCAGCCAGGCTGGCATCATGAAATAATTTAAATGCGTTCAGTATTAGTAAAATAAAGAATGCACTGTAGGTATTATTCCCCTCTTAAGTCTTTGTCCATGAATCGCTCGAGGGCAAAGGCATTGTCTCACTCATCTTTCAGGAAGATCACTGTACTTACTAAGGAAAAGACAGAATCTAAAACAGAGCTTTAGAACATAAGAGATTCTCATTAATTGCTTCCTGGATGGATGGAAATTATTTAGCTCCTGGAACTAAATTTCAGGAGACAAAAGTCTATCAGTGGAAAACTTCAGACTAGAAATGTTTTCTTAGGCTTGATAATTGTTTTTCTTTCTTTGAGGAGTGTTAACGGGTACCTCTGCCTCTGAATTTCTAGAGTTCTTTGGTACCCATTATTTGGGTATTTAGTTAACAGCCTCATAATAGCAATGAAAGCCTCATGGTTTTCTCGCTCTCTCTCTCTTTTTATCTGCCTTTGGTGTTTATCCATATCCTAGTGACTTGACACAGCAGCCTGAGAGAAAGAACCTATTCCAAACCCTGGCCAGGGAAATGCAACTGGTGTGTTGCGTCTCGAGTCAGGTCTCAGAACAGTGGAGGGACAAAGCCTCACTCCCTGGTCACAGGAGCATCTTCCACATCTAAAAATATGAACGTGTCACAATTTTGCGTGCCATCCTTACACAGAGGTCATGCTAATCTCTGTGCCGTTTCAATTTTAGTATGTGTGCTGCCAAAGTGAGCCCAGAGTTCTTTTTTATAGACGTCTTTAATCAGATCCTCAGGCTTTTCTCCTGACAGCCTTCAGAACAAGCGAAATAAAAAGCAAGTGTGTAATACTGTGACCGAAGTTTCTATATCATACTAAATCTTTAGTCAAGTGCATTGCTCTTCATTGTGTGGTTTATGTCTTTGGTGCTCTGTTTAGGAAGGTTTAAATGCCATAAATTTATATAATATTGAACTATGGTTATTTTATTGTTTTTATTATTTTACATTTTGCATTCAATTTATTTGGAAGTGAATTGGATAGGAAAATACAATTTTATATCTGTTCTCCCCAAACAGCCAGTTGTCCTAAAATACATATTAAAGAATTCAATCTTTATCGTTTATTAATCTCTTATATATATCTGAGTCTACTTCTGGCCTACTTTGTATTTTGCCATAATAAGTTTCTATAAGAGTGGGAACATTGTCTTATAATTTCTTTGTACCTCTAGAAACTGCAACAATACTTAGTCCTCAATAATTACTGAATCAATGGGTAAATTCTCCAGTTCACTTAAATGATCCATCAGACTTGCCAATTTCACTGTATAAATACTTCTGGAATCATTCCTCATTCTTTTTTTTACCCACACTACCTGCCCTCCTTCAAGCCCTAATAATTACAGAGTTTTTCTAATGCATCTTATACACAAACGGAATAAGGTTCTAAAATGCAAATCTGATCAAGTAACCTCCCTGATTAAAATCTGTGAATTTCATTTCGTGTTCCATACCTTTGAGGCTCACCAAGGCCCTGAGCTCAACCAAGTGAAACGACTTTTAGTTTTCCAAACATGCTTGGCTAGTTATTTTCTTTCTTTCTTTCTTTCTTTCTTTCTTTCTTTCTTTCTTTCTTTCTTTCTTTCTTTCTTTCTTTTTAATTTTTGCCTTTGTAAAAGTTATACAGCTTGGTAAGTGCTATGATAGAGGTTTGGACAAAGTGAATTAGGATAAAGAGAGGATTCTTGAGAATAGAAAGGTAAGTGAATTTTGACCAGAACGAACAAAGGTGCAGAGGTGAGAAAGAGCATCCACACTGTCCCAGGACCAAAGTCATTGAGAATGACTAGGGGGTGGGTGAAGGTGAAGACACAACTAGGGCCAGATCACGAACGCTCTTTCGTGTCATAACCATGGACTTTGAGTTTTTCCTACAGGAATGTGGATTCAAATTTAAATGGGGAAGTAGCTTGATTACAATCTGGGGGGGGGATGTAAATTTGATAGCAGTTTGAAAGATGAATTGACAGAGAGTATAAAAGCCAGAAGCGAGGTTAATAATAGATTCTTCAATAATATAGGTGACTTGGCATAAACCCATTAGTTTTGAGAATCAGGAGAAGGGATCCTTATGATGTTAATAAAGAAAATTCTATAAGTTATTTTGTGACTGATTAGGCAGGAGGGTGAATAAAAGGAATAACTAGCGAGTAATCCCCTCCCCCGCCCCCAAATCTTGCACCTACCGCCATCTCTGGCTTGACTAATTGGGTAGATGGTGATATTCTTTACCAAGATGGGAAAATTCAGGAAGAAGACTGGTGTAGGGGATCGTGGGGCAGCGGTGAAGAAAGGAGAGACAATATACCTAATATTGGACTTGCAAAGAGTTTCCAGCAGGAAGAAGCCGTTAAGAGTGTCAAATGCTGCTGACTGGACAAGTCAGATGCGAACAGAAAGTGCCCATTGGGACTTAACGGTGAGAAGGTTTGAGCGTTCCTCCAAGAAGCTGAGAAGTAAGAAAGCAGAGACTGCCAGTACAAACTTCCCTGGAAATGAGCTTAGCTGTAAAGGGAAATAAACAAACAGGTAGATCTGTGCCTATAGGAGGCACCTGCCCTACCCCTTTTATTTTCCCATGGGGTTCATGAGAGCTAATATTGTCTTCACCCTGGACTGTAACCTCTTTGAGGCCAGATACCATGTTGTGGTTTCCTGGATGACCACTTGGTTCTCAAAGCCCCAACATCTTACAAGTTTCTAACCCTCCGTGGTGTCTATAATTATCCTGGTGCTCGGGCAGGAGCATCCAATTACATACTTGCTGAACTGAATGCTGTGGACGGGTGACTCACAGCCCTGAACTGGATTATTCAAAATGTCAGTGCCTCCATTTCCTCCTCATCAACAGCAATTACTGTTGGAGTTCTTTGAATAGTAAATTGAACATGGAAACATTGTCCTTGCTGTCAAGAAATGTTCACATTCATCTACTTAATGAGAAGGCCAGTCTTCTTTCCTTCCTAGAAATATGATGAGAGGTAGTGGATATATGAGGGCGAATGCACGCATAGCATGCTAGGACATGGCTAATCCATAAAATCTCCTTTCATATGGTATGCGCTCTGGGTAGGTACAACCACGAGTTAGCTAACCACACGAGATGCTTTTAGGTCTGGCAAGTGGGATGGAAAGCTCGCTGCATCAGTCTCCTCTGTGAGTGCCTGCACGCTTTCTGGTTTCAGGCTGGAAACGTCCTGTGGTGTGTCTGGCCTGGCCAAACCCAGGAAGTACTGAACTTATTAAAATTTAAAAACAAACCAAAGATGTTTGGAACCTCCCAAAACACTCACGTTGTGTCTGAGGGTGAGGGCTTGGATTCAGGTCTGATTCGACAGGAGCACCATACATCAGGAAAACAAACAGTGCAGGGGAATTTTATGACAGGACTACACCCTTGCCTTTGGTCTCATGACCGTCTCAAAAAGCAGCTCCTGTCCAGGGCCTAGGGGAATTTGGTGAAGCATTCCGTCTTCTTTCGATTCCTTTTTGTTAGGCTGCCATAGAAATTTGTGCCTGTGAACACACTTTGAAGCAGCTGGACATGAACGTTCTGAAGCAGAGCTGGGGGTACCTAACCTTGGACTCCACCAACCTGCTGAGACTGGCATAGTCCAGGTTCTGTATTTGGATGAATCTGGCTTATGGTGGGCCCTGGGGCAGCCCCCAGTCCAATCTATTGCTTATGAAGAGCCAGACCACCCATGGGTAATCCACAAGCATCTGTGACTGGGTAATCAGGAGCTGGCTAAATCAAACTGATGACCAAGAATGAACCTAATGGTCAGAAATGAAGCTTCCGGAACAACACGCAAGGGTGTGTTTCCCTACAAATTATGTTTAGGTCATCAAAAAGAATTGTAGAATTCTCTAGAGCTGGAAGCAACCATAACAACTATGTAGCTCCACCCCTCCATTTTTTTTGCATGAAGGAAGTGAGGCAGAGAGATTTTTATGTGTGTCATCCAAAGTCAACAGCAGTTAGTGATACAGCCAGAACTAAGAACCCTGAGATGACCTCCTCTCTCCTTTCAGTGCTAACACACACACACACACACACACACACACACACACACACTCCACACAAGTTATTTTTAAAATAATTTGTAGTTTGTTAATATTTACAGAAATCAGCTCTTTTATAAAAGGACACTTAGTAGATGGTAGGCTTCTTGAACTTAATTCTGACACACCCACCCGTACAGAAGAGTTTGGAAGATGTGAGAGGCAAAATAAATTATTTCTTATAAGATTATAGAGGTATTCTAAGGAGGAAAATGAATAAGACCCTTGCCTTTTAAATTAAAAAGAATTAAATCATATTGGTTCACTTGAGGTAGCCCTGATTAAGGTAAGTAGAAAAGGAGATGAAGGGGCGCCTGGGTGACTGAGTCAGTTAAGCATCCGACTCTTGATTTCAGGTCAGGTCACGATCTCAGGATTGTGAGATCAAGCCCCGTGTCTGGTTCTGTGCTCAGCTGAGTCTATTAGAGATTCTCTCTCTCCCTCTTCCCCTGTCTTTCCTTCCTGTGTGCTCTCTCTCTTTCTCAAATAAATACTTAAATCTCTTAAAAAAAAAAAAAGGAGATGAAGTCATTAAGATAGAATTTACCTAAAACAAAATCTACCATGATGGTGTACCAGTAGATAAGCCTGGCACCCAAGGACAGGGAAGAAAACAGCTGCCCATACCAACATACCTGACCAAGACATTCTAGAATCAACTTGTGTTGGGGATGTGGCTGTCCCAGTGTCTTCATAGAACCTAGAACAATTTTGATTCAGAATGCCCTTAGCTTAGCATACCACAGAGAAAATAAGCCACCTTTTAAACACTGTAAGGAAGTGCTACATTCTGAGCAGAGATGTATTTCAGCCTCAGTGACCAGAACACAGGACTGCTATCAAGCCACATTTCTGAGGGCAGCCAAGGTTAGAGCAGACACAACAGTAAGCTGTGGCTTTCATATTCACAACTGCAGCAAGTGAGTGCCAGGGACATTCTGAGTTTGTAGCTGCAGGCCAAAGACTGCTAGGCTTTTAGGAGGTGGCAACAACAAACTCCGGCTTCTGGCGCCAGTAATGATGTCACGATTCTTTAGACTATGGGGTTTAATAGTGCCTTCAGCTTCTGGCTTTAGAGTCAGCTACTACAGTAGGGCAAGACATAAGATTCCCTAGTCTGGGCAGTGAATATGGATTCCTCCGGCCTTCCCATCTTCTTTGCATCTCTTCTGGATAGTGGGCAGCAATCGAAGTTGGCTCTTTGGATGTAAGCTTCCCTACTTTCATTAATTTTCTAAACTTGTGGTTCCTACGCTATTCCAATTGATTTTATGGCTCTGAGTCTTTGCACTCTCTGTTTCCTAATATTTGAATGTCCTCCTTCCAACCCCTTTTATATCCTACTACATTGCTTCTTAGTCTGACGAGGCTGAGATCTAGCAATATTGCATTCACGGATCCACTCATTCACTCAACAAATGTATTTCAAGTATCTATCATTCCCAGGAGAGAATGCAGAGGTGAATTAGGTTCTCTACCCTTAAGCATCTTATGTTAGAGGAAAGAGATAAAGACATGCAAATCGATATATTCAGTAAAATCTTAGGGGAATTGAAATGAAGTCAGGATCAAATGTGAGCTGAAAAGAGGGAACAATTAATGTGTCTGGAGGATTAGAAAGAGAAAAGATGAAAAAATGAGGTATTGCATCTGAAAATGAATGAATTTATCATCACTGGTGAATTCTAGCAAATGTTTATAAAAGAGTTAATGCCAATTCCTCAGAAATTCTTCCAAAAAGAAGAGACAGGGTAACACTTCCTAACTTACTCTATAATTAGTAATATTCTGATATCAAAAACAGATACCACATGAAAAAAAAGCTATAGACCAATATCCTTTATGAATATAGATGCAAAACCCCTCAACAAGATACAAGCAAAGTTAACGCAGCAGCATAGAAAAAGGATTATATGCCCTGACCAAGTAAGCTTTATCCCAGGAATGCAAGGTTGGTTCAACATACGAAAATCAATCAATGCAACTACTCCGTATTAAGATAACATCAAACACCATATGATATCTCAATAGATACACAAGAAGCATTTGACAAAATCTAGCACCCTTTCATGACAAAAATATGCAACGATGAATCACTAAATTCTACCCCTGAAACTAATAATACAGTATATGTTAACTACATTGAATTTAAATAAAGAGTTTTAAAAAAGAAAGAAAGACAAGAAAAAAATTTACAACAATCTGGGAATAGAAGGGAATTTCCTCAACCTGAGAAAGGACATCTTGGAAAAACTCACAACTAATGTCATATTTAGTAGTGGAAACTGAAAGCTTTCCCCCTAAGAACAGAAATGAAACAAGGTTGTCTGTTACCAATTTTTTTTCAATCTTATACTTAAGGTTCTAGCCAAGGCACTTACGGAATAAAAAGAAATAAAAGGCGTCAGGATCAAAGGAAGGAGCAAAACTATCTCTATTTGAGAATGAGATGATAATACATATCCTAAAGAAACCACAGGAAAACTATTACACCTAGTAAGTCCAACATGTGTAGGATATGAGATCAACACACACAAAAATAATTCACATTTTTATTCACTAGCTATAAATAATCTGAAACGAAATTAAGAAAACAATTCTGCTTACAATAATATCAAAAACAATATAATACTTAGGAATAAATTTAACTAAGAACTATAAGACTTATACATTGAAAACTACAAAATATCAGTGAAGGAAATTAAATAAGACCTTAATTAGTGGGAAGACATTAAAGATAGTGAATTGAAAAACATTGTTAAGATGTCAGTACTCCCCAACTGTATCTGCAGATTCAACACAATCCATACCAAAATTTCAACTGCCGTTTTTTTACACAGATGAACAAATTCATCTTAAAGTTGATCTGAAATTATAAAGGGCCCAGAATAGCCAAACAATCTTAAAAAAGAAAAACTAACACACAATTCCCACTTTCAAAACTTACTAAAAAGCTACTGTAATAAGAAGAGTGTTGTGCTCGTGTAATAATAGATATATAGATCAATGAAAGAGAATTGAGAGTCCGAAGACAAATCTATGGTCATCCGAGTTTTACAAATATACCAAGAACACTCAATGGTGAATGTTGGGGGGGGTGGAGGGGCAACTGGTTATTCACATGCAAAAAAGTAAGTTGGACTCCTACTTCACACTTTATACAAAAATTAACAAAGTGGCCAATGGCCCGAATGTAGAGATAAAACTTTTATAATGAAACATAAGTGTAAATCTTCATGACTCTGGATTAGGCAATAGTTTCTTATATACAAAGTTAAAAGCATAAGGGGCCAGAGGGAAAAAATGGGTAAGTTTAACTTCATCAATTTAAAAACTTTTGTTTTCAAGTAATGCTCTCAAGAAAGTGAAGTGAAATCCACATTTTGAGAAAAAATATTTACAAATAATATATATATATTTAGTGTACATATATTTGTGAATCATATATATGTAATAGTAGTTATATATTTGCAAATTATATATATATATTTAGTAGTACATATATTTAAAAATATGTTTGAAAATATTTGCAAATCTATATATAGTATATATCATATATATTTAGTATATATATATAGTGTGTGTGTGTGTGTGTGTGTGTGTGTATAGTGTGTGTGTGTATATATATATATATTCATACTTTTACCAAATATAAAAAGTACTCTTACAACTCAACAATAACAAGACAAATAACCCAATTTAAAATGGGCAGAAGGGGGTGCCCGGGTGGCTCAGTGGGAAAGCCTCTGCCTTTAGCTCAGGTCATGATCTCAGGGATCTGGGATCAAGCCCCACATCAGGGGCTCTGCTCAGCAAGGAGCCTGCTTCCCCCTCCTTTTCTGCCTGCCTCTCTGCCTACTTGTGATCTCTCTCTCTCTGTCAAATAAAATAAATAAAATCTTAAAAAAAAATTAAAAAAAAAACCAAAAAAACCCCACAATGCTATACTACTTCACATTCATTAGAATGCCTATTTTTTTTTTAACAAAAGAAACAAACAAAAAATAAAATTTGTTGTCAAGCATGCAGAGAAGTCAGTACCTTAATATATTGTCAATGGAAGCGAAAATGATGCAGCTGCTATGGAAAACAGTTTAGCAGTTCTTAAAAAAGAGAAACCAAGAGTTACCATATGATAAAAAAATTTTACTTCTAGGTATATATGTAGAATTGGAAACATATGCATATAAAAACTTGTACATGAATATTTTCAGCTGCATTTTTCATAACATCCCCAAGGTAGAAACAACCTACATGTCCATCACCTGATGAATGGATAAACAATTGTGATATTTCCATAAATTATTCAGTCATAAAGAGGAATAAAGCACCACATCCTTCAAATGGACAAAACGTGAAAATATGCTCAGTGAAAAAAATGTCAGTCACAAAAGGCCATATAATTTCATTTATATAAAAGATCCATAATAGGTAAATTCACAAAGAAAGATCAGTGGTTGCCAGGAGGATAGGTGGAGGAGAGAATGGGGAATGACTGCTAACTGGTATGGGATGTCTTTTTGGAATGAGGAAAATATTCTTGGGTTAGATACTAGTAACGTTACCCAACCTTGGGAAGATGTTAAAAAAAACACTGAATTGTACCTATGAGTTTTGGACTATGAAAATTGTATCTCAATAAAAATTGCTTTTCTCTAATAATTAATGATGTTGAACATCTTTTCATTGTGTTTGTTTGCCTTAGGTATACCTTCTTTGACGAAGTGCTTGTTCAAATCTTCTGACCGGCTTTTATTGGGTTGTTAGTCCTCTTATTGAGTTGTGTTATGTATTTGGAATTTTGAAGTTCTTAACAGATGCATGTTTAGAATAATTTCTTCCCAGTTTCTGTCTCCTACTACCAATCATCAGGTACTTGCTTATCCCCTTAAGAGAGACTGCTTATCACTTCTGTTGACTCCATTTTTCTCACAAGCATATGGTAGAGATTTCATGCAAAAGAGGTTGTGAGTGAGTGCTAACCTCCATCATGCTTGAAACTCCCAGATATTATAAACAAATATGCTGACCCACTCTGCCTTTACTGCTGTGTTAAAATTTTAGCTGAGTTCTTTTTACCAATTTGGATTATATTCCTTGCCAAAAGGGAGCTTGGTTAGTCTATTTCTCCTCGGTAGGTCTTGTCACTCTAGAATTCAGATCAGTTGAGTGCCATTAAAACTCAGACCTATGATGGACTCAAGAAAATATATTATTCAAGTATTTTATTTTTATTTATTTTGTAGATTATCCCAGATTTTCCAAGTGTTAAAGTAGGAGCAATGTTCACCTGAGACTTTCTATATCTTATACAGAAACATAACTGTCTTGCCGGTCTAACAGGGTTGGAAAGGTCCAAGTCTTAGGACCCACTTTCCTTTCGGACCCGATGTTTTCCTGCTAGAACACCGTCGGTTGTTAATTGCCTTGAGTTGGAAAACAGTTTGCATTTACAACTGTAAATTTATTCATCCTTTTAATTTATGTAAGGTTTTTGTACACAATTCTCAATTCTTTAAGAGATGACAACAAATTTTGGTTTTCTACTGTCATATGAGAAACATTAGGCCCCAGCAACACCTCATTGTGGAGGAAAATAAAAGTGCTGCAGTACTTTCTTCTTCTTATGTTAATTTCAGTAATTTATGTCTTTCAAAGAGTTTGTCCATTTCAGCTGTTTTCAGATTTATTGGCACAAAGCTCTTCATAATATATATTTTTTTATTTCAAGATACTTTATTTTTAAAACGGGTCACAACACTAAGCTTTCGGCCCATTCTGCCAAACCAAAAGTATCTTCATAATATTTTTTAACGCCTTCTGTCTGTAGGGTATGTAATGATAATCCCTCTTTCATTTCTGCTTCTAGTAATTTTTGCTTCCCTATTTTTTAATCTGCTTACTTACCAATTTTGACAATATTGTACAAGAGCAACCTTTTTAAAATTGTTTTTCATCTATTGTGTCCTTTTTATTCATTGATATTATGTTTATATATTCATCTACTGAAATTATATTTATTATGGCATTCCTTCTACTTTGCAGTTAACTTGGGTTTTTTTCTAGTTTCATAGATTACTGATATAGAATTTTCCTCTTTTCCAAAATGAATATTTAAAATTATAAATTTGCCTCTAAATATTTTGATATGCAATGTGAAATGTTCATTCAATCAAGATATTTTCTAATTTTTTATGCTTTCTTTCATGGGTAACTAATAAAGAGGTGCTTTTATATTTCAAAATATTTGAGGTTATTTCAGATATTTTTATGTCATTTATGTCATTTATTTCTAATGTAATTCCATAGAGATGAGAGGAAAAATTATCCAATTTAAATTCTTTTAAATTTATTAATATTTGTTTAAAGTCCAGCGTATGAATTATCTTGGTGAAAAATCTATGTGTGCTTCAAAAGGACGTGTATTTTGCAGCTGCTGGATATAGTTTCCAGAAATATCAGTTGGCAAAAGACGTTGATAGCCTTGTTCAATGTTTCTAAATTCTGATTTTATGCCTAGTTTCTCTACCAGTACCTACGAGGAGAGTATTTGTGTCCCCATCAGTTGAAAGATTTATAACTAGATATATATACACTTAACACTAATTATGTCTTCTGAATTAACTGACCTCTTTATAATGATAAAGCGTTCTTCTTGATTCTGAGTAATATTCCTTCTTCTCAACGCTAATTTTTCTGATGTTAATATGGCCATTCCAGCTTTCTTATAATTAATGTTTTCATGATATGTAATTTTCTACTTTCCTTCTAAGTTATCTATGTCTTTATATTTACAGTGGGTTTCTTATAGGCAACACACAAGTAGTTCTTGTTTTTCTATTCAGTCTCATGATGTCTGGTGTCTAATTAGAGTTTTTATGGTTTATGTTTAATGTAATCATTGCCATGATCAGTTTTAAATCTATCATCTTGCTAGTTTATTTCCACTTGTTCCATTTGTTCTTTTCTTTTTTCTCTCTCTTTCTTCCTTCTTCTGAATTTATTAGCAAATCTTTAGTCTTCTACTTTATGTTCATTATTGGTATATCATCTATACATCTTTTTCTTGTTACTGATTGCTGCATGGTTTGAAAATGAACCTTTAAAACACCTCAATCTGCCATCAACTAATATTATTCTACTTCATCTACAATGTAACTATATTTCTACTTATTTCCTTTCCATCCTTTGTGCTACTTTTTTGACATAAGTTACTGTTACCTGAAAATGATGCAATTTATTGTTAATATTTTTGTTTTAGACAATTATATTTTAAAGAAATTGTTTAACCAAGATAAAAACATTTTTTACATTTACCCACATATTTACTATTTCCAGTATATAAATTTTTTTGTATATAAATTTCCATAAGTACCATTTTCCTCCTGCCTGAAATATTTCATTTAATATTTTTTATAGTGTGAGTCTACTAGGGATGATATTTCCAATTTGTTAAAATCTGCCAAATTATTGATTTTACCTTTAATCATTAAAATATATTACTTGCTGCAAAATTCTAGGTTAGCTTTAATTTTTTGGTAATTTTAAAGATGTCATTCTACTTTCTTCTACCTTCCATGCCTTCACGCAAGAAATATGCTATAATTCTTATCCTTACTCTTCTGTATATAATGTGTCTTTTATTCTCCTCCTGTAGCTTTTAAATTTTTTTCTTTAATTACTAGTTTTCAAAATTCTGTATTTATTCTGCTTGGGTTTGTTGAGAATCTTAGATCTGTAAATTTATAGTTTTCATTAAATTAAGAAAATTTTACCTATTGCATCCTTAAACGCTTTTTCTCTCTCCTCTCTTTTGGGCTTCTAAATTACATGTATTGTCTCCAACAAGTCACAGAGGCTCTATTTACAAGTTTTGGCCCTTTTCTCCTCTTTGTTTTGTCCTAGATAATTTCTACTGCTATGGTTTCAAGTTCATTAACTATTTCTTTCACAATCTATAACTTGCCTTTAATCTCTTAAAGTGAATTTTTAATTTGAGATATTGTATTTTTCATCTCCGGAAGTTCCATTTGGAACTTCTTTTTTTAGAGAGAGAGAGAGCACAGGTGAGCAAGGGGGTCGTGAGGGGAAACTTAAGCAGACTCCACACTTAGCACAGAGCCAAGATAGGGCTCAAGACCCTGAGATCAAGACGTGAGCTGAAACCAAGCATTGATTGCTTCACTGACTAAGCCACGCAGGCGCCTCTCCATCTGGAACTTTAAAAAATATCTTCCATTTTTCCATTCATTTCCTTATGTTTTTTTAAAAAATTCTTGAACATTTTTATTATTTTAATTTTAAAAAAAAATATTTTATTTATTTATTTGAGAGAGAGAGAGTGAGACTGAGAGAAGGAGCACTAGAGGGAGGGAGGAAGAAGGACAAACACTCCATGCTGAGCAGGGAGCCTGGCACGGGGCTGGATCCCAGGACCCTGGCACCATGACCTGAGCTGAAGGAAAATGCTCTACCAACTAAGCCACCCAGGCACCCCAATTCTTGAACATTTTTAAAGTAGATCTATTAGGTACTTTAAATTTCTTTTCCATTAATCCCACCATCTCTCTCATTTCTGGATATGTTCTTATTGACTGATAATATGTTACATTATTTCTAATTTTTCCTGTTAATATGTCACATTTTCTGCTTCTTTGTATGTGTAGCAATTTTTTATTAGATTGTGATTTCTATGTTTTCAAGTACTAGATTTTATTGTATTCTTCAAAGGCTGTTGGCTTTTGTTCTAACAGACAGTAAATTACTGTGATCAATTTATCCTTTTGAGGCTTGCTTTCAAGCTTTTTGAAAAGGGAATCTAGAGTAGTTTCAATCTGACAGAAACTTAGCTCTGCTACTAAAGCATGATTTTTCTGGGGTCTCTACTGATAGTTCAAGAGTTTAACTACGATTCTCTACTCTGGGTAGTTGAATATTTCCCAGATCTGTGTGAACTCTAGAAACTACTTATCTTATGACTCCACAATCTTTTTTTTTTTTTTTTTTGCCTAGTCTCATAGAGTTCTATCATATGCATATGTATTATATTCAGCTGCCTTCTAAAAGAGAATTTTAGGAAGATCTTTGGAGCTTTCTCTCTACGTAGCTCCCTTTTCTTGGATAGTCTTCCCTAAAAATGCCAAGTATTTCAGCTTCTCTGAACTCTATCTTGTTAATTCAGCAAGTCTTTGTGCTTCATTCAGAATAGCCCCAACTGGTCCCTGCCCCCACAGAGGTCCAGAAAAGCCTGTAAACAGAGAACCAGAGCAATAGTGGGGCTCCACTCTTATTTGTCTTCTGGACATCAGAACCTTCCATTTTCTATTAACCAATGTATAAAAACTATTGCCACATATATTTTTTTCAGTTTTCTTGTTCTTTACTATGAAATAATAATCTTAATCCCAATTATTCATTTATAGCTAAAACTCAGTAATTAAATTTCAAAGTCATCTTTTGATTATAAACCATAAAGCATATTGTTGGAAGACAATATGCCAGGAGTCCCTGATATTTCTATATATCTCATGAGCAAGGCATGGATTTCCTTTTGTTCCCTACTGTATTTTTAAGGGTGTTTATATAGCTGTCTTGAGAGATGGAGTTGAGGTCCTTCGGAATTCAGGGGAGATTTCTTATAGCTTTGGAAAAAAGCTCCCTATGGAACAATGGAAGACACACTTACTTGTTTTAAAAAGAGCTGTTTCCTTAAGCTTAGGGCTCCCACCTTGCAAAGCAACTCACTGTACTTACAGACATCTTCCAGACTTCTTCATTGTGGGAACTGGGGCTTGAAGAATTGATACCAAAATGTTGATATTCTGCCTACTGCCATTGCTATCAGTAATAAATTATCTTTTGTTTCTGATCAAGGGGTATCGTGGTCACTATTAACATCCATGAAATTATGGCAGGCTAAATTGTTAGCTTTCAAGTAGGGTAAATCTCAGACCCTTCACAGTTTTTAATACATACTTTCAGAATATACCATTTATATTAATGGAGATAAAAATTAAATATATGACAACTTATAATAGCTAGTATTTGTTCAGGATTACTTGTAAAAGGTGCTTTTATATAAAATCATTCAAAAACCAACCAATGTTAAGTTTTTATTCCCTTTTTTCACATGAGAAACAGAGGTTCAGAGAGGATATGATTTGGGCAGAGCCAAATGGATAGTTAATAGTCAGTCAACAGTCGACGTTATACTTTTCTATTCCTCTTCCAATGTCATGAAAGCTCCTTGCACTACACAATTATAACAATATTAACATAAAAAAGCATATAATTAAGGTTGAAATTATGTGGTAGACTAAGATAACTATAGAAATTCAGCAGAAATGAGGCATGGTGCCAGTTAAATTTCTGAGAAAAGACTGACTGGAGTAAGGGGAACCAAGCTACTGAAGCTAGTATTCGAAGATGAACACTCCTAGGCTTTCTTGTGAAGGTTTCTATTAAATCTTGCAGTCTACGCTGGAGCTGTGCTATTTTCTGCCTTGCAAGTGAGATAATAAACGAGAGCATGTTGATGCTAATTCCTTCCTCGGCACGTACACAACTCTTGCTTACCTACCCAGCTGCTCATGCTTGGATCACAAGCTGACAGAGGGGGTTTCAGGGGTTATGGGCACGATGGGATGTACCTCAGTCTCCAAATGTACTGTAGGCATGTGGCCTGTTTCTTGGCAAAGAATCTGACAAAATTTTGTTTTTAATTCTTACCCTGAAAAGTAAATAAATGAAAATACTCATTATCAATTAAGTATTTAATTGTACTTTAATAACCCATTTATAAAATCTTAATAAGCCCTTTAAAAGTCATCATGTATACCAGAACATTGAAAATAAAGCCTTCCCTCTTAAATTCACTGTCCTCCAAAATCCTAAATCTAAAATGACAGTACCTGAGAAGGAACACAGTTGTTCCTTATGTTCCAATATGTCTTATCGTCACTGTGTTAAAGGGGTAAAGAAATTGACCCAATGCAACTGTCCTTTGAACATTTTCAAAAATCAGTCTTAACACATTTCTTTTTTAAGACTAATTCATTTATTTGAGAGAGAGAGAGAGAGAGAGCGAGAGCAGGGAGAGGGACCGAGGGAAAGGGAGAGGGAAAAGAGAGAGAGAATCTCAAGCCGACTCCCCACTGAGTCCAGTGCCCTACACAGGGCTCCATCCCAGGACCCTGAGGTCATGACCTGAGCCAAAATCAAGGGTCTGATGCTTAACTGACTGAGCCCCCCAGGTGCCCCCAAGAATCAGTCTTAAAATGCTATTCTACATCTGACTTTTTCCTCCAATGGGCCAAGTTAAAAAGAGGAGAACAATATGATCAATCTTGAGAGTTCCAGTGAGAACATTAACAACTTACATGAACACCAAATTTGACTAGAAGAGAAAAACGGGTATTATCTTAAACAAGTGTCTGTAACCAGAAGCTTCTTATATTTGGAAACCTCTGGAAATCTGCTCGGGAGAAACAAATTGGACTCTTTTGCAGGTTAAAAAATGACTTTAAATACTTTTTAGCTACTGGAAGAAATATTTTGTACGTTCTTTCTAATACAACAAATATTTATTGAGGGGCATTTTGCAGCTACAGAAGACATGAAGGCAACAGAAAATGTCTCCAAGATGCCTAAAGGAGCAGGGGGATTTTGCAGGGGTAATAAAGGCATTTGGATAAGTGTATGGAGTAAGGGCTTAATAAGGGGGTAAGTTAAGTGGACATAAGAGAATTGTGTTTAGAGACAGATAAGGTACAAAGAGTCATTCCTGGGACGTGCGAGTTGTAGGAAATCTGAGACCGGAGTTACAATGGAGCACTCGAGGTCAAGGTCTTAAAGACCTTCTATCGCCCTCATGGAAATGATCCTTCAGAGAGTACAGATAGCAGAAGGAGGTAAGATAAGCATGATCGCACTTGGAAGAAAAGCAAGAGTATTGAGACATTGCCATAGCAGTCTGAGATTTCAATATATTAAATTGAATTCTATTCTAATTTTTTAAAAAAAGCTAGCACATCATAAAATGTTCCTAAAATTTAAACAATGAAGTCATAAACCAAAAAAGTAAACTATCTAACCTCAAATGAGAGATTGAATTTCATTTCACCCTTGAGAATAGTTGATGGGTCTAAATGTAGTCAGTAGGCACTGAACTACGGCCATTTTTAGGAAAATATTGTGATAAAATATTTAGAAAAGGAAAGTGTGGGCCTGAGGACATGGATTAGATATTCCTGACAATGGGAAAACAAGCTACTCTGTCCAAGAAGTCAGCTAGACCTAGTGGAGGAAAACAGAAGAGAGAATAAAATACAGGCCAGACAGAGTGTTGGGTAGCTGGACCCTCGGTTGGTGGAGAGGGCCAAGGGGGCTTTTGAAGAACAGGGAAGTATAATATATAGTTTGAAATGGGACTGTGGGATCATTCCCTATCCTTTTACCATTGCCACCAGATCTCTAGTGAAGGCACACAGCTGTGGCGTGACAGAGGTCTTTGGGAGGGTGGGAATGGAGGGAAAGGGCGTCTGTGGGGAGGCGAAACTGTCTAGCTGCCAGATGCACATTGGACAGCACGCGCACGGGACAGAAACCAGAGCCGGATGACTCAGAGGGGCCTGAAGAGAAACCAAACACCTACATATTTAAAGGAATTGGGAGCAAGCACTGGACTTCTTAAGGGCAAGGTGACCCAAGCTGACATCTGGGTTACATGGGTCAGAAAGGACTCTTTTTAAGCATTGCCTAATCTGTCTCTTAAAATGGCAAGGCAGTGATGGCCCTGTGGAAAAAGTCTGGCAAATTTTAAAACAAAGTGCACCAAATTTGGCAAATTTTAAAACAAAGTGCACCATTTAGCTGTTCATGTGGACTTGAAGAGGTTTACTGGATGAAGATTTGTAAGAATATCAAATAGCAGTATTTATTTAAAAAAAAATCATTTCAGGGGCACCTGGGTGGCTCAGTCGGTTAAGCGTCAACTCTTGATTTTGGCTCAGGTCATGATCTCAGTCCTGGGATTGAGTCCTGCATCTGTCTGTCTCTGTGCTCAGTGAGGAATCTGTGTGAGGGCTTCTCTCCCTCTCCCTCTTCCCCTCCTCTCTCACTTCCTTTTGGTTCCCTTTCTGCAACATCCAAATGGCTCACCACCAGAAAAATGGTAAGCACTCATTGGTTTCCCTACCAGGGTAAATGCACTCTAGGGTATTCTTTTTTTTTTTTTTTTTAACATAGAATGTATTATTTGCCCCAGGGTACATGTCTGTGAATCAGCAGGCTTACACGTTTCACAGCACTCACCATAGCACATACCCTCCCCAATGTCCATAACCCAGCTACCCTATCCTTACGTCCTTACCCCCCAGGCACCTTCAGTTTGTTTTGTGAGTTTAGGAGTCTCTTATGGTTTGTCTCCTTCCTGATACCATCTTGTTTCATTTCTCTTCCCCATCCCCCACGACCCCCTGCCCTGCCTCTCAAATTCTTCATAGCAGAGAGATCATGTGATAATTGTCTTTCTCTGACTGACTTATTTCACTTAGCATAATACCCTCTAGTTCCATCCACATCGTTGCAAATGGCAAGATTTTGTTTCTCTTGATGGCTGCATAGTATTCCATTGTAGATATATACCACATCTCTTTTATCCATTCATCTGTTGATGGACATCTAGGTTCTTTCCATAGTTAGGCTATTGTGGACATTGCTGCTATAAACATTTGGGTGCATGTGCCCCTTCGGATCCCTACATTTGTATCTTTGGGGTAAATACCCAGTAGTGCGATTGCTGGGTCATAGGGTAGCTCTACCCCCAACTTTTTGAGGAACCTCCATACTGTTTTCCAGAGTGGCTGCACCAGCTTGCATTCCCACCAACAGTGTAGGAGGGTTCCACTCTAGGGGACTCTTATGGCTGCTTCTCCCTTCAGCCCCTTTCCAGAGACTGCCAGGTAATAAGGTCTCCACATCTCCTCTCTCAAGAATCCTCTTTTCTCCCTCAGTCTAGATCCCTAATCTCTTAACTAACATCCAGCTTCTTCTGCTGGGAAAAAAAATCAATTGGTGTTTTAATAATCTCAGTAGTGATGCACTCAGCTCCCTTTGAAAGCAGTTTTTCCTGTTACTCAGTAAAAGACTACTATCCTTAAGCATCGGTATTGTGCTAGTTGTCCCGTTCTGAACTTCTGAACGAAGAGTAGGTGGGTCTTTGGTTTATAGCTGCGTGATTATAAAGCTTTCTGATAGAAGTCTTTTTAAGACTCAGGTAGTTGCCACCCACACCACCCTCACAGGGACTGATTTTGCTTCCGGCCTAGAGTTTAAAAAATCCTACAGGGTTTTATCTTTAATAGAATCTTTGTTGTATTTATCTTTAATAGAATTCTTTGTTGTAAACACCCACCATTCTTGTGGAGATCCAGATTATTAGCCCTATGTACTGCGCTGACTAATAAATAGTGAGCCATCCCATAGTGTGTGTGTTGTCATTAATTATGAGCATGTCTTACTTCTTTTTTGAGATGGTAAGCTTGCATTCTCTTCAAGATAGGAATATTCAGGGACGCCTGGGTGGCGCAGTTGGTTGGGCAACTGCCTTTGGCTCAGGTCATGATCCCGGCGTCTTGGGATCGAGTCCCGCATCGGGCTCCTTGCTCCGCAGGGAGCCTGCTCCTCTCTCTGCTTCTGCCTGCCTCTCTGCCTGCTTGTGTTCTCTCTCTGTTAAATGAATAAATAAAAATCTT
>CM052807.1:50649309-50686764 GCA_028533885.1 Nasua narica | reverse complement strand
TCCAGAGGAGTGGGTGACTGAGAACAAGAGAAGCCTGTCTGCTATCAACAGGAACTACACACATGGGCCCATTTCTTTGGTCAAAAAGTATTGTCAGTGATATGCATCAGGGAAACTTTCATCCTTTAGGCAAATGCATATATTGGCATAGCCAATTTGAAGACCAACTAACAATATATAATAAAAATGAAGATGTATACATCCTAAAAAAAAAAAAAAGAATTTCCTTTTATTTGGGGGAGAGTCAGTTTTTTGTTCCACTCAGGTCTTCAACTGATTAGATGAGGCCCACTCATATTATGGAGGGCAATCAACTTTACTCAGTCTATCATTTTACATGTTAATCTCATCCAGAAACACCCCCATAGAAACACTCAGATCAGTGTTTGTCTGAATATCTGTGTATCTCATGGCCTAATCAAGCTGACACATAAAATTAACAGTCCCATGTACTGTTCCTAGTCTACAAATTTAATTACTATAGGGACCATATTTTTTTAGCACGAATTATTGTTAATGATTTATAATGTTGAAGTCACTCCTAATATTCAAGAAAACTAAATTGTGTCTTCACTGATGTATTACCTGAAGCAGTGACATTTTTCCATTGAAATTTGTTTACTCTGTGGGCACCTGGGTGGCTCAGTCGTTAAGCGTCTGCCTTTGGCTCAGGTCATGATCTCAGGGTCCTGGGATCGAGCCCCACAACGGGCTCCCTGCTTGGCAGGAAGCCTGCTTCTCCCTCTCTCACTCCCCCTGCTTGTATTCCCTCTCTGGCTACATCTATCTCTCTATCAAATAAATAAAAACATAAAATCTTAAAAAAAATTTGTTTACTTTTGTTAGAATGTGAAGAGTAGTTAGATCAGTGAAATCTCGGAGGTCATTTAGTGTGTCTGAAAACACATCTAGGCTGAAACAATTGCAAAATGATTTACATGAGCATTAAATATCCCCAAATATTTATGTGGCACAATTCAGTTATAAAGAGTGTCTTCTTATCGCTTATATTTGACTATATTGCACAGAAATCGTGTGCATCTCTTTTACCCTCTGAAGAATATTATAATTTGATACTGTGTAGTAACTTCTCCCTCAGCTCAGAATTATAGAAAATTTTTCATTCCTCTCAAGGTGAAAATGTTAAAAATTTATCTCTAGGGGCACCTGGGTGGCTCAGATGGTTAAGTGTCTGCCGTCAGTTCAGGTCATGATCCCAGGGTCCTGAGATCGATCCCCACTGTCAGGCTCTCTGCTTAGTGGAGAGCCTACTTCTCACTCCTCCCTGCTTGTTTTCACTCTTGCTATCTCTGTCTGTCTGTCTCTCTCTCAAATAAATAAAATCTTTAAAAATAATTATCTCTATAGTGGATAACTTCTAGGTGTGTATTGCTGATTGTGATGGGTAGGTGGGTCAGAAGGACTAGGGAGTGGAGGGGAGAAAAATATTAACTCTCCCAGTGAACTTTTCTCCAAAGGATCTCCCTCTTAAAAAACAAACAAACACAAAAACTGATCAAACTGGCTTATTAGAGTAACAAGAAAAACAAAGAAGTACCAATTGGCACTTCTATTCCATTTTCCTCCCCAGTGGTATTCATTCCATTCTCCACGTTGGGGACCTAAGACAGAACCTTTCCCATAACTGATTTGTGCCGAGGTCAAGAAGCCCAGAGTGTAGGCTTCCTCATACTATCCTCTGCTTAGTTACCCAGTCGGCATGCAGCTCACAAGGAGACAAGATCTGTTTCTTGGGATTGATCATGTGCCTGGAGCATCCTTTGATAGCCCCAATCAAAATCTATCCCTGTGTAACACAACCAAATTTAAGTGGGTATAAAAAGAAAGACCTCATTACAATAGGAATTTAGTGATGTCCAAACATAGCTAATACTTAGGAATGAACCTCTGATCGGTCTTGATCCTATGAAAAAAAGTTGGAGATGAACTCACTTTTTTAAGGCTCTGGTTTCTTCTTCAGCTGGTGATGCTAAGCTAAGAAGCTCCACTAAATCTGGGTTCCAGAAGGCTCACTCCAAGACAGCCCTTCCTCCTAAGTGTCTAGGCAGCACCCACCTATCCCAGCATGAGTCCCCAGGTCAGGTCCTATCAAACTACCACACCTTGAAGTGATTGTTTTCTTCCATCAAACCCAGATCTCAACCTAGAAGACAAAAGTCAGGTGAGAACATCGCCCATCCATGGAGCCGTCCTGGGACACAAGATTAGGCACCTCAAACAGGGTGGGGTGTGAAAAATCTTCCCATCTAAACCTAGGTCCACAGGAAAATCACTAAAGCTTACCTGTAACTCACATTCAGACTCACAGATCATCTAGTTACTTTCGATATTGGTAATAGATGTGTTTTGGGCTTTCGGGTTTACAAACAGCTTTCCCCTGTATTCACTCTGCTGATGGCCCGGATGATGGGAGCCCTGTGTAGAATAGAAGCAGAAGCTAGAAGGGCTGCTTTGTGCTTCTTTGTCCCATTTTTTCAGTCTTAATTCAAATGCCACCTTGATAGGACATTTTCATTCCAAATCTCTTTTTCCACTCTAAAAACAAACCCTGTTTTCTCTTTGAAACTTTAGTTTGGATTTCTCACCTTTCCCACCACCTGTACTCCTCATGCATTGCTCTTTACAGTGTTTCTTTGTCTTTGTCCATGGCCACTCTTCCAGTAGTCCTCCCATGCTTCCCGCTGTGCTGGTTATTTGAGGTGTGAGGGGAGGCTATTATCAAACAAGAGAAGACAGCCTTTCCTTCATGGGTAGCTCCCAAGCGGATTAGGAAGAAGTGGTAACACCAGGAGCTGGCATTTACAGAGCACTGAAGCAATTTTTATAAATTTGCTAAATTAATGTCCACAACCATACCACATGGTATCCTTCTCTCTGCTATCAGGTCAGGGAACTGAAGAACGAAGAAGTGCTTGACTGGTTGGCCCAACATGCAGCTACAAAAGCAACAGCCACAATTTGAATGAGAATCTAACTTCTTAACTGCTTTGTTATACTGTGTCCACTGTACCAATGATACAACAATTGGAACTGTATTGTGACATAACCATAAAATATTTAATATAATGATCATGACAGTCATGGAAATGACTACATGATACTGTGTTGTGGCAGAAGCATCAAGAATGAAGTGAGGTTGAGAAGTAGCTGGGGTGACCGGAGAAGGCTTGTCTTCTTCCTTTCTGAGTGGTTAGAGGCTCTGCTTGCTTCTCCGCCATCTTGGCTCTGCCCTCCCTCTGCGTTGCTACACCCATTGCTCTGTTGATCCCCTTGGAACAGTGGCTGCCTAATCACAGCATCCAGAGATTTTGCTTTTCAACCTCAGCCATCCTGACAAGGTGAGTCACTACTTCTGTATGAGGATCAGGCTTCTCCGAAGTTGCTTTGTGGGTTCTCTTCTCCAGGGTTCATCGTGGACATTTGAATTAATTGTGTGTTTTAAGTATTGTGTTAAATATTAAAATATTATTTATGTTGATTACTGGATTTTTTGGCATCCCTCTAAATTATGCACCCAAGGGGAGTGCTTCATTCTTTCACCCCGACTGTAGCTACGTTCAACAACTGCTTACCCCCAGCCGACTGAATCGGCTGTGGCCATCTGACTCAGGGCAGCCCGTATGTGAGATTGGTATTTGTTGACTCTATTTCACCATTAAGGAAACTGCCATGGAAAATACATTCCAGAAGGTCCTTCAGTCGTCATACAAACCTTCACACATAGGGTTACATCATCCCTTTCCCTCACTTCTCTTCCATTTTTACTGTGTGACCAAGGCGTCTCCTGTGGGAGGGAGGGGAGAGGAAAAGGGTGGAGGGAGAGTTCCCAGGCAGTGTGGAAGGGAGCAGGACCTGGGAACCTGATACAGAAGTGGATTTGGTTAAGATAATGAGGAAACCTAGACCTTGTGATGTGAAGGTTTTTGCAACTTACTTTTCCTGACCAGTTTTCTTCTGTTTCACCTTAATTTTATGCTAAATGCTCTTTGCTGCAAGGCACAATGGGCCACGCTCCAAGGCCTCGATCCTTTGATGAATATTACCTAACCAATGTGATGCTCTTTGATCTCTTCCTCTTGCATTCACTGTTGCCCTAATAGGCTGTCTCTCTAGACTACATCGGGGTCCCTCATATATTAGTCACTTTGGGGAGATGCTGAGGTACGTATTCAACTCCTTAAGATGGATTTCTGGGGTCGGTTTTAGGAGTCAGAAATGTGAAACTATTCAGTGACCTTCTGTGACCACCAAAAAACATAACCACACTAGCCACCTCACAAATTACCTACAAGGAAAAGCCATATATTTTAATAAGTTACAAGTTTTAATGAGTTACACATTTTCATATGTGACCATTGACATTATCAACATAAGATCATTTACCATTGGCAATTTGTATGACATTATTAAAAGAATATCTTTTTTCCTCGTCCTTCTTGCTCTGGTGCCAGGAAGCATGGCTATATTCACTCCCTTCCTCACAATCATAAACTCAGCTTATCTCCTGGGAACCAGACCTTGTCGTGGGGTGGGCCCGAATCTCCCATGGCCATAAACACATAAAGAAGTTTCAATGCTGTTGGAAGGAAATATTTACTCCTAGCAAGCTGGTGGAAATTTCATGTAGGCCAGTTTTTGGAACCTTTCCCCCAGCAGCTAAGGAATCCAGAAACCTATCTTTACTATTGCAACACATGTTTCAATTGTATGCTTGACCTCCCCAAATAAATTTTAAGTTCCTTCTCGAAAGGGCCATGTGTTGAACGACTTCTGCTTCCCAGAGTGGCCAACACAAATTATTACATAAAGGACTCTGTAAAGACTAAGAAGTACAATTTTGAGCTTTGCTGCTGCAGTTAACATTTGCCACACCCTTATTCCAGCGAGGCAAAGGGTGACCTGTTACCTAGGTGAAGTTCCCCGTTAGTCCTTAGGGCCTTGGAAGACAAAGGGGAAAGATCAGCTTTGAGATCAACTAATCTCTTCTGGGTCAGGACTCTCCAGGAGCAGCAGTGCGGGGATGGGGGAGGCATCTGAGCCATTCACAACAGGACTGGTTAAGTAGGATATCCATTCCAGATAGCCTGTGAAGTGCACATTCCGAAGGAACACCTTCATTAGGAGGGCAAACAGGTGCGGTCTAGGAGAAAAAAAAAGCTGGAGGTCTTAGAATCTGTAGGGCAGTCCTACACTACACACATAACGCAAATGATCCTGATCTGCAAGAAGGAGCAGCAGCTGGGACGCTGGGGAGCTCAGTGGGTTAAGCGTCTACCTTCGGCTCAGGTCATGATCGCAAGGTCCTGGGATCGAGCCCCGCATTGGGCTCCCTACTCAGTAGGGAGCTTGCATCTCCCTCTGCCTCCTGCTCCCCCTGTTTGGGCACGATCTCTCTCTGACAAGCAAATAAAATCCTTAAAAGAAAAAGAAGAAGAAGAAGCAGCAGCAGAAGGAGCAGCTGCTTTACACGTGGCAATCTGGATGGTTGGAGTAGAAACGGGAAAATGGGACAGGAGTTGAAAACTAGAGGATGCTCTGTTAAACAGAAAACTGACCTGGGATGATTTCACAAATTCAGCCCATCTACAATGGCATCCTCCTTCTAGACTTGCCTGAGGGAGCTTAATTAAATTCCCTAGTCACGCAGTTAGAAAGTTGTAGAACTGGGTTTGGGAATCTATCTCGGCAGTAGGATGGACTTTGGAGTCTGCCCTCTTAATCACAATGCATACTGCCTCCAAAGATGACAAATTTCTTTTTTCGCTCCAAGGTAAAAATGAAAAGTGGTGAATTTTCATTAAATTGCCGGCAGGTATGTTTCCAGTAAAGTACAGCACCTAATTTCTTCTCTTTAGAAATCTGACTGAATGGAAACGTGTGTTTGTTTGTTTGAAAAAGAAATATTGGCATGAACAAGAAAAGCCTGAAAACCCGCACTCCTGTACCCATGAATCAACCTCACACGCGGGTGGGGATAAGATTACAAAGCCAAGTCATGATATGATGCTCTAGACAGAGCATCTGTGTCCCCGAGTGTGAATGTTGAAACCTAACGACCCCCAGTGCGATGGCACTAGGATGTGGGCCCTTCGGGAGGTGGTTGGGTGGTAGGGTGGAACCGTCACTAACGGGATTCGTGCCCTCATGAAAGATATGCTGGAGAAGCCCCTCACCGCTCTGCTCTACGTGAGGACATGGTGGGACGAGGACCATCAGTGAACTGGAAAGAGCTCTCTCACCAGGCACAGAACTTGGCTGCATCTTGATCTTGGACTTCCCAGCTCCAGACCTGTAATAAATACGTTTCTCTAACGCATAAGCCAGCCTGTCTAGAGGATTTGTTAGAGCAGCCCTAACAGACGAAGACACAGGACTTCTTCAAGGAGGAGTTTTTCAACCCACCCATGACTGTGAAAAATGTTCCCAGCCATGGCCAAAGTCAGAGAATGGAAAAGTGCCAAACTTCATATCCGGATGGGACAGCAGCGCCATCCAGTAGAAATTTCTGCGACAGGGGAAATGTCCTATATCCCGGGCTATTCACACTAGCCACACATGGCTATTGAGCGTTGGAAATGTGGCTAGGGCAAGTGAAGACTGATTTTTAAATTTTTATTATATTTAAAGATGTACTTATTTATTTTAAAAAGAGAGAGAGAGAGAGAAAGAAAGAAAGAGAGAGAGAGAGAGAGAAAGAGAGAAAGAGAGAAAGAAAGAAAAAGAAAGAAAGAAAGAAAGAAAGAAAGAAAGAAAGAAAGAAAGAAAGAAAGAAAGAAAGAAAGAAAGAAAGAAAGAAAGAAAGAAAGAAAACACAAGCAGGGGGAGAGGCAGAGGGGGAGGGAGAGAGCAGACTCCCTCCTGAGCACAGAGCCTGACCCTAGGTTCCATTCCACCAACCCAAGATCATGACCTGAACCAAAATCAAGAGTCAGAAGCTTAACCGACTCCCAGCCACCCAGGTGCCCCGAATTTTTATTTTATTTAAATTGAAATAGCTGGTGGTTAGTACTTTTAGATAATACAGCTGAGAATGTAGCAAAGAGTTCCTATTTCCTTCCTTGCCCATGCTTGAGGAAAGGGCAGAAATAAGTTCTTTGAAGGGAATGGCTTGAGTGAAGAATGAGGGGGAGGGGACCACATTCCGAATCTCGGCTGTAGCCATTGTATGCTTCTCAGTTTCAGTTTGCAGACCAATAAAAGCCAGTATAAACTGCGCTACGGTTTTCCCGTGAGAGGCAGCCCGCGGCGTGAACAGAGCATTTGACAGGGTGGCGGCTGATCTGGAACTTGGTCCGGGGGGTTCTGTTACCTGAACAGGCCCTTGTCCCCTGGAACTGCAGTTGTCTTCGTTGCCAAATGAAACGGCTGAACTCAACCAACGCTAGGGCGTCACCTGGCCGGAACGTCTTACCTTCCTGTGTGCCACTGACAAGACATTATGAAAGCATTTCTTAAAAAATCAGTTTTACTGCTTGACAGAGATAGAAATAAAAATCTTAGAAACCTACCGATTTAAAATAAAGTTTCAAGAAAGGCCCAGAAAGGCTGTGAATTTCCTGCAGGAAAGATTTTGTGACAGATTAGAAATATAATATCGGCCCAGATGCGTGCTTTCCTAGGAGAATAGAAGCGGGCAATAACGGTTATTTGTACGCTTACAGCTGCCCTACTTATTCCCACAAATTCCATTTCTCCGTGCGTGGAACAACCGTAACAGACCTGCAAAACCGTCTCGGCCCTGGGCTGTGCGCAGCGAGGGGCAATGTTCAAGCAACCCGGTTAGCTATCGTGTCGGAGAGGCCCGTAAATCAAATTTGCACATACAAGCGAGGGTTTGCGAGGACTGATCAGATAATTATACCCCCGGCAACCAATTTGCATGGCAAGTAGGGCAGAGTTTTATTTTATTTGCTTTACATTTCAGCCTCGGTAACATGAGGGAGCATGTAAAATCTCAGCTTGCGTGGTGTTTCGTTTGTAATTACTCGTGTTTGCTAAAACAGGTTATGAGTTTATGAGGATCACGTTGTGCCCTGTGACTTGAAACGCGGCATGACCTCCCACAGTATCCACCAGCACGGTCGTCTGCCGGCCCGAGCTGTTTCTCTCCATACTCCTCCTTCCAACATCAAGTTAAGGTTCCTACGTGGCTTTGAAAAATAGACAAGGAAACTCCATCTCTGGCCTCCGAGGCTTATTATTCTCTCTTCAGATGTGTGGTTTGTAACATAAAAAAGTATGTAAGCCAGTCCACACCTAATATTTTAATAGCAAGATGACCAGTTGAAACTTTACATGTCTAACACTCTTCTCCCTGCCTTTTAGCACACTCTCTATATAGTTTTAATGGGCTCTTAAAATATGAGGTAACCACCAGAAATAGCTGCTTTATTTCAAAAAGCTCACTGTTAAGGTGCTTTTGCTAATCTGACATCAGGGAAAACGCAAGTTCAAATTTCATGCTTTGGAAAGCAATAAAAATCACCACCTGGAAATCCAGAGGCACAGGCAAATTGATATTCCAAGCAGGTGTGTCAGCCTCGTAGAAACGTGGCAGAAGACATTCGGTGGTTCTGGAAGGAAGGTGAGGGTCCCAGCAGGGCCACAACTTCCTGGAGGGCCTTTGCTGTGGGAGTTCTAGCTGCGTAGGCCAAGGGCGTCCACTGACTAGCAGGGAAAAACCCGTTAGTTGTGCCTGGGAGGGGCATAGGTGAGTTACAACAGACCGGTTCAAACCCTTGCATTCAAGGGAAAGACCTGAAAACAACAGACCCCACATGTTTATGAGCTCAACTGCTAGAGGGCATTTCTATAAATTGTTTCCATTTTTGTTTCTTCTTTTTCTTCCTGGCTCAGGGCTGGATCATGAAAAAGAAAGGCTGTTCCCAGCCAGAGAGAATATTTGCCCAGCCTTCTGCTCCATCTTGAACCATCCTCTGGTTTAAATCACCCTGGAATAATTGCTGGACTTCCAATGGTGTAATATTTACTGCCCACTAACACTATTCTGAAGAACAAACAAACAAACAGAGCATTTGGTGTAGTCATTAGTTAGGAACTCAAAAAAGGTATGAAGAGACAGGGTAAGGAACGTGAACTCATTAATTCTCTAAGCTTCTATTGAGGACCTATGGTGGTAGGCTGCATTAGCATTTCTAGTTTTTGACTATTTTGCTGCCAGGCTTTTTGTCACTTTTTGTGGCTTTAAAGTTCTGCTAGATGTGGAATTTCCCCACTCAATTAGCATTGCGCTTGATCATGCGACTTATTCTGACTGCTAAAATACTAATAAACATGACATAATCAAACGTTTGCAAATGTGTGGGTGGTTAGGTTTGCACACACACGCACACACACACACCCTTCCCCCCCACCCCCCACCCCCCCTCCCGCCTCTGCTACAGCAACATTTCTTTCTGATTAGCTCCTGTCCTTTCAGCCTGGGTCCCATGGGCAGACCCGAGCACAGCCTCCAGCAAGGAGCCAAGCCAACTGGACACACAGCTTGGAAAGAATCTCCAAGCTGAGCTTAGCCTGGATATTCTGATCCACAGTTAACTTTGAAACCACACTCCAAAGTATAAATGCTAAATTTGTGTGATGCGGACTTTTAGTGGGTGGTTCTAGGGCACTTTTACAGTAATTGTTGACAAAGATTCTTTTTATGTGCTAGGCATTATGCTAGACCCTGGGGACTTCAAGATAAACTGGAGACAGCTTCTGCCTTTAAGAATTTCTGGGTTTAATAGCGGAGATGCTTACTTAAAATGTATAATGTTAGTAGCGCTGTCAGAGGTCTGAACCAGGTACTCTAGAAAAAAAAGAAACAAATTGAAGAAAATGGTGGATAGGCACCCAAATAGAATTCCACTGCACTAAGTTCACACTAGTTCTTTCTTTAGCCTTAGAGGTGTTTTCTGAGAAAATGGACCTTTTACATAACTAATCAAATCCCAGTTCCTGCTGGATAGTAATTTGTTTATAACTTGCATGTTTAAAAATTTCTCCCCTATACATATATCCATACATATATTTACATTTACTCTAAAATTACATATGACCCATGATTAAACTTAAGTTCTGTCTCTAACATGAATTAGGTTCTATTCTATTTATAGGCAATATGAAAAATGTATCACTCTACCCACCAAAGAAAATATCTGAACCATCTGGGAATGGACAACAAGACATGTTCTTTTTCTATATGTAAATTCAAGTCAGATGGAGACGCAAAGTGTCAAGTTTGGTCTGCCCAAGAGACATTTTCACGCCTACAAATTCTTCCCTATCATTTGGGACATCCAGCCCAAATCCCAGCATTTTTTATATTAAAGAAAGAGTCCCATCCTTTCTCTCCAGAGGGATTACTTAGGATTGTTCCCAAAGACATTAAATTCTGGAGACAGCAAACAAGGACATGAGGAACGGGAGAATGGATATTAAAATTGTTGAATTCAGTTGGGGAAAAGCTTATGCGATCGGTCTTTTCAATGAGAGGCACTGTTGCATCTGTTGCCCGTCTGTCCTACCCTGCTAGGCATTTTGAGTAAGGTATCCAGGTATTATATTAAAAAATGTAAATATCCCTCTAGATTCGGTAACTCAGGAATGCTGGAAGATTCATGCTATCAAGATCAGCAGACGCTCAGCGTGAATGCTTGTACTTCAGCCTTCCAGGCTCTTAGCAATCATTAATCATCAATCATGGGACTCTATCCTATTGAGATTTTCTAAGTTTTCTAAAATGATGTTGCAGAAAGCCACTATAGTCTGAAGCTGAAGCACATGAACTTTGGAGCCAAACACCGTAGGTCCAAATGTTGCATCTACCCCTTCCTAGAGGTGTCATCTGGGAAAATCTCTCTTTCTCTATACCTTGATTTCATACGCGGTAAATTGTCTATAGCAATGCCACCCATTTCATAGGATTGTTGTGAGGAGAAAATCAGACAATGTGTGTAAATGGCTTAGAAAAGATTCTTGCACATTGCAAGAGCTAAATGATTGGTGGACATTTCTATTACTCCCTATCTATGAGTCTGAGCATGTTCTAGATGTTCCATTTCACCATCCTTGCATGAAGACCTCATCATGAGGGATGTTAGAACTGAAAAGACATGTAGACATTTAGTCTGCCATGGCGCCCAGCTCCCCACACCCTGTATCAAGGACTAGCCTGACCTTTCCTTGAGACAGACCTGGTAGGTAAATAAAGATTAAGCTCCCTTTGTCAGAGAGAAAACTGGAATGCAGACGGGTTTTGAGGATTGCTGAGGCTAAGAGCAGAATGAGGACTCCTACTCTACCTTCGATGTGCAAATGCTTTGTTTTTGAGGAACGACGAGTATGTGAGCCACTCTGGCACGGGTGCCCTGTGTCAGTGTTCTTGGCGACTACTCAGCGTCAAGGCAAGGCAGTGAATGCCAATGACTCTTCTATTTTTTTCTCCCCAAAGAAGAGAGCTCAAGAAAAACTCATTTTTGACAAGTGATTTAAAACAGATAACATATACTTTCCCTTCTGAACTTCAGGTTGGTGTGGTGTTACCCTCGGCCTCTGTGCTTGGATCTGAGAGCTGTCAGGAGAGGCCAAGTGTTGACATTCAGTTCTGTGTGTCTAAGTATTAACACACGTGGTGGGGAGCCTTTACAATTACTTGCTCACGCGGAGGTCCTGGGCGGCCCATTGGAGTCATTCCGTTCTCTCCCCGCTGCCCCATCAGGCTGCCAGGAGCCAGCGTGGATATTGTTGTCGTGTTGGCAGGAAACCTGCCCCACTGGAACGCTTACAAATGTGAAGAATGTAAAGATGAGCTAATAAAAGGGGAATGTAGATGACCATTTAGAAATGTTCTTAATCGCACAAGGAGAGACCCGAATGCCTAAACACTCGAGCTCCCCAACTCTGAGTTGGTGGCTTTGGGGCAAGGGCATCACCGGGTGGCCACGGTCTCCCCTCGTCCATCTCTTCATTCTCCTCTCATGCACAGGAGGGAAACCCCCCACAATTTCTGTGCCACCCGAAGGAATGAATCCTGTCAAGTTAGTTCCATTTTCCTAATCCAGAGTTGTTATAATAAGTTTAAGAGGCCACCAGAGCCCTCGGAGTTAGGAACAAATCACAAATCATCATAACACTACACCTATTCCTGTTTTATGACAGCAATAAATCAAAAGCAGCCTCACAGTGAGAAAACTAGCTACAGCCGTCACACAAGTGCCAGGTTCTTGGAGATGCCAATGCCCAAACGGCTTTAGCTTTGCTGTGTATGTTTTGGCTTCTGGAGGCTCAATTTTTCAATTAAGGATTAAAAAAAAAAAAAAGTGTGTGTGTGTGTGTGTGTGTGTGTGTGTGTGTGTGTAAGGGAGAGAGAACAGCTTCGGGTGAATTTGCCAGGCCAGACAATGAGGCTCTTGTTCTTTATGAATTTTATTTATTTGTGTTAGCTTTACTTTTCTGTTCATATACTTTTAAAAAGAGTATGATATACGGAGTCGAGCCAGAGAGTTGACACGAAATTGAACATGACCTAGATTATAAAGGAAACGCAAGTCTCCTGAAGATGCTACATGGTTTGGTACCATCAAGGGCTTTTTAAAAGCCTGCCCAGTTTTCACCTACATGTCCTGCTTCCCAGGTATTAGTTAGAACTCATGATGGCTTTGTGAAATATTTCCTGCATGATCCTAGGCAGTTAGAGTAACTTCAGGAGACACGTGGTGTGTACCCATCACTTTAGGTTGCTCTTCCCTGGTAACAAGTGCATTTTTTCAGATGCGACTACTGTTACCTACGAAGCTGGGCATCCTACTTTGAGACCATTTTTAGCTTTGTTTCCCCAAATGAGGTATCAGCTACTACTAACCAAAAAAAAGCAACAGAGCTAAGGTTTTGAAACAATGAAATTGCTCTTAGAGTCAAGAGTGTATCTAAGTGCTAGCCTTTTCTTTGAGTTTATGCTAACAAATATTTTGAAAAAAATGACCTGACTTTTTTTCTAAAGAAAATTATATTACAATTATTTCACAACTTCAATTTAAGGACCACTGAAAAAGTGTATTAAATCTATAACTCGGAGTGCCTGGGTGGCTCAGTGGGTTAAGTGTCTGCCTTTGGCTCAGGTGGTCATCTTGGGGACCTGGGATCGAGCCTCACATCAGCGTCCCTGCTCAGCGAGGAGCCCCCTTCTCCTTTCCCTTGCTCTCCCCACTGCTCATGCTGGCTCTCTGTCAAATAAATAAAGAACATCTTTAACATAAAATTAAATAAACAAACAAACAAACAAATAAATAAATGACTGAATATAGATCCTATCAGATTAACTCCCTGGGGTGTCCATAATCAAAATCAAACACTCATCTTCCTTGCTGCTTCCTCCACCCACCTGTATCCATGGTAACAGCCCCTTTCTTCCTTCGCCAGGTCTTAGCACCACCCCCTTTCTGTGCATGGGAGTCCAGGCCCTGAGCCATTCAGGGCAATATTGTCACAGACACATGGCTGACTCCCTTTTGTCTTTCAAAACTCATCAACCCTGCAGGCATGGCGATGTCAGATTAATCTCTCTCAGCCTCCATTTTTACCCTTATTTCTCTAATGATTTAAGAGGCTCCAGTGACTGTCTACTGCTTGCCACGTGGAAGCCTCCCGCCTCTGACGCGGCACAGCGGGATGAGTCAAAAATTAGCCATCCCAGAAGCGCTCACAGACCGGGCCACCAGCATGGGCATGCCTCAGAGAGCCTACATCCGCCTGGGCTCATTGTGATGAAAGGCCGGTCTTTGACGTGTTTTTAGATACATTATATTTATTAGACTCCCACTTGGTCCTGGAAAATTGATTCATTCTAATAACCACACAAAGACAGTTATAAACCAGAGCACAGTTTATTCATCTGCCCTGGGCCAACCACCAGCCGGCCTGGGAACAGGACTGGTCAGATGGGAACCAGGCACTCCCTTCCTGGTGAGTTGCTCCCCTCGAGACGAGACTGTTTATCAGCGGGTGTGTGGGGAGCGCAGATCGGAAAAAGGAAATTGATTGTTGCCTGAAGGAAATGTGCGTCACACTCATACAACCCGAAGTTGACCTACTCCACCCAAGGGATAGCTCAAGCTAAGAAGGAAATAGAACTATCCTTATCGTTTAAATCAAAACACCAATCCCCTGGAAAGTGATGAATAAAAAAGGATTTTTTTAAATTGTTATTATTTATTTGTGTTAGCTTGCTATACAGAGACAGAGAGAGAGAGAACACTTCTTGGTTTCCGGATTTTGTGTTGTGATAGTGTCTCTTGATGACGTGTTCTGCATATAGTCTTCCTTTCCTTTCATTTTAGGTTCTTTTCATAATGAAGAGTTCATAAACAAGCCATTCCTAAATTGCAATGCTGTATGAGATAAAATTACATGAATTCTAGCCCTTCCTGAACTGTAATTAGTTCATTGTGCCCATTTCATGAAGTCTGACTTCTCAACCTTGACTCTAAATATAGATATTTACTTGACTTTCACTCATTTTCCCTATCATATAATAAAAGGGCCCTCAAATTCACTTTCCCATTGTAAACCCTTCACCCTGCTAGTAAAATGCTACCAAAATTCTGTCTACCTCCTCTGCATTTGTTAACTCAACAATTTTTTATTTAGAGCTTGCTTTTTGCCAAACACAAAGGCCTAGCTCCCCTGGAATGAAGGTGTCAGACTAGGATACAAATAACACAGAATAATTTGCTAAGAGCTATAATAAGAGGTCGTCACTATGTGTAGAAGAAACCCTGAAAAGGACATGATTCCCTTTATCCTTTAGAGTTACCATATGTTCACAGAAGAGGGGACACTTATGTGTAACCTGTGAGGGTATGGTAGGTAGAATAATGCTTTCCAAAGGGAACTACACCATAGTTCCCAGAACCTGTAAATAGGTTATACTATGTGGAAAAGAAGAATTAAGAGTGAAGATGAAATTAAGATTGGTAATTCAGCTGACCTTGACATGGGGAGAAAATCTTCGATTATGAGTGGGCCTGAAGGAAATGTGCGTCACACTCATACAACCCGAAGTTGACCTACTCCACCCAAGGGATAGCTCAAACTAAGAAGGAAATAGAACTATCCTTATCGTTTAAATCAAAACACCAGTCCCCTGGAAAGTGATGAATAAAAAAGGATTTTTTTAAATTGTTATTATTTATTTGTGTTAGCTTCCTATACAGAGACAGAGAGAGAGAGAACACTTCTTGGTTTCCGGATTTTAAGATCCTTGTAAAGGATCTTAAGGATCCTTGTAAAGACTCCGTATCAGAGTTATGAGATATAAGACTCTTATTGCTGAATTTAAAAATGGAGGGGGATTGGGAGACAACCAGTGTAGGAAGCCTCTAGAAGCTTCTAGAAGGCAAAGAAACAGATTCTGTCCTCCAGAAACGGACGCTCTGATTTTAGCCAACACCCTGATATTAGCTCCAAGAAACCCATTTGGGACTTCTGATCTCTAGAACAATAAGAAAATAAATTTATATTGTGTTAAGTGGCTGAATGTATGGTCATTGTTCAACAGCAGCAATAGCAAACCAATAGAAAGAGTAAGCAGGATTTCACAAGAGGAAGGGGCTATGGATGGGCTTGTGGTCAGGGAACATTACAATTAGTTGAGTATTTGTTGTGGTGAGGCACTCAGTCAAGTGCTCTCATGCATCATGCCACAAGAGAAGAGGGACTTGTGTAAAGGACATGACGATTCAATAAACTATAAAAGCTTTTAGCGATCAAGACTAGAAAGGTTGCTTGGGGATCCATTAAGCAATGGTACCAACAAGAAGGTCATTATAGATGTGTTGAAGAGATCATGTTTGTCAAATTCTGGGAAATCAAGCACTGGGATACAGTGAACCGATCTCTAAAATCACTCCCCCAGCCTACAATTCTAACTGCTGTCCTCACCTTCACACCAAGAGGTTACACGGACATCTCATGGTTACTAGCTTTTAGATTAAACTCATTCCAAGCCTCCTGCAGAATCTAGTTGTTTTTCATAGTTCCCTGTTCATGGTACTGTGTATGGCTCATTACTCAGGCTTAAAATTTCCAAATCCTCTGTCTCCCCACCTCCTTGCATTCTAAAGCCTTCATCACCATGATTTTCTAATACCTTTCTCCTCTTTCACCTTCCTGATGTCACCCTTATCTGTGCCATTTTAACCTTTAATTATTATTTATGTTCTTTTCCCAATGAGTCATAAATTTCCCTTCCCCTCATCATACTTCCTTTATAAAGTTTCCTTGCTCTTTCCCTTCTCTGAACTCCTGCAACACGAATTGTTCTTCAAAACACTTACAAATTCCTGCGAGAATGTCTCCACTCATGTTTCCCCATGCCCTTTCTTACCCTTTCTTACTCACTCCATAGCTCACCGCTGCTGACCTCACTACTGTTGGCCATTGAAATGATTCTCCCTGAAGTCACAAGTGACCTTCTATTTATCAAATTTCAGGATCTATTTTGAGCCGCCCTCAACTTGACTTCTCTGTGACATTGACATCATTGACAACTTTTAATTCTGAAACTCTTTTCTTCCTTGGATTCTGAACTAACCTATTTCTGGTCTCCCCTTTTATTGCTTCACTAGTTACTTTAAATCTCCTCTAATGAGTATTCAGCCTCTTCTGTCCAATTAAGGCTGCAGTTTCCTACAGTCCTAACCTAAGTCCTCATCACTTCTCACCATATACTATACATCTCTTCTTTGGGTATGGGATATAAGTGTCATTTGAAGAATGGGAAAGAACACTAGGATTTCTTAACTCTGATCATTCAAATTCTATCTTTCTAAATAGTTTTTGCATATCTGCTTTATGCTCAGTCACGTGTTGAACATAGAAGCGAATTCTAAAATGATGAAGATATAGTTTCTATCTTCTGAAAATCGGTAGTCAATTTAGAGAGAGTCAGCATATACACATAAACATTTTGAGAAGCAATCCAAGGTGGTGTCCGTCATTCGCCAACGACAATGACAAGTATACAACACCAGCTGAGTGTAGGTACTAAATAAAGGAATGTCTCTTCTCTTATGCGTAAAGAGGACAAACACTAAACCCCCAGATAAATAGCTTTTCTCTCTCTTTCCTTGAATTGAGGCACAAAGAGGAAGTTATAGAAAGAGAATGCCATTTCCCAAGTTGTATTTCACCTGGAATACTGCCTCCTTTTTGTGTTTTTCACAGTTCCTCACCTGCAATGGATATAACTTTTATTAAATCTATTTTTCTGGGGACGCCTGGGCGGCTCAGTCATTAAGCATCTGCCTTCCGCTCAGGTCATGATCCCAGAGTCCTGGGATCGAGCTCCGCATCGGGCTTCCTGCTCCTCGGGAAGCCTGCTTCTCTCTCTCCCAATTCCCCTGCTTGTGTTCCTGCTCTCGCTCTCTCTGTCAAATAAATACAATGTTTTTTAAAAATCTATTTTTCTGGTTTGTTAAAATATTTTAAAACCTATCATCCTTATATGTAATATATATATATATTTCTTAAATATAAAATTATTATATATAAATATACACTTATATATAATAAATATAAAATTAAATTTTAATATAAATATATTAAATATATATTTCTTTAAAAAAGTTAATTGGGGTAAATTCGAGGGGGAGAAGAACCATGAGAGACTGTGGACTCTGAGAAACAAACAAGGTTTTGGAGGGGAGGGGTGGGGGGATGAGTGATCCTGGTGCTGGGTATTAAGGAGGGCATGTACTGCGTGGGGCGCTGGGTGTGGTGCATAAACAATGAATCTTGGAACACTGAAAAAATAAAATTAAATTTAAAAAGAAAAGAGGAAACCCATCTGAGGAATTATAGCAAGGAAAATATTACCCAGGTAAATTAGAATGGGACCTTCAAGATTGTCCAAGCTCTTCCTAGTGAACTATTTATTTACGCATTTGCAACTACAAATCAGACACCTGCATTTTCAGCCATTTCTTTCTCTAGTAAAATAGTCTCAAGTATCTTATCAGATAACAAATTTTAACCATTGGTATTTATACTAGATGTAGACTATACCATCCCTGGTATAGAGCCACTCCTGGCAGACGGTATGCGGGAATCAAACATTCTGGGGTCTGGCCTTAATAAGAATCAGACTAACTCAGGCATATCATGATGAAAATTTCCCTTTCTGGTCCATTAGGCTGAAATTTCAAATGGTCTGGAAAATTTGGAGTGACGTTCTTTAAACCTGATTCTCCATCTGGAAATTTAGAGCCCACATTTCTTACTATTCTTACCAATAAGAAAGTTTTTGTTTTTACACCAAACAATAATTATTCTATTATATAAGTCTTGGGCACAGGGAAGGGGGGCAAATCTTCTGTACATTGGTGCCTACCTAAATCCTGGCATAAAAACTATCAAAAGCTAGAATACACATCAGATGTCATCCTAGTAATAGATGTAATCATTGAAGCTTTGCGGATTAAACTGGAAGAGAAATTTTGAGCTGCAAATACTTTAAAAATAGTTTGCCCAATACACTAAACCAGAAAAAATAGTTTTCCTCATGAGACATTTATTTTGATCCTTAGTCAGTCAAAAAATAGTACGAAGTAAACTTTTGCCCTCTTTCAAAACCATATTCTCCGCTAAAAATTCACTTTGTGTGAGAATCTGCAGGTTCATCCAACTTAATCTTTACCACATTTCTCTAGGCACAAAAACAGGACTAGATATTAACTCTCAAAGTGACGACAAAACTAGGCTATAATATTTTCAAGATTTTATCAAAAATGGTATAGAAACAGATTGATACATACATGACTGATTTATGACAAAAATGAGGCAATAAGTAAGAAAAGGATGATCTTTTCCACAGTAAGAAAAGGATGATCTTTTTTGAGAAATGCTACTTGGTTAATTGGATAGCTATAAGGGAACAAAGCACTTTGATTCCTAGCTCAATGTTTTCACAAGTATATCTTCCAAATGAATTATGATTTACATATGAGAGATGAAATAATAAAGATATTAGAAAAAGATATAGCTAAGTATCTAGATGCTCTTGGGGTAAGCAAGACTATTTTAATAGACACAGAAAACATTAAACACAAAGCAAAATCGATAAACTGACTCTATTAAAATTAAAAAGTTTTGTTTTTCAGGAGACATCATTGAAGGATAAATAGCTTGCTCACAGAAGGGAAGAAGCTATTCATAAGGCATGTATTCAACAAGACTCATATCTAGAAACATAAAAATCTATACATCAATATGAAGACTAACAACCCAAAAGGAAAATGGGAAAGACTTGAACAACCATCATAGAAGAAGATACCCAAATCATCCACAAGAATCTGAAAGGAACCGAACTTCATTTAGTGTAATACATCGCAAGAATGGCTCACTTCTTTCATCCCTGTGTCTGTCCCCTTGGCCATGTGACCTTGTAGTACTCACTGACTCTGAATCTGAGCTCGACTGTGTGACTCACTTTGACCAATGGAATATTAGCAAATGTCATGCAAACAAGTTTTGAAAAGCACTGGCACAACTGGGCTTGTTTGCTTTTGCACCTGTGCCATATCCCATGAGGATCCTGGGACTACTAGCCTGCTGGGTGGAGATTAAGAGATGTGTAGAAGAGAGATGAGTAACCCCAGTCACTCCAGCTGCAGCCAGCCTAAATCAGACGATAGTCAGCTGATACCCACAGGTATGTGAACAATCGCAGCCGAGAACGGCAGACCTGCCAAACCAGCCCCCCAGCTGACTCTACACTTGGGATCAGCACGTGCTCACTGTGAAATGCCACTGACATTTTGTGGTTGCCTGCTATGTGACGCTATTGTGGCACTGGATACATGATACTACTAGTCATAGGAAAGATGCAAATAAAAACCTCAATGCAGTATTTTATTATACACATCAAGATTTCTGAAACAAAAAAAAAGAAGGCAAATCTCAAGTGTTTGCAAGAATTTAGAGCAATCAAAACTTTCACACATTGTTGGTGGGAGTGCAACTTGGTTCAGTCACTTTGGAAAACTGTTTGCAATATCTTTTACAGTTGAACCTATGCGTACACTGTGATTCCCCTCCTGGGTATATGCCAGAAGGAGATGTGTATGCTCGTTCATCAAGAGACATGTATGAGAATGTTTATCATGGAACTGTTTGTAATAATCAAAAAACTAGAAACCACTCAAACGCCCATCAAATGTGGAGTGGACAAATAAGTTATGGTGTAGTCACACACTGCTATATAGTGGGAATGAATTATCACACCTACATTCTACCGTATGAATAAAAGTCACAAACATAATATTGAACACAAGAAGCCAGATATAAGAGACTACTCATCGTGCGAACCCACTTGTCTAATAAATTAAAACAAGAAAAGGTAATCAATGCAATTAGAAATCAGGAGTGTAGTTATTCATAAGTGAGGATAGCTATTGGAAGGAGGAGTAAGGGCATTTGGGGGTGCTGGAAATATTCTATTTCTTATTTAGCTACTGGTTATGTTGCTGTGTTCAGTTTGTAAAAATTCATTGAACCATAAGCATGACATATACACCTCTATATGTATAGTACACCTCACTAAAAAAGTAAAAAAATAAATCACAGGTTTACACCAAAAAGGGGAAATAGAAACCGGATATCAGATATATTAGATAGAAATTCTCCTAGAGTTTAGTTGCATTTGACAGAAAAGTCAAAAGAGCCCTAGCATAACTACAGTAGTTTACTTCTCTTTCACATAAATTTCACATAAATAAAATTCAATGGGAGGTAGTCCAAAATTAGCATGATTGGCTCCATAAGTCAGAGCCTTTTCTCCTACTGTGTCAATATTTCTGGGTTTCATGATCCCAGATGGCTGTTCAAGTTCAAGCCACCATCAATGCACTATAACCGGCAGGGTTCAATAAAGGATCCATAAAGAAGGATCCATTCTCTCCTTTCTGTAAACTTCCAAAAAGTGCACATAACACTTCTGCTTACATCCCATTGGCCAGATCTGAAATGCAAGTTCATCTCTATCTGCAAAGAAGACTGGGAAATGCAGTCTATATTCCAAGTGATGCGGGCCCAACTGAAAATGGGTATTTTTCAAAGAAAAGAGTATGAGGTGAATATTGGGGGTCACCTGGGAAGCTCTGGTAAACCCTTCCACAGAAATCCTTTAATGGCTATCTCTTTCTTTAGCTGTATGTGTAATAGGAACTAGTTTCTCTTCCTGACCAACAGTTGACAAACATTTTTTGTAAAGGACCCAGTGGTGAATATTTTAGGTTTTGCCAACCCAGTGGTTAAATTGACGCTGTTCAATTTGTCTATGGTAGCACAAAAGCAGCCATATCCATTTTGTAACTGAATGAGCATGACTGTGTTCTGATAAAACTTTATTTTCAAAATATGGCAAAGGGCCAGATCTGTCCCATGAGCTATAGTTTGCTGACTTTTCCTCTAGATGCTTGCTCCAAAAAGCCAGTAAGCCCCAGGAGGACAGAGACAACATTTGACTTGTTCTCCACTGTGTCCCCAGGCCCTGGCATAGAGTCCTTGATTAAAAAATATTGATTAGGGGCACCTGAGTGGCTCAGTCAATTAAGCATATGCTTTAGGCTCAGGTCATGATCTCGGGGTCCTGGCATGGAGCCCCGTATAGGGCTCCCTGATCAGAGGGGAGTCTACTTCTCTCTCTCCCTCTGTCTCTGCCCTCCACTCATGCTCACTTTCTCTTTTTCTCTCTCTCAAACAAAATCTTTAAAGAATATCAATTTAAAAATATGGGTAACTACTTAAATGTAAATTCTTCAAGATATTATAGTTTTCACACTAAAGTTTATTTAAAGAAAGAAAGGCATTCAGGGATGCCTGGGTGGCTCAGTTGGTTAAGCATCTGCCTTTGGCTCAGGTCATGATCCCAGGGTCCTGGGATCAAGCCCCACATCAGGCTCCCTGCTCAGCAGGGGAGTCTACTTCTCCCTCTGACCCTCCCCCTTCTTGTGTTTTCATTCTCTCTTTCTCTATCTGACAAATAAATAAATAAAATCTTAAAAAAGAGAGAGAGAAAGAGAGAGAGAGAGAGAAAAGGAGTTGAGTTGAATTTCACCAAGAGATGGTACAACATTCAAGGCAAATGGAAAGGACAGGAAATGTGTGTTTGGAGGGGAAATGAAAAAAATAATCCAAAAAGAATAATTTATAAGCCTGCTAGGGTCATGAGGACTTTATAGTTAGTAAGTAAACAAACAAACAAAATCTTCTCCACTTGCCATGTTCTTTTGGATAATTTCCATTTAAGAGGAATGGTACCAAAGGTCTAGGAAAGGTGTTGTTTCTCACTAATAAAGGATCTAAATGTGCTGTAAGCCTGGGGAAACATTATTTCTTCAAGTTGAGTGACTCTTTTCTTCCGGGGTCTACTCCCTTACCCCATTCATCCTTCTCTTTCTGAAAACGATCCAGGGAAACTCTGTGTGCTCCTTCTCTTGGCATTCCACAAATAGAACACAGCAAGACATTAATGAAGAGAGAAAACAGTTTTCCATTTATTTTGCTTTCAGAAATATACTTGGAATAGCCTGTGCCAGAGTTGTACTATATCAAAGAAACCATAATCCAAAAGACTAACCTTTTTAAAATGATAACCAACTGTATTTTGTATTTTCATAGAATTACTTTATTTCCATAAAAAACAGAATTTCCATTTTTCCAATCAAGGAGCTGAGTTTCTAAAGCTTCCTGTGGTCTATTTACATTTCCTACAGTAACCTTCTTAAGCAACAGACCAAGGAAAATATGAAACTTATTTTTTTACTTCATTTTCCCTTTTTAAAGGAGCCTCTATATTTTCCTGACCTCATTAAAGACCTCAGAGACAACATCAATTTCCAAATATAAATTAGCAGCAAATTAGCAGATGCCTCTTTATTACAAAAATTATCAACTGTTTTCAGTTATACCATCACCTCTGGCTATGTCTCATGCATCAGATTCTGTTCCTTTCCCGCTTTTTTTTTTTTCTCCAAGAGCAATAAGTGAGAAAAGAAGGATAGTAAGATGAATCTAAATTTTTTTGAGCTGAAGAGAGAGAATAGGCAGATACTGTTAAAGAGAGGCTTACTGTTAACTCTTTAAACAAGATAATGAGGATAGGAAATCAAGACTGTAGAAGGTTGTATTTATTCATTTGTTTAAGCAATATTTATTGAGTACGTCTACTTGACCATCATGGTGTTAGGTGCTGATAAAAAGAAAGAGAAAGAGTTGCCAGTCATGACGTTGCAGACCCGTAAGCAGGTCTCTGTAAGCGGCTCTGCAGGCTTTTGAGTTAGTGCAGGAGAAATTATTATAATGATAAGAAACCTGGAACTTCATCAAACAAATTATTTTGAGAATGTTCTTGACTTTCCCACATCCTTTGGGGAGCAACAGAGCGGGACCACTATTTTTTTTTTTTTTTGAGCGGGACCACTATTTAAAGCATGAAGATTTTAAATAGTTGTGTGAATGTCATTGAACCTAAGAATCCTGCTGCTTTCTTCATTTGTTTTTGTATTTTCTGTTGTCTATTCAAGTCAACACAAAACAGTCCCTTCAAACTCACAGCTTGGGCTGACATTGTTGGGGAATGCTTCTTTTCTCTTTGGGGAAAACCTCAATTGGCACAGCACTTCTAGACCTTTTTGTCTTCCTCCCTCAGTCCTGCCCAAGCTAGATGGAATTACTTACCTGATAGGGAAATGTGGAAAGAAAAAATAACGGAGTCCTTCATGCTTCCTTTCTCTTGAATGCAAGCTGCCCACAGGGAGCAGTGGTTCTAGGCTGATAAGAATGCCTAAGTTTGGGACTCTATACTAGGAAACTCACAGCCTCCCAGCTGGTCTTTCATAGCAACAGAAAGAAAACATTAGTTACACATGGCAATATCCTTGTTTTATTTCTGAAGTGGTTCAGAACTTGGATAGGGATAAAGGGTATTATTACTGGTCTCTCCCACCATGATCCCAATATCTGGCGCAATGGAGCATGGATTTTGAGAAAAAGAAGACATGAAATAGAATTGTCGATGAAGACAAAAAAAGTTAAAAATAATAACAAAAGAGATGCTTAGAGGCATTTGATGGAGCCAGGGTGCATGCTTTGAGGCGTAGGCTATAGAAAGGGACATGTACATCTTTGACCTTGACTGCTTTCTTTAGTTCTTTTGAAAATTCACTTCAGAATAGCCTCTGTGTTCTAGTTGTCCAGGCATTAGAACAGGGGGTGGCAAACCATGGCCCACAGGTCAAATATGGCCTGCCTCCTGTTTTTGTAAAAAAAAAAAAAGTTTTATTGGAGCATAGCTAAGCCTATTAATTTATATACGATCTATCATCACTTTCATACTACAATGGCAAAATTGGGTGGTTGTGATAAAGACCATAAGGCCCACAAGCCTAAAATATTTATTATCTGGCCTTTTATAGAGAAGTCTACCAACCCACGTATTAGTGAGCTAAACAGTTTGCTACCCTCTGCTGTGCTTCTCAGCCAGTTCTGTAAACCAATAGGGAAATATAGGAATGTTCAGACAATAAAAATGAAATATAAAGATAATATATATGTTCTTGGAATATTAAAAGTATTGACCTTCGTCTTCGGCCAAAGCAGGATTGAGCCCAAAATGGGATGGCTAGTTTGCCTTTGATCCACCATGTGTTAATTACCCATGTGAATCTTGGAGATCTATATTTCAACTTTACCCACAGAAAAGAAGAGGACTTTATTATGGAACAAATAACAAGAAATGAAGGCCTCACCCATATTGTAGGTATAATCTGCATTTGGACAATGGTAGAAGGAAAGCTAACTAAAATCCTCATTAAAACAAAGGCTAAAAATCTGTTGAAGACAGCTGATACAAGTGATGCCTACTCCTTGAAAATTATGCTGACACAGAAATAGTACAGATACTTAGGGTATCAGACAGAGACATTGTGGAAAGCTTTAGATTCACAGACTTTAGTATCTTTTAAAATGGTTTTTCCCTTAGAAATGGCAGAAAACATATAGCTAGGATGTGGTTTGATTTAAATATTTCTGAAAATGTGGCTGGAAAAAGACATGGAAAAGTGGTTACCAAGATAGTAAAGTAAGGGAGACTCAAAGAACCCCAAGAGAAGAAAAGTGGGATTGAATCTTAAGAGAGAATTTGCTAAAGTTCTTCTCTTTTGAAGAACAAGAAAATCCAGAAGGACTCCTAATTTGAGCTTCAGATGATAAAGCAACTCACGCCTGAGTGGGAGTGAGAGGTCACATGGAAACAAAAATGGGACATGCTACAAAGGGAAAGGCAGAGCCTTGCCAGGCATAAGAAGTCAGAAAGACATTGCCATCTGACCAAGTCAACTATGTTCCAGAATCTGGGTTGGTCAAAATATATCAGCACCAAGAAAAATAACCTGATCAACAACCTTATTGTGTCCAAATGGAGGAAGCACTATTGGCAGGTAACCAGATTACATGGAGCTCATCTGAGTGAGCCAAATGTAGTTCAGCAGCCCTGTCCAGTTAATTCCACTTATATAATCCCATTTCAAAGACCCTGGATGCTCATAAGACCCACCACATAGAAGGCAAGATGGTACCCACAACTGATAAGTGTGAGAGCAGATAAATTAACTCGAGTCTGCCCACATAACAGGGACATTGAATTTCTTGACTACAACACCTGAAGTCAAAAGACTTTGGTTTAAATTCTATTTTCAACATATGCATTTATGAAAAATGTTTTACATTTTCTAAGACTTAGTTTCCTCATTTAAATGGAAAAATACTACTCACAGGGTTTTTGTCAAGATTAAATGTAAAATTGTATGTGACAATGCCTTGTGCCATATCTGGCATATACGACATACTCAATAGTCAGGAAATGCTCTTTCCTTTATATCTTTTCAAAATAAAAGAAGATTGTCCAAAGTGAAAAACGCAAGCCTAGATTCAATACGAAAGTCATCTAAAAGGTCAATGTCCTCTCCCAATCCCGCAGTCTTTCATTAAAACCAAAAAAGAAGCTAAGATTTATAAGTTAAGATAGTAGCAGAATCTATATCTAATAAAGCCTTTTTAAATTTCCCATCAAATTAAAATATCCACAACTTTAAACAAAAAGACAAAGTAATGACAGTTCTGTAAATAAAAAATAAGAGAAGACTGTAGCCCAAAGTGCGGGAGAATTTCCACTGAATGAATCACCCATGAGAATGGAATGAAATGCATGTTCTTGGATTACACAACATATCCTCCACCCTCTGAATCAGAACTGGAGAGAAGGCCCCAAAGAAGGTAACAAAAACTTTCCCCAATCCAGAGGGTGAAAGTGTGTCCTACTCAGGCAGACAGAAGCCCATTCAACAAATGCTTAAGAACTATGGGTCAGGCAAAATCACGGCCATTTTCTGCTCTCCCATCCCATTCAGGCTTTCTCCCATGCTGGCAGCCTTTTTTTGTTATCTCATTTAGAGACTAACATTCCTGGACATCACTGCAAGAAGTTGAGTCGCATGGGCAGGTCTAGAAAGTTTATATCCTGCAACAAGTTATCACCCAAGGGAAAGTATTATAAGCAGCAGCATAACAAAAAAGCATACTGGGTATGGCAGGTGCTGGGTGTGACATTTTCCATGTACTATATTGTACAAAGAAACCCGATAAACTGTTTTAAAATCTCTGGCTGTCATAAGACAAGAGAATCTGAACAAGAAAAGATCCCTACCTAGGATCTGCAGAGTCACAATACATGAACAGTTATGGGGAATCACATTCAACAGGTTGTGAAGACCAACATTATGTCAGGAAGTGGGCTGTAGTGGGAATAGATGGAGCTTCTAAGATTTGTGGGAACAGAGAACTGATTTAGGGCATTTGTCCACTCTAAGCATAAATCCCAGGGCCTGGTGGGACCTCTTCCCAAGAAAGAGTTGGCAAACAAAATTAAGAAAATAAATAAAGCCTGTAAAAAACCAACACAAAGTAAATGGAATAGGGTCCTTAAAAGTAAAAAAAAGAAATGTTTTTAACTTATTTATTATAAATATTTCAAAATACATAAAAATAATAAGTGTAGTACATTAGTTATTTATTGCTATAAACCAATATTACTGCAAATATAGTGGCTTAAATCAACACGCATTTGTTAGTTCATAGTTTTTATGGATCAGTTCAGACATGACTTAGGTAGGCCCTCTGCTCTGTGTCTCACAAGACCACAATCAAGGTATCATCCAGAGTTGTGCTTCCATTTTAAGCTCACTCAAGTTGTTGACAAGATTCAGTTCCTTGTGGTTGTAGGACTGAGAGCTTCAGCTTCTTGTTGTCTCTTAAACAGAGGCCACTCTTCACTTTTCATGGCTATCTGCTGTTTCTGCCATGTCAAGTTCTCCAAAATGGTTTCTTGCTTCACAAAGCCAGCAAGGGAGAGGAAGGCCCCAACAAGATGAGAGCTATCATCTTGTATGATGTAATCACATAATCATGTACATGTGGTCACATGCCTCCCTCACCTTTGTCATATTCTACTGGTTAGAAGCAAGTTACAGTTCTCGTCCACATTCAAAGGGGGGATTGCACAAAGGCATGAATATTAGGAAGTGGGAACATGGAAAACCATCTTACAAGGCAGTCTGCTACAGTCTGCCCTCTGGTCCCTAGTGATTCTTTTTCTTGTCACTGGTAAAATAGATTCATTCTTTTCCAAGGACACCACCCCTCCCTGCCCCTAGATATTGTCTCATTACAATGTCTGTTCAGAAGCCATAATCTAAGTCTAGGTATGGATGAGACTTTTTGGTCTCATGAGATTCTATGATGCCTCTTGGTCTGTAGATCTGTAAAACTAAATGGATAAATTATCATACAATATTTAATGATTAGACAGGAAGAAGATAGTGGCTATAGACATTCCCATTTCATAAGGTAAAATAGAAGATACAAAAAAGTCACTCCTTCATAGCAATTCTGAAATCTAGCCAAGCAAATACTGAGTTTCTTAATTAAATTTCAGTGCCTGGGAATAATTCCTTTGTGGCTCTTGATTCCTTCCTCTGGGTCTTTGGCTCTGTTTTCAGAGTCACCTGACCTTTTCCATGAAAGGTATCACGGGTTTACAGCTGAGTAGTTTTGTTAGCCTACTTCCTGCCAGTAGAATTTGGTGTGCCCCATTGCCTCCCTTCATTTTGCACTCTTTCTCCATTGTGGGCTTTGCAGAAGCAATAGAACATCCTGGGGAACTTGACATGATTGGAATTGTGAATGGTAACTAGGAGTTGAGCATGGTTCCTGGCCAATAGCTAATAAGAAACTGAAGCCCTCAATCCTAAAACCACAAGGAACAGAATTCTGTCAACTATCTGAGTAAGCTTAGAAGCCGACTCTTCCTTCCCCGAATCTCAGATGAGAGTTCAACATTTTGAACATTGACATTTTGATTGCAGCCCATGAGACACAAAGCAGGGGATCCATCTAACCTGAACTCCTAGAACACAGAAAATGTGAGATAATAGTTGTGTATGCTTTTAATCCACTAAGTTTGTAACCAAAACTAATACAGATAGAATTAACAAATCAGATTTAACATTTATTAACACATGACTAATTCTTTTCTTTTTATCTATGCTCTCTACCCATTTTCCTCAATCCCACTGGATTATTTTTGAAGCAAATCTTAGATATCATCTCATTTCATCCATAAATAGTTCAGTACATGTCTCTAAAATATGAGCTCTTTTGTTAAATATAATTAAATCTTATTACAGCTAAATTTGTAGTACACCTAAAAATTTTTATTATCACCAAATACCCAATGTTCCAGTTTCCCTCATTGTCTCCCAAGTTGTTTTATTTTTTACAATTTGTTTTTTTCAAATCAGGTTCAAAATAAAGTCTATGCATTGAAGCTCTTTGACATATCTCTTGTATCTTTTAATCTGTAAGTATAATTCTCTCTCTCTCTCTCTCTCTCTCTCTCTCTCTCTCTCGCCTTTCCTCTCTCCCTTCTTGTCCTTCTTATTTTTCTTTTTCCCTTGCAATCTCCTTGTGTCCCACATTCAATTTCCTATTTTCTAGATTTTGCTGACTGCCTTTCTGTGGCATCATTTAACACATTCCTTTCTCCCCTGTATTACCTAGACCAGAACTTCTCAACCTGGGCACTATTGACATTCTAGGTCAGAGAATTCTTTGTTGTGAGGAACTATCCTGTGCATTATAGGATGTTGAGAAGCAACCCTGATCCCTATCCACCAGGTGCCAGCAGCACCCCATCCCGGGTGTGACAACCAAAAATGTCTCCAGATAATGCCAAATGCCCCAGGGGGAAAGGAGAGCTCATCACTGGGGGAGAACAATGACCTAGAAAAGCAGACTCCTGGCACTAACCTGGTAAGACAAATTTTTAAAAAATGACAAGGCATTTTCTTTGTGATCTAAAAATACACATTAAGAAACTGGGTCAGGATCCATAAAGAGCAAATATATTGAAATAACAGCACATACAGAAGCACTTTAACTTAAAAAAAAACCATAATGTAAAGAAACTCCAATTTCAATAGCAAAATTAAAATCTGCTTTAGATCAGCAAGCTAGAGCATACATTTAAGAACCTTCCAGAATTCAGAGTTAACAACAAAGGGATTAATTTTTTTTTACAACAAACATTTATTTCTCGAGCATTTACTATATGTTAGACACTGGCATAGACACTGGAAACGCAAAAATAAATAAAACAGGATTGGTTCCAACTCATGGTGCTTACATTCTAATGAGAGAGTAGACAAGTATAAGAAGACAAATAATAGACAAAAAATTGCAAGTTTTTAAAAGTGTCATGGGGGTAATAAATTGGATGTTGTGGTAGAGAATATTTGGGCAGGAGAGAAGCTAAGACAGATAGGATAGTTAGGGAAAGTCTTTCTGAGAATAGCCTCTATGATGGGAATAAGACAAAAGATCCACATAAAGAATAAGAAAAGATTATGTAAGGCACAGATAATAGCAACTGCGAAGTTTGTCAGATACATATTCCCTTCTTCATAAATTTTGATCTAGGAGTAACTGTGAACCCATGTAAACAGAGTATGATGCGAGAGAAAGAAAGACATTGACATAAAATGAAGTTGAAAATGCTCCATAGGAGTCAAATCCTATGGAGACTTCATAGACCATCATAAAATATAAAGTTAATTATCATAGGTGCAACAGGGAGTTTTTGAAGGAATAAACCATCCCGATATACATGTAATAGTCCCAGAAAGAAAGATGAGAGAGAAAGGGGCAGAAAAGTTATTTAAGGAAATAATGACTGAAAACATCTCGACGCAATGCCAAATACTAATCTAAGCATTAAAAGGCATGATGAACTCAAAGTAGGAGAAATACAGAGATCCACTCGTAGATACATCAGAGTCCAATTGTTAAAAGTCAAAGACTAAGAGGAAATCATGAAAGAAACAAGGCAAAAAAACCCAAAAACAAAACAAAACAAAAAACCCATCTCGTAAATGTGACTGGAAAATCTAAATCTAGAATCAATCTCTTCACTCAATAAGTGGGAATAATAGTCAGTAGATAACAGGGGCAGACAACAGTGTAGGTGGAAGCCTAAGTTTCAAAAAAGAGATTTGGTTTAGCCTTGTTTTTGTTTTAGTCTTTGCTTCCATAGAAAGGGGATGGATTGTTTGGAAGTGATGGCAAGGAGGGAGACCCCTCACCTTCTGGTACTGATGTGTGCAGGATGCAGAAGACACACAGGAGAACTTGACCTCAGGGGACAACGTGGCTTAGTCGTCAACAAAAAGATGAAAACATTCAGAGAAGATGTTCAATTTATAGGGATATTTCAGTTCTCAGATAAAAAATGGTAAGATGTTTTATGTGAAAGATAGAAAAGCAAGAGATCATTTTAGAATTATAGGTATTCCAGAAGAGGCAGGAGCAGAAAATAGAAAGAAAAAAAAAAAACGGTAAAAAATAGTGATTAAGGAAAATGCCCTTGGTTAAGGAAATATTTGAGTGTATATAGATTAAAAGGATTCCTGAGATTCATGTAAAATAATGGACAATTTGCAGATAGAGGAGAAGGAGATGGATTCTGTAGTTAAATTTAAAAAATTTTTTTTAATTTAAAGGAAAAGAAAAATATACCTTCCAAGATTCCAGAAAGGAAAAAAAAGTACAATTGTTGTGATTACATTATAATTAATGTGAAATCAATCGAAAGATATTTTCATATTCCAACATTTAAACATACAGACCTTTTCCTGAGTAATTATTTGGTTGTTCATCCCAGCTGACCAGGAAATGAACAGAATCAAGAACAGAAACATCACAGTATAGTTGATATGTGGTGGTTGCTGTGTTGGTAAGAAACCTGGGGTTATTGATATACATTATAAAAACAATATTTTAAATGGAAAATTGAGAGATAAGTTATTTTTCACAGAAATCTCACTAATAGAGGTGATTTAGAGCCATTAGAATTCATAAATACGAAACCTAAACATTACTGAGGAGTTCCAGTAATTGACCACAATTAACATTATTCAAGACTGTTAGTATTTCTTTTCCTGTCACCAATAATAGTAGAACAGCACAATGCCTTCTACGTATTCTTATCACTGTTATCATTTGCTGTCGTGACAAATTATGCCATTAAAAAGAAGCAGATGTATAGCAAAGCAAGAGTGTTTTGTTGGGTTTAGTTTCCATGCACACTCGGGCTAGAGCTCTACCAGACCAGATTTACGACCAAAAGTGTTTTGTGAATTTAAAATGTACTCCGCACTCAGTATCATAATGAAAAACTCAATGTAGAAAAAATTTTATATAAAAGGCATGGAAGTGATCATAGAAACCAAATAAAACATTGAGTGAAGACTAAGTCCTGGCTGTAATTGCTGTGTTTCCAGAGAACTTCCTGTGTGCTGGACACCGTCCTCCCACAGTCCTAGGTTCTTAGCCTGTGTTATTTCATTCCATCTACAGAACAACACTATGAGGTTTATGTCCCCATTTTATAGATGATATAAAGTCACACAGCCAGGAAGTGATGGACTCCATATTCAAACATGAGGAGTCTGATTCCAGAGACCGTCTCAGCTCATTATCAGATATACTCTTTCTATACAGAACTGGATGCCTCGATAATTAGAAAAACGGTAGGATTAAATATATATATTTGTAAAACTCAAGTGCAACCGCAGGCAAAGTTTAGAATGATACTTTTACTTTGTATGGCATGCCAAAAGATTAGAGAAAATAAATCACTGTTTATGTAACACAGGAAAATAAAGGCAACTGTGCAAATGAGATAAACTCCCTATTAAAATAGTGATCGTGTTAAGAAGTAGTCTGTTGTTTCTGCTTTCATTTTCCAATTCTGATCCTTCTCTGTAGTGGGACAGCAGCACCAAAAGATGGCCACAGCCTGGGCATATGGGCTGAACCATAATCTTCACTGTGGCACAGGGCTTTGTTCCCTTCAGGACCAGATAGGTATAGTCGGCTAAATGTCTAACTTTTGGTTTCGGCGCAGGTCTCCATCTCAGGGTGATGAGATGGACCCCTGTGTTGGGCTCCTCGCTCAGCATGGAGTCTGCTTGAGATTCTCTCTCTCTCTCCTTTGTGCTCAGTCGCAATCTCTGTCTCTCAAATGAATAAACAATGTTAAAAAAAGAAAGCCAGAAATAGTCCAAATATAATAAAGAAACAAAAGCTACCTCTATATTGTGGATGAGAAATACTCTTGAACCTAAGTGATCCAGAAGAACTGAAAAATACTAGGTAAAGCAATCATGTGCAAGAGCAAAAAAAAGAGGGCCGTTTTGGCTGCTGGTTTTCCAAGATTTAATGCTTTAAAGAGAGCAAAGAGAGACACGAGTAATGATAAAGGGCAAAATTTACGAAGAAAATTTGCCATATATAAATCCAAATGCACCCAAACCAAAAAGATACTAGATATTCAAGAACTTATTCTAAAAATTCATTCTTGTGAGTTTTTTTTAATATAGCTTTTTATGACATGGGCAGATCTAGCAGACAGTACTATACAATATGATGAACAAATTGTATGTGTTTGTGTGTGTATCCTAAAAATTGAAGATAAAGTCTTTTTACATCCATTGAACATTTGCAAAAATCAATCTGGCACATGGCCTCAAAAACGTCTTTTTAAAAAATAAAGATCTTATAAATTACATTTTCTAATCAAAATTCCATGGTATTGAATTTAATTTAAAAATTACCTGCTTAGTTATTTTTTTAAGGTATTTTTGGCAGTTAAAACACATGCTCCTGAATAAGACCTATCTCAAACTATATGTCAAACTAAAATTACAAACTAACTAAAAGCAATGAAAAATGAAAATCCATCATAAGACAAATGGGATTAAGCTAAGAATTTACTCAGAAGAAAATGTACCGCATTAAATATCTTTAGGAGAGGGTAGCAATAATGGTACTTGAAAAAAAGGGCGGGTGGCTTAGTCAGTTAAGCCTCTGCCTTCGGCTCAGGTCATGATCTCAGGGTTCTGGGATCAAGACCTACATTAGGCTTCTTGCTCGGCGGGGAGCCTGCTTCTCCCTCTCCCTCTGCCTGCCTGCCTGCTGCTCCCCCTGTTTGTGCTCTCTCTCTCTCTCTCTCACTATCTCTCTGTGTCAAATAAATAAATAAATAAAATCTTTAAAAATAGTAAAAATTTAAAAAGGGCAATGTTAAAAAAGAAGAAAACAATGGGAGGAATTAAAGTTAAAGGTGAAATTAGTGAAGAATAAAACAAAAATAGTAGGAAAAATGCACACACACAAATCCTAAGGGAGCTTCTTTTAAAAGAATGAAACAGATAAAGAATAAAATGAAAATAGATAAAATCCTTAGAAGACCAATTAAGACCAAAAAACAAAAACAAAAACAAAAATGTAATACAATTGAAAATGGATGAGAAAGGAGAACTAAGAAGAAAAAAAAGTACAATTCCCTTTAGAAAGCCAGCCAATTTGACAACGATAGAACCCTCCTCTTAAAAAAGTAACTATAGGCCAACAGAAGACATAAAAAATATTCCGATTATCTTCCTCAGCAAAATCTGTCCACATTCCCTCCCTAGGGAAGTAGAGGCACTGATTCTCAGGTCCGGGCTGCAGGACACAGAGCCAAAGAGAAACTACAGATCCCGACTCAGGTGAGAGTGTCAGGAAGCAAGCATCAGTTTCAAAGCAGTCAAGCATAGGGGAGAGAACCAAATCCACAGTGAGGAGTTCAGACAAGATGAAGTAGGTGTAGGAGAGCAAAGTGGAGGTTTGGATTTTACTGAGGCTGGCACACAAAGGAAAGGAGCCCTTTGGCATGTGCCTATGGCTCAGCATTTCGGTGTTGGCGAGGCTGAGCCATCTCGGTTTACCTAGGGGCTCCCACTGGTGAAGGGTTTTCTCTGATTCGTTTGGCAGCATCTTTAATAACACTTGGGAATTTCACACAATAAGACGTAAATTTCCATGATGAGTCTCCAAACTCTTCCCTTTCGTCTAGACTATCTGCAGGAGGTGACCATGCATCACTGGGTCCAATGACTCCCTGTTACATACAGCTACTCTCCTGTACCTCTGGGTAATTGCTAGGGGCACGGCAGGAAATGCATTGGAAGTATGGTGGAATTTCAAATTTTCCAGCTCTTTTAAGACTGTTCTTTAAGTCCCTGGAAAAGAATTAGCACAACGAAGAGAAATACGCTTTTGAAAAAGAGACATTATTATCATCATTTGCATTTGACGTAATTGTACACTCTTGAAATCCCTGGAATATTAACTGAAAGGGTATTTTTTAAATGACGAAGTGTCTATGATCAGATATAATATTGAATATTAAGAAACAAAGTTTTTTTTTTTTAAACAAAGAAAACATGGGGGGCCAGGTTAGGCATCTGACTCTTTGTTGCAGCTCAGGTCATGATGTCAGGGTCATAAGATCGAGCCCCGCCTTGGACATCCTGCTCATTGAGGAGTCTGCTTAGGATTCTCCCTCTAGTCCTCCCTCCTACCTACTCTCACTTTCTCTCTCTCTCAGGTTAAAACAACAACAACAAAAACCCACAGAAAACAGAAGATAGAGACTGAGAGAACTAAGTCTCAGGGCTTAGTTCTTGGAAGAAGAAGTTCTTGGAAGAAGAACTATCCCTTCTTAGGGCTAGTTCATGGAAGCCAGATTTTAGAAAACTCTGAAAAGAAGTTATACGGAATGTTCAAGGCTGCAGAAAGAAAATCACAAGAACAAAAACTATTGGTGATGCCACCTTGAACTGAACCGGCCACAGTTCCTCTAAACTGTATATGAGCGGTCTGATGCCTTCTTAACTCTCTGAGAACTCAGGCCCTCATGCCACTGATAATTTAAGCTGATGACACAAACAGACACACTCATCTTTTAAAACAGAATGACATATTGTATTTTTACAGAAGACCACTGAAAACTGGTCTCAGCTTGCAGGTCACGCGTGCCAACAGTGGATGAGACATGTGCCAATGTCTCCAGACTTCTGGCTCTACAGTGCCTGTTCCTTCAACTCGGGAGAAATTACTTGACACCTCTGAAGCAGCATATTTGACAACTGCATACTCGTTCCATCTCAGCCATTCAATCCCCCTTCAAAGCCTCTTGGTCAGCAATAGCCACACCACCTTTCCCCTCATTGGAGCAGCTCTTTGTCCTCTGATGTGCTCTCACATACGCACTTCCTGGTACCACTGTTAAGCTTCATTTCTTTGTCCCCATTAGCTCTATAGAAGAAATTACTCTCTTCAGCTGTCTCTTCCAATTATCTGAGAATACATTTAACAGCTCTCCAAACTGTGGAATAATACCATCCTAACACGGTCGTAAAACAGACCTGAAATCCAGAGCAGAAAACCACTAATTTTGTCTCCAATATTTATTTTGATGGAGGACATTTTCTTTTTTAGGTTTAGGAAGGAGCGCCCTGCTGATTTGGGTTATAAGAAATACCCCTATTTATAAATACCTTTGTTTTGAGACCCCCTGAAACAATACTTTGGATTTGAGGTTATGGAGTATTTGATCAAATTATTTTTGTGTACACATTCTCATCTCTGTGATTTTAAGGTTCCCTTTCAAAGCAGACCTTCAGAAATGGTCCAATGTCAAATCGGTGTTGAACAACTCATAAAATACGACAATACCACCATCAAAATGTCCATTTAGGATATCTTAAGCACTAATCAAGTTAATTAAATAATGCTTATCATCACCAAAAAATACAACTTAAGGCTTTATTTTTTATTGGATGACTCAAAACTTTTTATAGAGTGAGTTAAAGTGATAGGTCCCTTTTTAGGGGATCCATACTGGAAGTGAATGACCATAGTCTGAAAGGACAGATATGGGGAAAAGTTCTATGTAGTAATTAGAAATCATTTCACATAATATATTCTTTGTTTAATTTTATTTTTAAGTATACATATGGCATGCTTAAACACATAAAACATTTACATAACTCAAAAGTCAAAACTTTATATTACATCATCCCTTTTCCTACTTTCTTATCCTGTTTTTACCATAGAGGTAATAATTATTTGCTTTCATTCATGGCTTATCAGCCCTTTTTTTTTTTTTTTATAAAAATAAGCATTGTAAGTATATGAATATATATGTGTATATATTTCCCTTTTTTACACAAACTGTAGTGTGGTGTATCTACTGTTTTGTCCTTGATTTTTTTTCAGTTAATAAATCCTGAAAACTATTCTGTATTTGTTCATAATCTTCATCCTCTTTTTAATGGCCACATGGGACTATTGTGTGATGTACCATGATGTGGTCAACCAATTTCCTACACATGGTCATTTAGATTGTTCCCAATATTTTGCTATCAGAAACATGGCTTCTACATGTTATTTTGTATTTTGAAAGGTGTTTCTTGAGGGCAAATTCCTAAAAATAGGATTACTAAGTCATTTGGTATTTTGGGAGATGTTTCTTAAGGGTAAATTCCTAAAAGGTGATTTATTAAGTAAATGCATATTTAATTTTATAGGACATTATACACTGCAACTCCACACTAGGAAGTATTCTTGTAAAACAAAGGAACATACAAACAAAGAAAACTAAATCTTATCAACTCTTTAAACATATCTAGAACTTTACAGGAAATATACAGAACAGAGGAATATTTTAATGAGATCTTAGTGTCAATTGAGGAAAATTCAAATGCAATTAAAAAAATCCAAAATGAGACACATGAAAAAATGTTCATCATCTTTAGCCATCAGAAAGATTCAAATCAAAACCACACTGAGATACCACCTTACGCCAGCTAGAATGGCCAAAATCAACAAGACAGTAAACAACAAATGCTGGAGAGGATGTGGAGAAAGGGGAAC
>CM052807.1:50612614-50648809 GCA_028533885.1 Nasua narica | reverse complement strand
CGAGCCTGGTGGTGGGTACTGAGAAGGGCACGTATTGCAGGGAGCACTGGGTGTGGTGCATGAACAATCAATCTTGTAACACTGAAAAATTAAAATAAACATATTTGGGGAGAAAAAAAAAAGAATTGAACAAATGCTTGGTACACACACACACACACACACACACAAAATCCAAAATGTAGACAACTCTATTAAGCAAATAACCTGGCTTCTCTAACAAATGAACTTTAAGGAAAGCGAGGTGGGTGTTCACAAAGAACCTGTAGAATACAAGAGACTTAGAAGATACACTAACTAAATTCATTGTGTAGTCCTTATTTGGATCCTGAGTCAGATACGCTGACTGTATATTACACATTTATGTATATACATCTATATACACATTTATGTGTAAGTATAAACATGTGCTTAATGTATAGTATATATTATTTATTTATATTATATAAATATAATGCAGATGGGGAAATTTGAACTCTGACTAGATATTTGATGGTATTAAGGAATCACTGTTAATTTTTCCAAATGTGATAGTGTTATTTTAGGTACATTTTTAAAAAAGTTCTTACTTTTAGAGGTTCCTGGATGGTTCAGTCACATAAGCAGCCCAGTCTTGATTTTGGCTCAGGTCATGATCTCATGGTGGTGAGATGGAGCCCCATGTTGGGCTTCATGCTCAGCAGGGAGCCTACTTAAGATTCTCACTCCCCCTCTGCCCCTCCCCCCACTTGCTCATGCGCTTGCTCCCCCCCAAGAAATAAATTAAAAAAATAAAATAAAGTTCTTATTTTTATTTATTTTATTTTTTAAGATTTTATTTATTTGTCAGAGAAAGAGAGAACAAGAGAGCAAGCACAAGTAGGGAGAACAACAGGCAGAAGCAGAAGCAGGCTCCTGCTGAGCAAGGAGCAGGATGTGGGACTGCATCCCAGGACTCTGGGATCATGACCTGAGCCAAAGGCAGACTTTTAACTGACTGAGCCACCCAGGCATCCTGAAGTTGTTATTTTTAGAACTACATATTGCAATATTTCTGGATGAAATTATAGGATATCTAAGGTTAGTTTCAAAATAATTACAAGGTGTAATGAGTAGCAACTCTTCAGAATTGAAGAGTTCTATCTGCTCAGAAGGTGAGCAGATAGAAACATTTGCTAGTCTTCAACCCTGTCTATCTACCTGCAATTCTTTGCTTAGGCAGGCCCTCCCTTATCTACGGTGCAAATTCCTACTTATCCTTCAAAATCCACCTCACAAAATCCTTCTTCAGAATCTTCCCTAGTATTATCTGATTGGGTATAGCAGACAACTTTGGTGCCCAGCTGATATCCTCTTGAATCTCTTTTTCCATTTCTACACACCATCCCCCCCCCAGGGTACTGGGACACCATTCCCTCAGCTTCTTTGTTGGTTTTCTTCTCACATTTCTTTCTCGCACCTGAGACTCTTTGAAGGTCTACCTGAGGGTTCCCAGTCACTTTGTCTTGTACCTAGAGACAGCAGGAAGTATCTGGGAGTTGATATCTGCCCTCTTGATCAGCCTAGAATCAATATGTGCCAACCAAGTACAGAGTATGAAAGCAATCAGAGCACATATTTTCCTGAGACCTTCCCATTGGTCTATGCAATGAACATTATTGAGTACCTATGTACTAAAGTTCAGTACTTATTAACTATATTTATTAACATATTTATTAATTATATTAATAAGTCAACTTCACTGCATCTCTACCCATCACCAGCCTAATCTAATTTACTTTTGTTTCACATCTGCATGATTGCAGTAAGTTTCGAACTGCTCTTATTCTTCTTGAAGCCCTTTTTCATGCAGAAGCCAAGAAAACTTACCATTTCTTGGCCTAAAATCTTCAAAAGAATAACTATTAAAGATTAAGCTTTTATATAAAAGAGGCCTCAAAACACAGTAGCTTAAGGAACATAAAAGTATTATTTCTCTTTCATGTAGCAGCTCCAAAGAGAAAAGTCTAGATTGGTAGACAATTTAGTTCCACATAATCATTCAGAGCTGAAGTTCCTCCCATTTTATTCTCTTCCATTTCTTAGAGCAACAAACCTTTGGGTCAGATGGTCTCCTGTCTATGTTGCAACTACTCAGTTCTGCCATTTTAACACAAAATTAGCTTTATATGATATGTAAATGAGTGGGTGTGGCAGTGTGCCAATAAAACTTTATTTATAAAAGTAAGCAGTCAATGGGGCGCCTGGGTGGCTCAGTGAGTAAAAGCCTCTGCCTTCAGCTCAGGTCATGATCTCAGGGTCCTGGGATCAAGCCCCGCATCGGGGTCTCTGCTTAGCAGGGAGCCTGCTTCCCCTTCTCTCTCTGCCTACCTGTCTGCCTACTTGTGATCTCTCTCTCTCTCTGTCAAATACATAAATAAAATATTTTTTTAAAAAAGTAAGTAGTCAACCAAATTTGATCCATGGGCCATAGTTTGCCAACCCCTACCCTAAAGGTCTGTTCTCATCCTCACATTGTAGCATTTTGGTCATGGGTACTAGTCTTCCAACTCAAGAGAAGAAAAAGAACATGGAGAAGTCTATGCACGTGTTAATGCTCAGACTAAGAAGTGGCACATATCCCTTGGGCACTGGCTTTAGCAATAACTTAGCAATACTTAGCTGCAAGTGATACTAGAAATACAGACTCTTCCTGGATGGCCCCATGTCCAGTTACAACCATGAAGGGGAGAAGAAATCTTTGGGGTCATTAGTATTGTTCTGCCACAAATGACTCCTGATTTTCTAGGAAAAGTTCCAAAGTCCTTGATGGTCTAGAAAACACTGCACAGTCTGGTCCCTGCCTTCTTCAGTTCTATCTTGTACCACTCTCTTATACATTCTTTACATTCCAGTTACATTCTTTTGTTTGTTTCAATACACTATGTTGAAAGACTTCATCCTATGAATAAAGACAGGATCTTGTCTTTTTTACTAAATGCTGCAACCGCAGTGCCTAGAACAGTATCTGACTTCAGAAGCCCTAAGTAACTAGTTGGTAAGAGAATAACTGAGAGTCACATCCTGTGCCTGATATATAATAAATCAAATACAGTCACAGTTACAAGTATAAATAACACTCGTTGATTCTAAATCTTTCAAATGGTTCCTAATATCCTCTTCCTTATACTTCCTATCCACTCAGTCATCCAAATCAGTCAAATTCATCTTCTAAAATTCTTTTATATATTTCCTTCTCTCCTCCTTTGCTGCCTCCATCCTTTCAACAGGTTGATGAAATTATATTCCTAGATGCCCATTTCCCCCTCATAAACATTATATTGTTCCCTCTGTTAGCAAAGTACACTATCTATAAGTCAAAGATGATCACTTGGTTTGTGTTCTGTTTAAAACATTTTGCCTGATTCCCATTGTCCTCAGCATAAAGGTCAAACTTTTAGCCTGACTTGAGAGACTCCCCATAGTGCATTGATTCCCATCCTCTCCAGATATACTGAATTGCTTCTATTAACTTGATTATGCCATGATCTCTTATTTCTGGGACTTTGAATATGCTGTTTCCTCTGCTTGGAATACTTTGGTCATTGCTACTGCCAACCCCCAACTCTTTCTTTTCCTGCTAACTCGGGCTTCAAGTCTTAGCCAAGATGAGAGCCTCTCTAGGCAGTCTTACCTGACCTGCAAGTGCATCAGAGGTCATTATCAAGAAATGGAAAAGACAACCTACAGAGTGCAAAAAAAACCTGAAAATCATATAGCTTATGATAAAGGTCCAGAATATGCTAGGAACCTGTGAAACTTCATGAGAAAAAGACTAAAGCCAATTAAAAAGTGGGCAAAGTGCTTGCTGTAGTCTGAATGTTTGTGTCTCCCCACCCAAATCCATATGTTGAAATCTTAACCCCCAGTGTGATGGCATTAAAAGGTAAGGCCTTTGGGAAATATTAGGTCATGAGGGAAGAGCCCTCATGAATGAGATTAGTGCCCTTATATAAGAGGTTCCAGAGAATTTCCTCACCCATTCCATCATGTGAGGTTACAGCAAAAAAAAAAAAAAAAAGTCATCTAGAAAGTGGGCTGTCCCAGATACTGACTTTTTTGGCCTTATAAACTTGAATTTCCTAGCCTTGAGAATCGTGAAAATAAGCCTTATTGTTTATAAACTCCCGGTTTGTGGTATTTTTGTTATAGCAGCCTAAACAGGCTAAGACAGCATTCAAATAGATATTTTTCCATAGAAGATACTCAAATGGCCAACAATCACATGAAAAATTACTCAACATTATTAGTCATTAGGGAAATGCTAATCAAAAACATAAAAAGATACTACTTCATACCCACTGACATGGCCATAATGAAAAATAAAAAGTGTTGCCAAAGTTGTGGAGAAATTGAAATACTTGTACATTGCCGAAAGGAATATGAAATGATTTGGTCACTGTGGGAAACAATTTGGCTGTTTTTTAAAAAAGTTAAAGATAGAATTGCCATATGAGCTAGAAATTCCACCCCAAAGAATTGAAAGATAGAATTACCATATGAACTAGAAATTCTACCCATAGGAATTGTTTTTGTTTTGTTTTCAAACAAAAACATATACATACATGTTCATATCATCACTATTCACAACAGCCAAAAAAGTTAGAAACTGCCCAAATGTCTGTCAAAAGATAAATACATAAATAATCATAGCATATACATACAGTGGGATGTTACCCATAAAAAGGAATAAAGAACCGATAACAAAATCCAACATGGATAAACCTCAGAAACATTAAGTGAAAGAAGCAAAACACAAAAAAATCATGTATTATATGGTTCAATTTATATAAAATATTCTGAGAATTCTGCATATTTAGAGTTAACAAATGTAAGGAGCAAAAGTAGTCTCTATGGGAAACATTCAAGGTACCTGGGCAGACCTATTTCTCTTGACTTGCACAAGATTCATCAATAGAAATGTTTGTTACCTGAATAGAGCAAAGCAGGCACTTTTAGCAAAGAAACCACAATATTGGTCATATCTGTATCGAATAAGGTGCTTCATTGCAGAAGATGAACACTTTTGTTAGGAATGTCCAGAATATTTATGGAATATTCTTGAATATTTATTCAAGAAGTGTCCTTATTTTCCCCCACAATCATGGAAGCAGTTTACACTAAACAGAAACAGCATTCTTTAACAAGTAAACAGGGACAATAAGTACAAAGAAAAACATAAGAAAACAAGAAAAGTAAGCCCATGAAAAAGCAGCATAAACCTCAACACATATAAGAGAGTTCCTCAATCTTAAAGGCACATAAAATAATCTGAGGAATTTTTTTTTTAAGATTTTGATGCCCAGTCTGCATCACAAACAAAAATCTAGAGTGCTCCCAAAGCATCAATATTTTTTTTATAGATTCCCAGTTGGTTCCATTGTGCAACTAAGATGGGATTATCATTAGAGGAACAAATAGCATGGCAAATATAGTTAACCAAGCTAGGATTCTAAAAAAAGAATGATAGTTCAGAATGGCATTATTAGCCACGAGGAGCTCTGTGGATCCTCTCCCTAGAAAAACATCAGGAACTGTGTGAAAATGATAAAAAAAATAATGATTTAAAGTACCTGAAAAGTGTCCTATGGGTATATAGCAAATGGAGAAATATTTATTCAAGAAAATACATCAACTCTTGGTAAGAACAGGGAGAGTCATGGCATTTGAGCCACAACCTGCCCTCTCCCTGACCCTCAGCTCAGCATCATAGTAGCTCTACTCCAGTTGGCTGCAGTCAAGAACACAGGGCTTCCTCTCCCCACAGCTCCCAGTCTAGAGCTATAGTTTCTCTCCAGAAGAAGCAGACTGCCAATATTTCTTATTATTCCTGGAGAAGCAGACTGCCAGCATTTCTTATTATTCCTAGCTCTGTGTTGCAGAAGCTCTCTATCAGGCAGGTGCAACTGAGAGGCCTGGGCTCTCTTCTACCCAGACCCAATTTGTTGACAGAATCTCCAACCCAAATGCTCTCTAGTCACCCTCGTCCTGGTCACTTGTAGAGGAGGGGCTGAATACTGACAGAAGCAAGTAGTCCAAAGACAAGGATAGAGAAAATTTGAGTGACACTATAAACCAACTATACCTCCTAGCAGATATCTGTGGAATACTATACTCAACAACCACAGAATAATTGTGATAGTTGCATGACTCTGAACGTATTAAATCGCACACTTTCCATAGATTAATTTTATGACATTTGAATTCTTTGTCAATAAAGTCATTAAACATTTTTAAAGAAGAAGTGGGATCTGGGTGGCACAGTCGGTTAGGCGTCTTGGTTTCAGCTGAGGTTGTGCTCTCAGAGTTGTGAGATCGAGCCCTGCCTGCCTCAGGGCTCCCAGCTCAGAGCAGAGTCTGCTTGGGTTCTACGTCCTTCTCCCACTGCCCCTCCCACTTGTGCTCACCCTAACTAAACTAAATAAATAAAATCTTAAAAAAATTTAAAGAATAATACATCTTCCAAAGAATAAGTGAAGATCTCATTTTATGATAAAACGATGAGAAGTTATAAAAAGAGCAGAGCTCTCAGAAACAAAAAGAGTGATTATAAAGATTCCAAAGAAGGACTAAGTATCAGAATGGATACTGTTAAAGGGAAATGATAGGGCTGAAAGATTAAACCCAGTAATTCTCTGAGGATGTAATGCAGAAGTAAAACAAAGAATAAGTAAATGAGGAGTTAGGAGACATAAAGGGTGAGCCAGCATTTCTCACAGCCATCTAATAGTAATTCTAGAATAAGAGCTCAGAAAGAATTGAGGCAAGGATAAAACCAAATAAACAATAGAAAAATCTTTCAGACCTCAAGGAAACCCAAATCTTCAGATTCAGAGAGTCCACCAAGTATTGGACAGGATGAGTTAATCAATATTTACCTCTGTAGGCATTGAGGGTATAAAGCATATCCTTAAAGTCTTACGAAAGAAAATATATTTGATCGGGGCCCCTGGGTGGCTCAGTGGGTTAAAGCCTCTGTCTTGGGCTCAGGTCATGATCTCAGGGTCCGGGGATCGAGCCCCACATCGGGCTCTCTGCTCAGCAGGGAACCTGCTTCCCCCTCTCTCTCTGCCTGCCTCTCTGTCTACTTGTGATTTCTCTCTCTGTCAAATAAATAAATAAAATATTTTTTTAAAAAGCTGAATAATATTCCGTGTGTGTGTGTGCATGCATGTGTGTGTGTGTGCACATTTTCTTTATCCATTCATTGGTCAGTGTATCTTATCATTAAATCTAAATAATAGGTGATGCATAACATAAATATAAAAATAAAAACAGCATTTTATTTAAAAATCCAAAGGGATTTCAACATGAGAGCTCTTAGGACAAAGTAAAAACACAATATATAATGTTTTTGTTTTATGTGTGGAAGAATATAGATACTGATTAAATCAAGACATAATAGAGAAACATGTTACTGAAAGTTCTCTACCTCTTCAAATAACCCATCCTCACTCCCTAAAATAGAATCGTTTTTTCCTTTTAGAAAAGTTCTAAGGAAATTGTTATAGAAATGTTCTAGGAAGTTCTAGAAAATATTCCATCATTCCACCCTCTTCAAATTCTCCCCACAGAACTATGTATCACACTGTGTTATATATTAGGAATCATAGGTCCAGTATCCAGGACCTATAAACATGCTGGAACTAGGGGGAAAAAGTAGTTTTTTCCGAAAAAGAAAACTGATATGTTGAAATTTTAGCAAATGTGTAATCATATTCTTAACAACATACTATATATTAACTTTATTAATTGCTAACTATGGTTTTCAAAAAATACTATTGGAAAGAATTTATAGATTAATTTTTCTAACTTAATCAGAATATCTGATGCTGCGTAATGATTGCCAAGACAACAAAGCTGAGCATAAACTAAGATTTATTCAGAGCTAGGGGCACCTGGGTGGCTCAGCAGTGAAGTGTCTGCCGTGGGCTCAGGTCAAGATCTCAGGTCCTGGAATCCAGCCTGGCATCCAGCTCCCTCTGGATGGGAGGGGGTCTGCTTCTCCCTCTGCCTCTGCCCCTCCTCACTGCTCGATTGCTCTCCGTCTCTCTTTCTCAAATAAATAAATAAATAAAATCTTTGAAAAAAGATTTATTCAGAACTACTTTGAAAATCAAATAACCAAAAATCAAAAATTATAAAGGAAAAACACATGAATAGTAATGTGAGTGTGCTTAAATCCATTTGATTCGATATACGGAAGGTCTCTTAAGTAAAAGTTGCCAGGGCCTGCAGAGGCCTTAAAACAGCGCAGAAGAAATTGATTCATGAGGCTGAGTGGAGGTAACTGCTGGTTCTGTGGGATAGAGGGGTTCCCGCTCTATCTCTCACTCTCACTGCCTCTCCCCTCTGAGTCTGGCCTGGCAGAAGGCGCTCCTGCTTCTCTGTGTCATCCTGCCATGAGGCTCGTACACTGAGGTGAGCCCCTTGTTCCCCGTTCCTCTTCTGACAGGTGTATATATTCCTTTGGTGGGGAAGGAATAGAAGCTTTTTTCAGCCTCTGACCAGCTCCTTCTCAGGGCCAGTTTTACGAGCATTGAGGTAAATCTTACGTTTTAATTCCTAGCAGGATGCGGCTGTGTCTGTTTCTTGGTGAGTCCAAAATATGGAGGAAAAGGGATAAAGGATTAGGCACCTTTGGTATTCTCAATAGATACTTTTACTAAATCCTGAGTGTATCTATAAAATAGTAGGAATGTGGTATATCATTTCCAAACCACTGGAAGGAAAAGAAAAATGGAACAAAAATCAAATGTTCCAACAAAAAATGGAGAACCACAAAATGGAAAGCATAGGAAACAAGAGACATAAAACAAAATGTTAAGAATAAAAGGGCGCCTGGGTGGCTCACTGGGTTAAAGCCTCTGCCTTCAGCTTGGGTCATGATCCTGAGGTCCTGGGATCGAGCCCCGCATCGGGCTCTCTGCCCAGCAGGGAGCCTGCTTCCCCCTCTCTGCCTACTTGTGATCTCTCTCTGTCAAATAAATAAAATCTTTAAAAAAAAATGTTAAGAATAAAGCCAAACAGGTCATTAATTACAATATGTAATATTGTAATTGTAATATTACAATAATGTAATTACATTAATTACAATAATGCCACTTATTTTAACCATATATATAATACACACACACACACTCCTTACATTTAGTATATCAGATTAAGTAAATGCAGGGAGTATTATTAGATCTACAAAGAGAAGTTTAACTGTATTTCAGTATAAGAAAATTAATACAGGAAGTCACACAAAAGTAGGCAAAGAAATTAAAATTGACCAAATTATTGTATTCACTGTCTCAATACAACTGTAAATCAGAAATTCAAAAGAGCTAATCAACAAGTATGTGCTGTGAAACTTATGAAAAGAGGAAGATGGAAACTTTATTGCATGTAAAGAGATCTGGCAAAAGAACAACAAACCTTAGAACTAGAGAACTTTTTATTGTAGTTCCCCTGGTCTTATCACACCTGTGCTGGTAAATATCAGTGAGGAAATAAATTTGGGAAATTATCACAGGCTTTTGATTCAAAGGAATTGTGGTTATAAGAACTGTCCTCACAATTTAGAACCAAATTTCATGATAAGCAAATGATTTGATATGTAAGGGTCATTTTGATACAATCTAGTGTTGATCTTTTGCCCTTATGAAGTGCATGGCATAGTGGAAATCGCATGAGTTTCAGAAACATTTAAGATGGCATCCTGGTTCTACCACTTCCAGTTTGTGATCTTGGATAAATTACTTCCCTTTTCTGAGCCTCAGTTTCTTCCCCTGTAAATGGGGTTAGTAACCACAGGTAAAAACCACAGGTTTTTATAGAATTAGATTAGTTCAAGCATTTATTTGTTAGGGCTGCCATAACAAAGTACCATAAATTGGGTGGCTTAAAGAGTAAAAATTTATTGTCTCACAGTTCTGGAGGCTAAAACTCCAAGATCAAGCTATCAGCAGAATCAGCTCCTTCTAAAGGCTGTGAGAAAGAATGTTCCATACCTCTCTTTAGCTTGCAGATGGCCATTTTTTCCTCTGTCTTCACATTGTCTTCTCTCTGAATATTTCTATGTCCAATTTTCTCCTTTTTATAAGGATACCAGCCATACTGGATTAGGGCCTACCTTAATGAACTCACTTCAACATAATTATTTCTATAAAGACTGTTTCTCCAAAAAAGGTCACATTCTGAAGTCCTAAGGCTTAAGACTTCAGTGTATAAACTTTGAAGAGACACAATTCAACCTGTAATCAGTACCTTTCATTATTATTCTCTTTAAATGTTCCCACAAAATTGAAAAAATCGTTGTTTGAAGTCAGGTCAGAACCAGACCAACATGGTATGAGAAAAGAGAGTACAGAGCTCTGAGACTCCTGCATAGGAAGATCAATCCCCATTCCCTCCCCCCAACTCTGTCACCATCTCCCCTCTGCCCACAAAACACTCTGCTTAGGCCACCACAAAAACCAAGGAAAGCCACTGTAGATGAGAGTCCTTGCCTAGTACAGAACTCAGACCATTTCTCTTGAGTCATCTTGGTAAAGGCTGGCCCTAATTCTATTTGTATATGGCTCAACCTCAAACACCAGCTATAGATGAGTACTTTAATTTAAACTGGTGAGTGGCATTTGTGGTCATCCTCCCCTGGAGAAACCTGACACTGGAGTTTCTGGCAAAGGGACAACTATGAGTGTGTCTGTACCTAAAAGTTTTCCCTAGTTAGAGTGAATGAGTCCTCTCGTGGAAGAAAGTTCATTTAAGGAATTGAGGCAATGGTAATACACAAAGATATATGTCACACAATTTGTTTAGAAAAATGCCTGTTATGGCAAACTCTCAGCCACAAAATCATAAAGAATTAAAATGTTTTTCCTAGGACAAATTACCCATCCACTATGAGAAGAAAATGGCCAGCCTTGGTGCTATTGATGATAAACTCTCTCCCTCTTTATAAATAAGCTGAGAAATCCAGGGTAAAATTGCAAATTCATGCAATGAATTCAGACCTACTTAAATTTCAGATCTTCCCTGGTGGCCAATTTATGAGCTGTCTATATTCAGGGTGAAGCCTTTTTTTCCTTCTTTTCTTTGGCAAGAATACTGACTGTTGGATTATTTGCCTTGCATATTTTTAATACCTGAACCAGCTTATATAGAATATCTTTAAACAGATATGCATTTATCTTCAAAGAATGAAGTACTCCCTTGCCTAGATAAATGAGAAAGGGACAACTTAGCTCTCAACCCCTCCCAGTTTTTAGTAAAAAATTATGAAGATTTTCTTTATCCTGTTTTCACTTCATCGGTGGAATAAAGAAATGTATGGAGACCTCTCCCAAAATGGAACCTGTCAATGTGAGTGTTTCTGGAGCCTGGTTTGCAGTCCAAACACCAAACTACAAAGTCAATTTCCCAGTATGTGGACGTCTTACATGTTTTACAGGCACAGGAGAGAATGACTGGAAAGAACACAGATGTTGGATTTGCATAGGCTCAGGTCTAAAGCTAACACTGTAATTTATCTGCTGTACCCTTGGGCAAATTGCTTCACCTGTCTGAGCCTGTTTCCTCCTTTCTAAAATGGTGTTTGGGGGAACAGAAACAACCATGAGGCTCCAAGAGCAAATGCTGCAGTGAGAAGGGAGAGAAAATGTTGTTTCGAAGGAGAAAGAGCTAGAGAGTGGGTAAGTTGGACAGGCTGCTCCTCAGAGGGAGAGTTGTCAGGGGCAAAATGGGTGGGACCTGAAGTGAGAGAGAGAAGGACGTGATCATTTACTGGCAGAGCTGTGTCCTGGAGAGCACAGCAGACCCACTCACAGTACAGGTCCCATTTGACTCCTGCATTAACCCAAGGACAGGAGATCATCATTCTCATCCTCACAGAGGCTAGGTGAAGTTATGTAAATTATCCAAAGCCACAGAATGCATGAGATGTGGAACCAGAAATTAAAATTGTGTCTGCTTGACTCCAAAACTTGTGGTTTTCCATCATACAAAAGTACATTAAATAAAAATATCAATAATCGTAATAACAATCTTATTCCTGCAGAATCCAAAGGGAAACTATACCTCTGTCCCTAGGTTAATCTTCCTTAGCTCAGGCCTTGCTCATCTTCCCAGCATCTGCCCTCCTGAATGTTGTAGCTCTGTTACTAGATGTTCCTAACATTGTGTCTCGCCATCTTCCCAGCCTGATCTTTGCCCTTAACAAACTCTTGACCAGAATTCAAGTTTCTACTTTACCTTCACAATTACCTTCTCTATTTTACCTTCATTCTTATTTGTTCCCTAGTGCTGCCAACCAAGTCCTGATTCTGACAAGTTTTTTCTGGAAAAGTAAGAGAAGGAAGAAAAGAGTTTGAACCAGAGAAACAGTTTTTTATCTTGTTCACTACATCCTCCTCCTTAACTCCTTCGAGAGATTCTACCAGAGCTCCCAGGCTGGGTTAGGGACCTCCTTATGAGTTCCCTAAATCCTTCCTTCCTATCCCTATCAGAGCCCTTAGCAAATTCTGCTAGATCCCATGAGTTCATGTGCCCACCTACCCCTGCCCCCAAAGTATTAGTGCTTTAGGGAAAATATGTATCTTACCCATCAACAACTTCTCAGCACTTTATATGGAATCTCACGTGTAGTAAGTATTCAGTTAATACTTGTTGAATAGAAGAGTGGATATTGAACAGAATTGAATGAACCAATGGACAGTTAACTCAACCAAGCTCCACAAACATTATAATTATACATTACGATTTATTCCCACAGATCCTTGATGTGGTAACAAATGAAGTTATTTTAAAATGATTTTGGTGATTGTGTTTTAAATAGTTTAAAGATAATCTAAATTTGAAGGTATTTTGTGAATGGCAACACTTAAGAAGTTAGAAACCTGAGTTCAAAATTTTCATCCAACATTTATAATATTTTGGCTTTTTTGCCATGAAGCAAACAAAAGTCTGGGTTGCTTATGATAGTGTCCTTAGTTTAATTTGAAGAAATGTCCAGTTTATTGTCATCTTATTTCCTTCTCTGTTTCTACCATCTTAAAGCTTTTTATCACTGCCTGTTTTAGATATTCCCCAAATAATAGAGGCAACATTATCCGAAGTTTATTCAAACTTATCTGAACCTTTTGGGGCTAGAAATTAGGTGGGAACTGTTTTCTTCATGAGATTTCCAGTGCTTTTTGGCTTTGAAAGGCTGGAAATGCAACAAGAATAGCTTTTCTTGCGGTATTTTGGTTTCTACTCCCAACCAAAATCAGGAAGTGCAGAGATGCACAAAAATTAAAATAAAGGGGAAAAAGTTAACTCAACTTTTTGAACCTTAAACAAGATTCAGGTTCAATTTCAGTTTAAGGCAAAGGTTCAACTAAGATCTTGTTTTATCCAAACCACTTGGCCTTTCCATTGAAATAACTGGTAGGCTTACATATGGAATTCTTTTCTAATGTAAGGATAAAGAGAATTGCTAGTATGTAGAATCATTATGTCAACAGACTGTTCCATGATATTATCACTGTGATGCTACACTTCTACTGGAGAGTAACTGCAGTGAAAGCACAGGGCCTTGCAAATGCAATTTTTACTTCTCAGAACTCATCTGCTTTTAATATAATATTTTATAGAATAGGACCCCAATAAGATGAGCTTTGTCCAGCCTGAGTTTGCCATTTTTCTTTGGGCACACAAATGAAAAAGGAAGATGACTTTGTTATGACTCCTGTTTAGAACCAAAAGTTGGCTTCTATGTGCATCTGATTGGTTAGTGAGTTGACCAGGAAGACAGAATTCTTGTGTAGACATCAAGAGTTAGGGTGAAGCAGAGTTAAAAAGCAGCTGATCAAATCATTAGGATAGTGAATGTTTAACTCCTTGTAATTGCATTTTATTTTTTAAGACTCTAAAGTTTTGAAGAGCACCAAATTCTATCCACATACAGCCAAGAACAGTAGGGATTCATGAATGGGAGAAAAACCAGGTCTACTATAAATTGTGAGTGAAAAACAAGATTCAAGCACTCAGGAATAATTGGTATCCCAAGAAGAGTCTTCAGGTTAGATTTATTAGCTGTTCTATTACTGGAGAACAACTTGACTACAGGAACCTATTTGCCTGATAAGTGCCAAAGGAAATAAGTAGAACTATTTTTCTCTTAGACTGTGTCTACATGAAAAAGAAATTGGCCAAACAACAAGCCAAAGCGTTCAATTCACTTAAGAAATGTCCATCAAACCAATTGCCTGGTACTGAATGCTCGTTTTCAACTAGTTGCCCTGGTGTCACTTAGATGCTACCACAGTCAAATGTCTCCACAGATTGACATTTTAATAAGAACCTATTGGAAACTTAAACCTTCGCTGGGTTTTGATGCCCCTGCGAAAGGACATTAATAAGAATGATTCCCTCAGTTATACAATAAACATGTGTAGCCTCTCAGGACAAATGCCTACTGAGCTTATTTTGTTTAAATATTTCTGGTATTTTGACCTTTATCCTAGTCCCAAAACATGTAAGTGACAGACATTTAAGGTATGTTTTGATATTAATATCTTATCTTTTATGGCTTTGACTAAGATCTCTGTACACTATTTTGTACAACATCTAATAAACTGCCTGAAATCTGTTTTCCAGGCCAAGATATAAAGAAGTTTGACTGGGTATATCGAGGAGTGGGTTTATCAAATATCCCCAACATTGTCAGGGTACTTGCAGATAAAATTTGTAATGACATTTTGAGAAATTTCTTATGACTTAATATGTTGAGAATATTTCAGCAATCTTTAAAGTGCTACAAAAATGTAAGGTAGATTATTAACATCTACTTCATCTTATTTGAATATGTCATATTAATCTACCAAATCAAGTTTGAGAAAACCCCACAGCAGTTCCATATTGAAAAATAAGAAGCAGTATCATTTTCTAGGGGGGAGGGGAAGTGTTGCTATTGGTAGACAAGAGGAATTAGCCAATTGTCTCAAGTTATTACACAAAGTTAAAGGCCAAAAGTTTGTCTCAGAAATATATAGTATCTTTCTACCGGATCTAATGCCAAGGGAGTACCAGGTAAGCAGAGAAAGTTCCTAAGGACATCCAAACAGTGGACAAATTGGGTGGACACTCTTCATTTCTTGATGACCTCAGGTCCATTCTATGCAGCTATGCCTTTAGACTTGCTTTAAATTTCTCTGATGCTGTGTGGAAATGGAAAGTAGACCTTTTGTAGAACTGCCTTAAGTGCCAGGTTAAAAAGATGCCAGACTTTTCAAGGAAAGTGGATTTCCCTTGTGTGTTCTGGCTTACAAAGTCTGTCTCTTTCATTTTAGGAATAAAATTGTCGCACCTTCTAAATAGTAGAATAAGCCAAACTCAACAAAGTCTTGTTTTTCTGTGAATGATCTTGACCAGTCCCCTGAGAAAGGGAGGTGGGTGGGGAATATAAATTTATAAAGAAGGAGAAGAAAGATTAGCTCATATAATTGCAGTAAACATTTCATCTGTCCACTATCTGCCTCTGTTATAAAAGATTTTTTGATTCAAGATACAAAGTGCTGGCTGGTATAACAGAATCTTAGATGTCTCTCTATTCAGAATGGAAAGTGGAAAGAAACCACCAAGGAAATTTCCCCACCCATGTGTATCTCAAAACTAACCAGAGACAATCCCTTTGAAGTAAAGAACATCTGAATTCCTTTAAATAATCAACCTCTTGAGGGAGATCCTGGAAACATTGCCCAGTTATATTGATGACTTCATGACATTGATATCGTCCTACTTAGAATAAGCCAAATCTAAAATACCTATCCACAAAATATCAAATTTTATGCTTCACATTCTCATTCATCTTGTCATTTAAATATATACACACACAAATATATACATTCTTGTGTATGTATGTGTTATATACACATAATTTTGTATGTGTATTTTTTCTCATAATTGATCTAGAGTTGTCTAAACAATTACCTGCCTTTACCCAGGAGGGTGGCAAAATATAAGAAATTAATAAAGACAGAAGCCATAGAATTATACAAAACCTAATAAATCACCACAACTTGAAATGAATAGTCTTACAATATGTAGTTAATTTTCTGCCATGTGAAATCAATATGTCCTTTTTTTTAAAAAAAAAATTATTTATTTACTTGAGAGAGAGAGCACGTGCAAGAGCGCGACAGAGGGTGAGGAAGAAGCAGGCTCCCCACTAGCAGGGAGCCTGATATGGGGCTCCATGCAGAGCTCCACGTAGGCCTCAATCCCAGAACCCCAGGATCATGACCTGAGTCGAAGGCAGACGCCTAACTGACTGAGCCACCCAAGTGCCCCTGAAATCAATATGTCTTAATTTTTAAAACATTGTAATGGAAAGAATCAAATGATGACCTTTCTTTTGTTATTGATGTTAATCGCCGTGTCCCACTGCCCCACAGCTATTCAGTGGTATTAAAAGGATACAGAGAAGGAAATATTTTCTAAGATGACTGTGTTGAAAGGTTGTAATGGAGTTTAATATAGTTTTGGAAACTCAGTTCCACTTATTTTGTCTGGTGCGTGTATGTGCATAAGATCAGGTTACTGAGGAAAAAAAGTACACTGTTCTTTTCATGGCTGAAACAAAGAACGAATGTCAGCTAAACTATGAGGTGGGGATAAGGGGGCTGATGAGGGCAATTGGTATAGTCAGGAGAGATAACTTAAGATATCCTGGGATAGGGATTTGGCAAATTGTTGATTTGCTGAGGCAGCCCTTCTCACCTTTGGGAAGATTCATTTTCAAAGGTTCTGTTGATCCAGATTCCGCTGATGATTTTTCTCCCGAGGGCCCACCTATCTTGTACCGGTCACTCTTTCAACACTTTTCCCACTGTGTTATCTGTATTTGGGTTGTCTGTCTCATCATCACCACCATGAACATCTCAAAAACCACATCAACTAAATATTTGTGTTCACCTCATTGTTTTTCACTTGTATAAATCCATTAAATTGAGAAATATTTTTTAGGAGACTTATGATGCTTTTAAGGTCATGTGGCTTTAAATAAAGAATAGTTCAACAGAGCTGCTTCTCCAGTGGCAAGTCCTTGAAAAAAAAAAAAAGAGGGTATCACGCATTTCTCTTTGACAGACTGCTATCTGTTTCTATAGATATATACTGAAAATTTATTTGGTGAATAAAACTTAGTCCCATTTTTAGTATTTAATTATTGTAGAACAACTATTCTCACAGTGTCGTCTGGGTCCTCTGAGAGTCCCAAGATCCTTTCAGGGATCTAAAGGTTAAAAACGAATCTTGTGGTAATACTAAACCATGATATGCTTTTTCATGAGGTTGACATTTGTACTAATGTTGCAAAGGCAATGATAGATAAACTGCTTGTGTTTTAGCACAAATTACAGCAATGACAGCAAACTGTATAAGTAATTGTGTTGTTCACGTTCACACATTGGTCAAAAAAAAAAAAAAAGCCAGATTCACTTAAGAATGTCATCCACAAAGCAGTAAACATTTTAAACTTCATTAAATCAACTGCATAGACTTCACGATATTTGTTGAAATAAATAAAAATTTGTATTCATAAAGGCATGTCTGCTGCGTATCAAAGTATGAAGGCTATCTCAAAGATAAGCCCTTCTGTGATTTTTAAATTATGAACAGAATCATCAGCTCTTCTTCTTTTTTTTTTTTTTACCTGTTCTTCTTTACAGAACACTGTTTTTACTTAAAAGACCAGTTTATAGGACTATACGACTATTCAGATTTGAGCATGTGGTTGATAATGTCTCCAAAAATGGAAAAAACAAAATAAACAAAGCAAAACAACTAAGTGTGTCACAATAAGGAAAACGATGGATAGTTTTATGACCAACGAACTTTTCCCCACCACTGGTAGCTTTTCAGCTTCCTTATACTCGCAACTTCTTAGATGAAATAGGTCGTTATTAACTAATGTGATGTTTTTTTACATCATGTAATAAAATGGGTCAATATTTGGAATATCTGCATAACTCAATAAACTTTTAGTAAATGACCAATAAGTAATACAAGATCTTGAACGTGTAAAAAAGCATGAGATTGACCAGTTGATTTTAATATAATGGAGGATGTTTTCATTGATAACGGTTCCAGAATCTACATAGCATTAACCTTTAAGAAACAAATTTCTTGTCGAGTTTTGGTATAATATTAATGAATATCCATAATTATCTGAAAAGTTAAAAATGCTTTTAACTACTCTAGCTTTTAAAAGTTGTAAAACTTTTGTAAGTTGTAAAAAGTTGTAAAAGCTTTTCCCTTTTCTCACTTCATATAACTCAATGAAACAATCTATTACAACAGATTGAATACAGAAGCAAATGTAAGAATCCAGCTATCTTCTGTTAAACCAAAAATTAAACAAATCTGCCATACTATAAAATAATGTCGTTTCTTTCTAATGCTTCTTTTTTTAAAAAATTACTTTTCATTAAAAATGTTATATGTACTACTATGTAATGGGCTTCTTATTGTTATTTTAAATGAAAGAATAAAGAAATACTTTTAACTTTCTTGGTTTTAGTTTCCAGGATGTTAAAAAGTGATATAACCTACATAAAGCAAGAACACCGTGTGCTCCCCACTAATTTTAGAGTATAAAAGATTCCTGAAACCAAAAAGTTTGAGAACTGCTGCTATGGAGAAGTGGGGGACAGTTTTGATCTCTAAGAGAACCAATAAGTTAAGAATTACTTGCCTATAATTTATTGGCCAAAAATAATAACCCTTTGAAAAGTCAAAAAGTTACAAAAATGAAATTACAACATGTTAAATTCTAATTAACACAAAGTTTTTAATATGAAACCTCTAATAAATGTTTTAAAACATCTAATACAAGAAACCTTTCTTTAAATAAAAGTAACCAGGTTTTCCATAGAAGTTCAAGAAATTCTCCTTAATTCTTTACTGTCACAAAATGGGTTTAGAAACTACTTCCTCTCTTTTCTGTCATCTCATAAATTTTGCAAGTCAGCTTTTAGCTTTTAATCCTCATTTCCAAATTAGAAAAGCTTAAGCCATTGACTTTCAGAATACCAGTCTCCTTACTATAAATACCGGTATTTCTTCAGACTTTCTCATTTCTTCCCTTCCTTATTCATGCCAAAACTATTTATTGAGCAACTAGTCTCAACTGAGCAACATGCATAAAGCTAGTAAAGGCAGAAACCTCAGGATTGCAAGAACCGTACAATGGTTAGCAAGGTCTATGCACAAAGATGCATAAGAGACTGCCTTTACACTTGAAAATTTTTCTGGGCAGAACTTGAACATTCATTCATTTTACTACTATATTCAAGTTTTCCCAAATGACTGCATCCATCCCCTTGAAAACCTCAATATGATGGAAAACCTTGGGGAGAGTTGATTAAGGAACACAGGGTTCCATGCCACTGACAGACGGGCACAACCCCCTTCCCTTGAGTCTTCCCTTGGTCACTTCCATTGGTTCTCTACCCACATCGGAGGTAGTGAGGTGTCCACTACGACTGTGAAGAGAAAATATAGCGATACCATTTTCATACCTCAAATTTGTACTTATTTTAAGTCAATATGTAGTATTAGTTATTCTAGCTAAAGCAACTTACAGACTTAGTTGTTGGCAGTACTTGGACATACCTGGAGAATAGTACTTCAAAACCAAAATGCTGCAAAAGTCATAGTGCATTTCAGGCACACTCTGTTTCATATGGCACCAATAACAAATACCGTTGGAAAGCATTTCCAAAGATTCCAGATTCTCTTAAGAACTCCAAGTCTAATTACCAAGAAAGCTGGAAGGTCTAGAAATATTTATAGATATTTACTTATGACATTGTAATTTCCAGCTAATTACAGAATAATTACACAGGGCCTTTTGCTTTTGTACCTGGAAAATGAAATGAACACGCTAACTACTGTTATGTATTGGTGGGCAATGAATGTATGTAGAGTCAAGAAGCATCCCTTTGCATTTCTTCTTTTTTTTTTTTCCAACAGACAACTTATGGCCAAGGAAGCCTCTTTTTCCATGCACAGTCCTGTGCATAATCTACATGATACCCGTTTTCTGCTTCTCCCTGAGTGTTCAATCCCATCAGACCCACATAGAAACGTCTGTTAGCTTCAGCACTCCTATCTGCTACTACTACCACCAAAGAAAGTTATTTTTCACCGTAACCCAGAAGCAGCAGTTGTATACCAGAACACACACAAAGAGAGGCAAGAGTCAACCAGCCATGATGAGCATAGACCACCATGACTCCCAGGAATCACCCATAATATGAGTCAATAATCAATAAATAGAAGGCAGTGGGATTCTTCTTGGATTCTTGGCAGAAATATTACCATCAGTATCTTGCAGCTCCTCTCTCTCTGCAAATAGCTTGGTTATTTTAAGGAAAGTAAATAAGAATGGAAATGGAAGTTTGCTTCTGTCATTGGGGACCAGCAAGACGTTTCTCTTCTATGGAGAACATGGGACAACTGGTAGAACTGGTAGAACTGGTAGACTGGGATTTAGACAGAGATGGAGTCAAATCTTAGGGGCATGAGGCTGGGAAATGTATTTAACCTCTTTGAATTTCAATGTTCTCATCTGTAAAATGAGAGTTAACTTATCTACTTCAGACAGTTGCTGGGAGGAGTAAATGAGTGAATAGGTAGTGATTCCTTTAGTGTCTTCCCCTTTCTTCTTGGGTGTTAGTTCTCTGCCAGCTCTGTCAAAACACCCAAGAGGAGTACATTATATTCCCTGGCATCTCCTTTCTACCACTCCAGACAGAGGGCCCTGCCGTTGTACAAATCCAATAAAATTTTAATAATTATTTAACTATTTTATGCCAGAGGTATTTCTCTATTTTTTACTATAAGGAATTACCCTACTCCAGTTGGAATGAATTCAACAAATAGTTATTGAAGACCTACTAGGTATAAGGTATCGAGCTCAAGCTCAAGGAGGATAACACAGTGCTTGCGCTCTAGAAACATATTAGAGGGGACTGCTACTCAGCATGGACATAAACCATGATAATATGTGAGGGGACGAAGAAGTGCCTCAGGGGATGTGCCCCTGGTGCTTGAGGCTTTCATAGCAAAATAGATGCTGGAGACAGTATCTTCATGTAGCCCTTCAACCAGGGCGGACTTTGAAAAGTTTCCATCTGCTGTGAACACATAGAGACTGAGGACTCATGGAGACTTTAGAAAACACTTTTCAAAGTGGGGCTCTGCAAGTCGGTAGATGTGGCCAAATCTCTCCCACCTCTTCCTTCATCGTTAGCACTCAACAGACGAGTCGCAAACCTGCCTGAGAACGTTCAAACACTTTAATACAATGCTGTAGACTTTTATCCTCTCCTGAAGTCAAAAAAAGTTTGCCTTCAGTTGAATTGGGGGGGGGGGGAAGGTAAATCTATATTGCTCCATAAACAGTACAGCACAAAGTCTGTTGCAATTCTGTGCAATTTTCTGTAATCATGTATACTTAAGTGAAATTTACATTATCATTACAGCTGCACTATGGAAATGATTCTTTTAGCCTACAGCTATTAGAACCACCCCGGTGCCAGGACCAAGTTGTCAGCACCAGGGGAAGCAATTTCGTCGGGTTTCTCTTTACACCGACACACGGCTCCTATTAGTGCTTTTGCCTCTTATTTTGTTTTTTTCCCCCAACTCATGCAGTTTGCCTCTTTGGGTGGAAATGAAAACAATTTCAAGAATGAAAAGTTTCAGTTTGTAGCTAAAAATATCCCCAATCATCAGCAGGGGAGGCAGTTCCTCAGCTACTTGCAACAAAGATGACCTCTTTGCCAGGCTTGGTCTCCAGCAGGAGGTGTCTACTCATGAGCTCCTTTTACATGGGCTCAAAAATAAACAGCTGGCTCCTCTGGCTGGCCTCCCTCCTTGAATGGAGGCAGGGAACGTTCTGTACGAGGAAATCTTTTCCCATCAAGCTAGGGGCCGATCCTAACCGAGTCAAGGAGACAACTGAAGCATCTGATGTATGTTGTACATTTATAGCTTTTAATAACAGGTGCCCCAGCAAACCAATTTAGTATCTTTCAACCCTGAAGATTCAGCACATTGAGACTATCCACATTACAAAGGCGAGGCAGTGCATAAAGTTATTTTCTAAAAAATAAAATCAAAGTCTTTTTTTTTCACATAAGCCTCTATCTTGAATATACATCATTCCCAAGGTCACAGGAATACATTATCATATTATAAGGCACCAGTAAGACAAAAACTTGGGAAATAAATGCCAAGTCCAGGAAAAGTCTTACTTAAAATTCTCTATCTTTAAGGCTGACAGTAAAACGTACACAGCTGAACCAGCACTCTGAAAAATTGAAACCACATGGTGTCCTTACCCCAGGTACTACTAGTGTATGAGAAGTAAACATGCCAAATTTGCTTTTACAAATAGAGAAATTGAGGCAAAACACCATAAGAAACTGATAGAAAGTTAGAGTTATGACCCAGGGTTCTCTCTTCTTAATCTCTTCTGGTAGCTTAATCGACTTCCCCAGAATAGAGATAGAGTGCACAAAATTTTAAGTCATGTATTCAGATGTGCAAGACCTTAACTTTATTTTTTCCCAAAGCAATATGATATCTACTTTGAATCCTCATTGCTCCCAGTATTAAGAAATGTAATCTTGACCAGTTTCAGATAAATCCTGTAAGACACAATTTATTGGCAGTAAATTCAAGTTTTCCCCATGACTCCTCCCCAGAATGGCACCCAAATTCCTGGGGTAGTCCAGGTTGTGTTGATGGAGTTTGGGTGGGGCAAGGAGAGGCATCCATCATTGGATGATATACTCATTATTGAATCTATTGTACATGATTGTACATTACTGCCTCCTCACTATTATTCCTCCTCCACTTTTGCATCTGCTGAGATCCCTGATATCCCATCAGTTGAGAGTATTCCTTCATCCTAACCACAATGACAATGAGACCGTCCAAGTCTTCCAGTCTCAGCATCACATCTGACCATTTACAATGGTCAAATATATAATGCATCCTTGGGGGAGTGTCTGGGACTCTTAGCGGATGCCTCTCTGCCTCCCTTAGACACACCATTCAGCTGTCTCACTTTTTCTCTCCCATGCCGTGGTAGAGCTGACCCACCCCCGTCTCTGGAGGTTACTTTGTGAAGCAGGGAGGACATAACAGGATGAAAGTCTGGCTAAAAGACCTCCATAAGGACCTTAAGATCTTTCTTCTAGTTCAGCTCTTCTTCCCATTACCAAAACTTAAGGCTCTTACTCTAATCTGCCAAATTGACAAAGAAATGAGGAGAGTTTGTTCTGCTAAACACATATTCTTAGATATTTTAATTAATACTTCATAATATTGTCCTACTTCAGTAAAATAGGTTTAAGATAATGGAACGAAAACCAAATGCATACTATTCTCCCTTTCCTCAACTAATGTTATAAAACTGTAGAAAAGTATGGAGACCAGATAAGAACACTGGACTGGAGATGATTAATTTAATAATTTTGGAGAGAATTATTTTTATTTGAAAGACACCCTCTGTACTATCCTAGTGTTTTTTAACTTTCTTTTCTTTTTCCTTCCTTCCTATTCTTTTTTGAACAAACAGTATTACAAATAGGCATTATATTTTTACAGTGACTGATCTAGGTGCCATTCCACAGTCTCACAACCCTTCATATGTCTGAGCTTTCTCATGATTGTTTATCACAAGCTTCCCTGTGCTCCCCTCTATTCTGATTATTATCCTCGTTTTCTTTTCCTGTATCTCATTTTCCCTTTATCCCAATCTTTTCACTTCATAAAAGATGATGGTATCTCTTCGGTACTAATGGATAAATGGGTGATTTCTGGTCCTCATCAGGCACCCTGAGCATGAGGGGACTTATATCTTAGATATGTCTTTAATCCTTTTGCAGAATGCTCCTGAGCCTCAGCAAACTAATTAGGAATGTCTGATCCAGTCAAATCCTCAATAATCATCAAAATGTTGCTCTTCTCACATGTCGACCATGAAGCACTGATCAACTATTCTATTCTATTATGATCTCTTAAGAAACGATACAAAGATCCCTTCTGCCACCTCATTTAACCCTTGGTCCTATGCCTTCTTATCCCATTACCTATTTGAAGTGTGTTCATGTTCTTTTTCAATGTATTTTAAGACTCTTGAGGATAAAGATCCTGTTTTCTAGAACTAGGACCACTTCCAAAGGACCACTTCCAAAATTCAAGGCTAGGAATATTGTATATAGGTCAAAAATGAGGAAGGAAAATAATAATGCATGAGCAGAGAGATATAATTCAGATATAATATGACTTACTGACTGGACAAATTTTAAGAAGTAAAACTGAGCATTGTGAGAATCAAATAAGATGATAGCATCTGGTAAGCTTTCAAAGCAATAAATTGAATGAATGAAGAGATTTACATAATAGGATGTAAACGCCAACAAAAAAAAATGTGTCAGGTGACAAATGAAGGATATTTATGAAAGAGATAGAATACCCAGAATCTGCAGAGGCCAGGGGCAAGTGATATTTCCATAGCATATTATGGAAATGGCAGATGATTTCATATAACTGGAAGTGAGAGGACAAAAGTGATAGAGGAGACTTCTACTTCGGACCGAAATGGACTAATGGAGACCAGATTTATCCTTCTGCCCAAAAAAAAAAAAAATACTGGGCTAAATATATGAAACAATATTTTCAAAACATTATGTGAGCATCAGGTAATGAAGGACAGTGATCCCAAAGAATTGGGAAATGAATCAATACTCTTTTTTCCTGAGCTTTGCGCCTTTAATGAGTTTATATGCTTCAGAGCAGGCAAAAAGACCATGAGCAGAGTCCAGCACATTCTCTGAGTTGAGGACACAGAGCTGCGAGTCCGAAGGAACCAAGATGGCTAGAGTTAAAAGACAAGGTACTGGAGAGGCAAGTGTTACATTGAAGAAGAATTCAAAAAGTCTGTAAAGGGTCCTGCTTGTGTGTTCTGCAGTGTACTGATCATCACATTTATGTAAGAAAATAACTCCAAGCCAAGGAGAGAATTACCCAAAAAGGATTAAAGGGAACAGTACCCGGCACTCACTTAGGCCCAGGAATATTGCTTGTTTCCACAAGCCAAACAAAAATCTCATAATTCATAGGGCATTAGTTAGAGTACTTATAAGGGTCTTGCCTCAAGAGTGAAGAATAATTTGACATAGACTAAGCAGCACTCTGGTCCCACCTAACAATTCTTAAAAGCAAAACCAAGAGGATCAAATGGTTTCCAAGTAACATAACTGCATCCCACAACAAAGCTCAAGAACAAAGGTAAAATTCAACATGTCTGGCATACAATCAAAAATTATTCCCATGCAGAAGAATTCCAAACAATTTATGTAGATACTCCACCCTCAAGGGGTAGGAAAGCACAGCTTTCCTTCAATTTAAACATGGGCTGTGACTTCCTTCAAAAAAGTACATTATGGGGGACACCTGGGTGGCTCAGTTGGTTAAGCAGCTGCCTTTGGCTCAGGTCATGATCCCGGCATCTTGGGATCGAGTCTCGCATTGGGCTCCTTGCTCGGCGGGGAGCCTGCTCCTCTCTCTGCCTCTGCCTGCCTCTCTGCCTGCTTGTGTTCTCTCTCTGTTAAATAAATAAATAAATAAAATCTTTAAAAAAAAAAGTACATTATGGAAAGGAGGGAGAAAGATAACTTTATAGCGGAGAGATCTGGCAAATGCTACCTCAGCCAGGTGACCAAGGTAACATCAACAGTGCTAAGTCAGGTTGAATATATGTGTCCTTGACATGAGGTGATGAGAATGGCAGTTCTCCCCTCAAAGAGCCATAACCCCAGCTAACTGTAATTAAAAAAACAAAACAAAACAAAACAAAAACAAATAATTGAAGGCCTTTCTACAAAATACCTTACCAGTACTCCTCAACACTGTCAAGGTCATTGGAAATAGGGAAAGTCAGAAATTATCACAGCCAAGAGGAGCCTAAGAACACCTGAATGATAAATGTAGTCCTGGTTGGGATCCTGGGGCAGAAAAAGACACTGGGGAAAAAAATAAGAAAATATGGTGGCGCCTGTATAGCTCAGTTGGTTAAGGGTCTGATTCTTAATTTTGGCTCAGGTCCTCAGGTCATGAGGGTCATGAGAACGTTGTGCTCTGTGATCAGTGGGGAGTCTGCTTGAGATTCTTTCCTCTGCCCCTACTTCCCCACAAAGATGGATTTAGTTAATAATAATGTATCAATATTGGTCATCGGCTATCATAAATGTGCCAAACTCAAAGGCAGACTCAAAAGCACCCTCTCAGCAGGCAACAAGATCCAAAGCTAAATACAGGAGAGATTGAGCCAGGCACTTTCAGTTCTTTCTCCCAAAGTCAGAAAATCTGGGGCAGAGGGAGGTCACTAGAGTTCCTGAAGCAAGGGTGTCTTCTACAGGGCACTGTGAGGAGTGGGGGATAAGTGTTCTCCCAAACACTCATCATTTTGCATATTTATTGGACATCTCTCAAACTCCAAACCTCTTGTCAAAACCACGTAAGTTCCAAGACTTCTACCATCATCCTACTACTCACATAAGTGAGACCACATGTAGGAATGCAAACAGCCTTCTTGTGCAACTAGGAAAAAGTAATTAAGAAAAAGTAAAGAAAAGCAAAGAATATAACCATCTTATTACAGAATATGTGGCCCTTTTTAAAACTAAAATTTTCTTATAACAGTGCCTGGCATACAGCAAGTGTACAATAAATATCTGTTAGAGGAATGTGGAAATGTTAGAGGAATGTGGAATGTGGAAATAATTAGCTTCAACTCATAGGATAATAGTCTAACACTAGATTGGTGCCAAAAATTTCAAAAAAAAAAGTGCAAAATAATTCAAGTGATGGACATTCAAAAATATTGACTTGTACTATAAGATCAAGACTAGGTGAAGAGCATAGATTCTAGGTCCCAGGCCTCAATTCTGGTGCTTTCTTGCACAGGTTGCTATGACCCTCTGAGCCCAAGTCCTCTATTCTGTAAATTAGGAACAATAATATTATGTACTCCAAAGTGATTTTCTGAAAGTAAGTGAAATAATCCATTTCAAGGGCCTAACTCAATGTCTAGTACATAGTTACTCAGTAAATATTAGCTGAAGTAATAGAACGATGGTATTAACCAGTCAAGCAAGACAATAGGGATCTCTTGATTTCTGATCAACAAAATAGAATAGTTGTGACTCCATCATCTCCATCACAGTTTCCAAGATCAAATGAAGAGCTTTGGGAAAGAATTATATGGATACAAGATCTCCCCAGTAGACCATATTTTGTTCAGGCTCCCACTGCTCTTCATTAACCGATGACCCTAATAAAGATGTAGAAAAACAGGAATCTTTGGGTGAGATCAGTGTTTTATAGGCTAGGAAGCTTCCCTGAGCCCATCTGCAAAGCTGCTGACAATCTCTTTATTGGTGAGGGTTGTGCCTCTAAACTAGGCTGTCATCATTTCTTTTCTCAACCTGGGTGTGGGTCAGGGGAGCCAGTGGGGAGCCTCCGCTGAGAGGCAGCCTCTCTGGGTGGTCTGTCTGCTGCTGCTCAGGCTGATGCTGCTGTCATTTCTTAAGTCATTATCTCTTCGGCTTTTTTATGGCTTTGAATTCTTTTGCATTCACTGACCTCTCTTGCAGAGTATACAGTTATTAAACTCTATTAGCTGCAAATATTGATAGTCAAATGATTTTAAGGGAAGAAAACCTATCTACGAAGCACAACTTCCCTTATTTAGCATATATATATTCACATAGATATAAATACATAAGTATATGCTATAGCATTAAAACATATATATTAAGAGCAAAACATTTTATAGATGTGTGCAAAGGAAGAAAAGTTATTTCAGTACAGTGAGTTGCTTGATAAACTTTGCACTCTTAAAACAACTCTGTGACTTACTGACATAATTTAGGGTTCTGATGTTGAAAACGGAAACATACTCGTAATTCCTCTCAGTATGGATCATCCCAATCTGAACTCTTTTATTTACTTACAGTTAACCCTGTTTCTGTAATCTCTGTTTATGGCAATTCTCCTCCCATAGCTACACCGCGTTCCAAGCTGTATATAACAGAACTAAGTAGAAAGTAAGTAGCATTAACAGAGATTTTTGAATACAATAGGCATCCATCAGTTGCATGTGGCTTAAATTTTCTGTCTTAACTAAGTCTTTCTTGGTTGGCAGTTTCTAAAACCCATATCACGTTATTTGAAGAGGCAAATACTCACAGATTAGAGTGACCATAAATCCCAATTTGTCTGGAATTTAGGGATTTCCCAGAATTCATGGCTTTTGTGCTAAAATTGGGACTGTTGCTAGAAAATTGAGATGGTTGATCACCGTAGCGCAAGTGCTGCTAGGGTGAAATATATCGGAAAGATGTTGGGTACCGATGGAATTCAAGGACAGGGAACAGATTGGCTCCTTAAGAATCTAGAATAAGAAATTGGATGTCCATCTGCAAGCACATAACTGTTCTTTCTTTCTCTACTTTGTCTGTAAACTCTGGTTCTCTCTGAGTGTATGTTGTATTCTCCCTCTCCTTCTTCCATTTTCTCTAATTCTTTTACCTTAGTAAAAAGATACTAAAATATAACGTAGTGGAATTTAGAGGTCCATATCCCTATAACGTATAATCTTCAAGGATCTCAAGCAATATGTTCTAATGTCTTTCCAGGAATGTTGTTTAACCAATGACTAGAATCCTAAAAATGCTCGTATTGTCTCAGAATGCATAGGTCATAATCTAATATTGTACCTCAATGATCATATTGTTTATTGATCATATGGTTTGAAGAAAGGCTGCAGAATATTATGGTAGTAACTTTTTCCAGCTCAGTGAATTCTTAGGAGCCCTTATATGGAAATACTTCTGTCTTCTGACAGTGTATTTTAATCCTTTGTTATAGTTCTCTTGAATGTTTTAAATGTTTGACTCAACTCAGCCTAGAACAATTATTTGATTAATTGAGGCACTTATTTAAAAAACATTGGCCTCCAATCCCTTAACATTTGGACTAAACCTGTGATTATTTCAATGACAGATGTCTCAGGAATTTGTTTGCATATCTGAAATTCTCACTATGAAAGGATTCTCTAAATGGTTGGTTGAGTTTAATTGAAACATAGCTTGTTCAATGTTAGTTTTCAATTTTCAATAATGAGCTATTAGCAGAACCATAAAAATACACTTAAAAATTTAAGTTATAATTGTTCATGGTTCTCTGCTATTATCTTACAAATTAAATAAGTTCTAATCAGTGAGTTCTAAGTGACTTTTACCCCTTGATTGAATAAAATTGTTCAGTTTTCCCTAAAAGTTTAATGGCACCTAAATAGAGTGATTCTACCTGAAGGAATCTGGACTGTTTTACTACTTACACTATTTTTATGAAGACTTATTTTTCTTAAGATGTGCCCTTCATTGATTTGAGTACAGACCTCTTTTCCACAGCTTGTATGTTAACATTTTCTTTTTTTTTTCTCAGAAATTTCTTCTTGTAGCTTTAAGTCCATTCACATACATAGATTATTATGGCATTATCCTTCTAATATAGTGCTTATTTTTACTAAATGTTCCTTTTTTATTACATTACTACACATAAATAGTTTAAAAAATCAATGATGCTCCATGCCTTGTGGTAACAAACATAGTCTCCCCTCCCACCCTTCATCACCGCCCAAAAATAACTTCAACTCTTTTAGCTGTTTCCTTGCACTTACATGCTTAAGTCTGTATAATAGGATCATACTACTCTATTTTTTTTTTTTTAAGAAATTTCAGTTTTACTTATTATACTTTGAATCCTATTATGGAATATATGTATTTCGAGGTCTTAAATCTTGCTTCCTACCTCATTCTCCATGCAAATATCCTCCTCTGTCCCATTGATTCAATGAAGCTATGATTTGTGGTTAAATCAATATGTCAGATAGTCTTACAATGATTTACACATAAATGTTATTCAGAGATGAGCCATGTGAAATGATTTAATTATCTTCGTTTCTTACATAAACATTTCTTCTCTGGAGTTAGTAGTTGCCTAGGATTGAGTTTCTTTATTTGCTTTTCTAGCCTCTTCTACCTACCTATGTTGGGTTGCTCGGTTAACTTGATGAATCTGTACAGTTTCCAGTTGGAGCTGGCCAAAAGAGAAACTTGTACAGTTTTAAAAGTGGAGATGAAGCACTGAGCACCAGTTTCCAAAGGTCTTTTTATGCCCGGAACTGTGACAAACACAGGGGTGTCCAGCCAGTGCAGGGTTGCTCTCCTCTGCGTCCTGTCCAGTTCTTCCTCTTCCAGTGGTGACTTTGGGTCTACCATCAGCTGTGGTATTGACGCAGTAGTAAGAACTTTCCATAGATCTCTCCATGAGTTCCCCTTTGAGGGACACATTTCAGTGGCTACATGTAGATGGCTTCTCAGATTTTCTTATATGCTCCAACTTATCCATCTGTACCAGGGCTTTATGAAGGCTGCTTAGTGGCTTAATTCTCTAATTCTTCTATTCCCCCTTCTGGACTTTACACTCCCAGCTTGTCCTACATTATGTATGGCTGAATTCCAATAATTATCCTTAAATATTCCTATAGTGATTGTGCTTCTCTGTCTAAAACTTAACTGAAACTCTATCACTAATATTTCCCCAGACTCTTGAAAGAATTATAAATCTCCTCTCAAAATATCCATTTGCATTAGATAATTTATTATTTCAACTTCTTCTTTTTTTTTTTTTCTTAGAGGTTCCCTTTTGGATTTCTCTGTCCCGATTTAATGCAGACTGGTTGCTCTGAGAGTCTGATGCATATATGTTATCTAGAGTACCCTTCACTTTTATCCTGAGAATTCCCTTCATGTATCACCAGTAGTGAGGTTTCCTGTTGTCCAGATTCCATAAATTCCTCTCTTTTGATTTGGACCCTTGTTTTAGTGAAGTAATACCTACAGTAGCTTCCTAAGTTCCATGGAGATAAAAATATTCTTATACCTGTATCAATCCTCCATTTTTAAAATCAGACTTCATATTTTCCTGTCCTTGACTTTTTTCTATTTTCTTAATAGAATCTCCTCAAATTTATCTTCCAAACTTCTAAAATACTTTTTTCAGTTTTTGTGCTTTTAATTTCCAAGCATTCTTCCGGATTGAGTCTGAAAATGGTCTTAGGCGGTTAAATGAAATGTATCTTTTCATATAGTCTCTAAATGCCTTTCAAGTATTTCATATACTAATCAATAAAAAAGCCATATTTCATGTGTATGTTTTACTCAAGATAAAAGAGATAATTTGACATGTTGTTGAGAAGAAATTAATTGGAATGTAAGGAACACAGAAACTAACACTATATGAAAAAGAAAGGATATGAATGAAAATGCTGACCTTGACTGAGAACACAAACGAAATAGTAGTTTTCAAAAGTAAAAATGGTGTCATCTCATTAATTAATTCCATTACACAATATAATGTTTCCAAAATAGTCTCAGAATCCATCTTTCTGAAAACTATGTTATTTTATAAATAGAATCTGGTGTTCTGACCTAGGAATTATGACAGAATTTCTTTGTATATTTAATTCTTCTCTTGAACACTAAAGAGCTAACTCTTTCCTTTTGGTTGGAATTCAAATCTACAAGTCACCTTTAAGAGAAAAATTTCATGAAATTCAGTATTTGTAAAAAACTCCACAAAAAAAATGTCCTTCATGGGTTTAGTTTAAAATTAGGCAGGAGTGGCAATATCTAGTGAATAATAATTTATTTTCTTTTTAAAAAGTACTATTACCACTGCTTGAAATATTTACATATAATATTTTATATATCCAAATATTTCAGGTGTTCTTGTTACTTTTTTTAATTTAATAAATAGTTAATGGACACTGTGTGCCAGACAAAGTCCTAGGCATTGGAGTTACAAAATAAGTCAAATACAATCCCCTCTTTGTCCCCTACAATTTGACAAAGGAGACATTCAAGTTAATAGTCATCACAATTTGTTATACTATAGGGTGATACATATTAAAATACAGACTGAGTGACGGTGCTTAGATTACATGGGTGGGAAACATCAAATCTTAGGGACAGCATGTCAAAAAAGGTGATCAGAGAATTGAAATTAAAGGAAGTAAAAAAATGTATATATAGGATGATAGGAGGAGGGTTAGGAAAGCTGTCCTAACTATGGGAAACAGCCTTACAGAGCCCCAGTGGTGAGAGGGAGCACAAAACATTTGGGGACCTAAAGTGGTTCCTAGCAAAATGTGGATGGTGAGTGGGGGAAGACGTGTTTTGGAAGATAAGCTAAACACACAACATGAAACCTCTTATAAGCCATATGAAGGATTTGGGGCTTTGAGTAGGGAAATAACTCAATTAGAATTGGCCTTTAGAGAGATTGTTCTGCTCAAAGAGAAATTTAGAGGCAGAACTGAAGGTGAACCAGACCAGAGAGGAAGAGCAGTCAGATGATTATTGTAAAAACTTGGGGGAGAAATGATGGTGACCGAAATTAGCTGAATCCCGGTAGAGATGAAGAGGAGCAGTCTGGTTTGAAGATAGTAAGAGAGCTGGTTAGAACTTGGTGATTGATTTGATGGAGGGAGTGGGTTATTCAAAGAAATCAAGGTTGACAAGAAAGCTTCTGGCTTAGCATCTGAGTAAGTGGGATAGAAGAAATAACCAACACAACTTGGATACCTAAGCAATGTCCAAGTATAACCGTGCAGTCAGCGTTCAGTCATGATGGTCTACAGATGAGAGAGTGAGCTGTACTAGAGGAATAATGTAACTAAAGTTGTAGGAGCAGATAGTGTCACTCATCAAGAGCAAGTAGATGAGAAGAGAGCAATTATGTGAGGTAGATTGGTGTTACCTTTGTGACAAAAGTCATTTACAGGAGAGAACACTGTTAGAAATCGAAGATGACTAAGTAAAGTATCCAGTTCAGAATTGATATATCCTGCATTTCTGGCCCATCAATTCATTCTTTCTGATTTTCACAATGGCGTGTCAACAAGACTGAGAGGGTCCTGTCCAAGCAGCTTCAGAATAAAACCCTCCAACATGTACAAGAAAAATTTCAAAACGGTGTTGCCACAAGCATTATTTAATTGAGAGAAAAAGGAAATGTTTGAAATTTATAGAATCATTTCTTTGTCAGGTGCCAAAGGAACAATAAGGTTGAGAACATAGTGATAGGTTTACGTACAAGGGATAAGACAATGTGCTAAATGTTGGACAAAGTATATTTGAGGTGTTTATCCTTCATTCAAACAGAGATCCCAGTAAGGATCTGGAAATCTGAGGTGGATCTATGTATGGAGATCAGGGTTGAATGCATGGTTTGAGAAGCTATCAGTATTCAAAGTGGTAGTAAAAAGTTTGGAAAAGGCTGGATTTACTGCACACACTGAGCAGAAAGACATTGTTCAGTCTGCATCACTCCACAGGAAAGATGTTTTTCCTCCCTTTTAAAAATTGAGTCAAAACAAGGAAAAGCTAAGTAGCCGGCTCAATGTGTACAAATGGTGAAAGAAGAGCTTGAGGTCTGGGTTCCTGACTATAAATTTTGCTATTTCCACTAACAATAGGAAATAATAACAACAATAGTAATTTTCACTATACATTTGGTAGCCTCTGCATTATGTAGGCACCTAAAATGCGGAAAGAATTCTAATAGAAATGCTAAATTAGGCAGTCAGGATTTAAATGATCACTAAGACTTTCATTCAACTGTTATTCACTAAAACCATACCAAAAACCAAAAACAAAAAGCTTAATTTCTAGAAACCTTTAGGCAGAATTGCTTGTTGAATCTACTTCAACAATAATAAAAAAAATTGTCTTTTTGGAAAAAAGAAAGCTCAGAGCCACACAAGTGGAGGCTCATTATCAAGAGCATGATCACAAAATCATGTCTTTCATTTTGAAAAGAGGAGTTCCATCAAGACAAACATTTCAGAAATTCAGCCAGCGGCGTTCCAGCATTTTATTTTGTTTTTAACCAGTTGAAATTTTATTATAACAAACAAGACAGTTGGTACCATTCAATTCAATATCATGGAATGTTCCAATATTTAAATTTAAAACAAAAAGGAGAGACTAGAAACATTAAAAAAGGAAAAGCCAAAATATTCACTGTTTGGAGACAATTTAAATGAAACAGGTAGGAAAAATCTTCTGTCGTGTTAGCTCTTATAATTCTTATTGGTTATTTCTAACATATAAGAAGATGATTTGGGGTGCTTGGGTGGCTCAGTCGTTAAGTGTCTGCATTCGGCTCAGGTCATGATCCTAGGGTCCTGGGATGGAGCCCCACATTGGGCTCCCTGCTCAGCGGGGAGCCTGCTTCTCCCTCTCCCACTCTCCCTGCTTGTGTTCCCTCTCTCACTGTTTCTTTCTCTGTCAAATAAATAAATAAAATCTTTTTTTAAAAAAGAAGATTTATTTTTGTAAACCAATCTGGGATCCAATTACCTTTTTAAACTTTATTACTAGTTTTATTTGTATTTTAGTTGATTCTCTTGGATTTTCTATTTAGGTGGGTGAGGAAATTTTAAGAGTTCTCCAAAATCATTTTATTTACCTCTTGGGCATACATGAGGATTCTTTCCTTGCATCTCTTCCAGAAATGTGGGGCAAATGACTGAATTGTGAATGCAACAATAGTTACGTGTACCACTTCATTCTGGCCAAAAAAATCTCCCAAATTATCTTTCACACTCTCTTATCTATTTGCCTACTCAATGGTATGACACAGAACAATCTGGAAGTCCTCAATAGTAATGGCAGACCTGTCAATCTAGGTTCCCAAAATATCTGAGTCAAGCAGAATGCAAACCAACTTGGTCCACATTGTATTATGATGTAAGATTTGGGGAGTGTTACTCAGCATCAGAGAAACATAAATCAAAAGCACAAAGAGACACCACCTCACACCAGTCAGAATGGCTAAAATTAACCAAACAGGAACACCAAAGTTTGGCAACGATGTGGAGAAAGGGGAACCCTCTTATGCTGCTGGTGGAAATGCAGGTTGGCAGACCCACCCTGGAAAACAGTATGGAGGTTCCTCAAAAGTTGAAAATAGAGCTACCCTATGACCCAGCAATTATACTACTGGGTATATATTCCAAAGGTACAAATGTAGTGATCTGATGGGGCATGTGCATCCCAATGTTCATAGCAGCAATGTCCACAATAGCCAAACTATGGAAAGAGCCCAGATGTTTCATCAGATGAATGGATAAAGATGTGGTATACACACACACACACACACACACACACACACACACACATACACACAATGGAATATTACTCAGCCACCAAAAAATGAAATCCTGCCATTTACAACGATGTGGATGGAACTAGAGGGTATTATGCTAAGCAAAAAAAGTCAATCAAAGAAAGACAATTATCATATGATTTCACCTATATGTGAGATTTAAGAAACAAAACAAAGGAATATAGAAGAAGGGAGGGAAAAATGAAACAAGATGTAATCAGGAGACTCTTAAGAGACTCTTAACCATAGGAAACAAACTGAGGGTGACGGGCATTACAGAGGGCATGTGATGTGATGAGCACTGGGTGTTGTATACAACTGAGGAATCACTCAACTCTACCTCTGAAACTAATACACCATACGTTGATTGGTTGAATTTAAATTAAAAAAAGGAACTGCTTCTATCTTCATGTTAGTTGAAAAAAAAAAGACTTAGGGATTGTTTGTTACAGCATCTACTGTAACTTACCTTGACAAATACATGAATTTACATAAAATATAGAAGATATTTATTGAAGTAAAATTAAAAGTTTACTAAAAGAACTGTACCATGTTATCAATACAATGAATCAGTATTTTAAGGAATATAAAATCATTAGAAGATTAATCTATAAATCCATTTAATCCCAATAAAAATCACGAAATACATATTGTGGAGATTTTTAAGTTAAGTCAGAAGTTTATATAAAAGAATAAAATAGCTGCTCACTGCACTTTCTCACTGACCATGCTCCCTCCGGGGACCCGGCTTCTCCCAACCAGCAATCTGTGGCGGCTGCCGGTACTCCCAACCCCCCTCTCCCCTTCCCCAACCCTCCCCCCTTACCGCCT
>CM052807.1:50539771-50612514 GCA_028533885.1 Nasua narica | reverse complement strand
ATAGATGTCTTGGACAGTGGCGATTCTGTACATCTAACCTTGATGAAGAGGCCTGAGTTTGGTGTCACGTTAAGTAAACTCCATTGCTGGTCACTTGCCCAGTATTCAAAATGTGTGTTCATGGATGCAAATACGCTGGTCCTAGCAAATACTTATGATCTTTTGGAGCAAGAAGAATTGTTGGCAGCACTAGACCTAGGGTGGCCTGATTGCTTCAATTCTGGGATCTTTGTTTATCAACCTTCAGCTGAAACATACAATCAACTATTGCACTTGCTTCTGAGCAAAGCAGTTTTGATGAGGGGGACCAGGGTTTACTGAATACATTTTTAACAGCTGGGCAACAACAGACATCAGAAAACACCTGCCATTTATTTATAATCTAAGCAGCGTTTCTATATACTCCAACCTCCCAGCATTTAAAGCATTTGGTGCAAATGCCAAAGTTGTGCATTTCATGGGATGAATCAAATCATGGAATTATACTTATGATCCTAACACAAAAAGTGTCAAAAGTGAGTCCCATGATCCCACCATGACTCATCCAGAGTTTCTCAACCTGTGGTGGGACATCTTTACCACCAGCGTTTTACCTCTGCTTCAACAATTTGGCCTTGTCAAAGACACCCAGGCATACCTAAATGTGGAAGGCATCTCAGGAGCCGTAGCTCATCTGTCCCTTGGGGAGTTCCCGGATGCAGCACAGCCTTTTGCGTCCTCAGAATGGAAGGAGCAGTGGGCAGAGGGCCAGGCTGATTCCATAGGAGACGATTTCTTTGACAATAGCAAGAGGAAACTTGACACTTACCTCCAGTAGAAACATTGCCATCTTCCCATGGATTCGTCTACTTCACAGGCACTTGTTTCTGATACTTAGTATCTCGAGCTGGGTTAGGAAAGGTCTGTGACAGTTGCTAGAGGCTTTGCTAGACTCCATCAGAGGAGAGGATTTTGCAGGATGACAGGTAAGAACTGGGCAAAAGTTGTGAAGTAGCAATTCTGTTATGTGGACAGCATTCTAAATCTTAGGCTTATTCATTACTCAGCTCTTAAGAATTAAGGAAATTCTTAATTTTGCTGATGGCCAGCACACGCGGTGAGGGCAAGTCAAGCTAATTAAAATGACTGTATCGACTCTAGAAATGTGCCAGTATGGCTCTACATCGGTCTCCCTTCAGGGTGGGACAGGGTATCTCTCCCTCGCTTGCACGTCGTACCTTTCACTAGACCTGCATCTTACTTAGAATTGCCCAGAGACTGCCAGAGTGATGGTGATTCTGCTTTCAGCTGAAGATACCCTGTAACGATGCTGAGTGATTCATAAACCTATCGATAAATGGCCTTAACCCATTTTATTTCCTAACTGTCGTGTCTGAAATTGTTCACCAGTTTTCTATGCACAGTAAGGCAGCATGCTAAAATGCCTTTGTTCAGTTCTGTATATCTGTAAACAGCAGTGTGTTCTCTGGTGGTTACCTGTGGTGGTACCTTGTATGAAAATAAAGACTTCTTGCCATAAAAAAAAAAAAGAAGAAAATAGCTAAGATAATTCTGAAAAGTCTAAGAAGAGAAAATATTTAATTTCCCAGATACAAAAACTTACTTTAAAGCTATAAAAATTAATACAGATTTATAATTTTGCAATCAGTGGAATAAATTAAAAAGCAAAGCAAAAATCACATATATAAAAGTTTAATTTATGATTGAAGTAGCATTTGAAGTCAAAATGGAGTGTTTAATAAATGATTTACAAATTAAAAGTCAAAATAGAAAAACAAAGCTACAAAAATAGATTAAGAAAATATAGAAGAATATGTTTATGACCTCAGGGGTAAATAAATTATACAAATTAAAAAGCATAAATAGTGTCCAGATGGTTTGAGGGAAAATCAAATCACGGGGAAAAAAAGAAATCAACCCAATAAAAAATGAGCAAAAGATGTAAATTGGGAAAGTCAAAGATGAAATTAAAATGTTAAATAAGCAAAAAGTTGCTCAACCTTACATATAATCAAGAACATACAAATTCAAATGATACAGTAGAATGTTTTACCAGTGAAATTAGGAAATTTAAACAAAGCTTGATAATACCAAATGTTGGCAAGAGTTTAAATCAAATATTGGCAAGAAAGTGAAACCCTGAGAAACAGAATCACAAAATTTGTGTAGGTATTGCTAGACATTATGGGTGAGAGTGTAAATTGGTATAGCCACTCAGGAAAGCAATTTAACAATTCAGTAATAACAATTAAAACTCAAGATAAGCATGCCCTATGATTCAGAAATTGTACTTGTTTGTTTCTTTGCTGGATAAAAACTTTCAGGGTGTGCCTAAGGAGCTGAATCAAGACATTCATGGCTGCATTGTTTGTATTACTGAAAAATAACCTAAGTGTCCATCGTATGGGAGTAGTTAAGTAAACTTTGGTCTGTTGCTCTGCATTAATTCTAAAAAATGCCATGGGCCTAAATGTATTAACATGGATATAAGCCTAAGATCCATCACGGGAAGGTAGAACATGGTGCTCCTTATGTCTGCAAGTCTGGTGACGGCGATATTCACATTTTCTGCCCAGTATCTGGTCGCCAGGCTCCACGCATATTAAGGAGCAAGATATAGGTCATCTGATTGCTGGCATGAATCGTGGCTGCAGTGGTGGAGTCCTGAAGCAACCATTGTGGTGGCAGATTCCTGATTTCCCAACTAATTAACCATGGTAGTGATACCAGAGCCCTTGGCAGGGCAGGAGTGCAATGTTCTTCTGGGAGTCCTTCATAGAAGCCAAGCCTAAAGACTGGTTTTCTAGATCATCCCATTCTTTTTTTTTTTTTAAGATGTATTTATTTATATATTTAACAGAGAGATAGTGAGAGAGGGAGGAGCAAAGAGGGAGAAGCAGGCTCCCACAGAGCAGGGAAGCCAATGTGGGGGCTCCATCTGAGGACCCTGGGATCATGACCTGAGCCTAAGGCAGACATGTAACAACGGAGTCACTCAGGCCCTCCTAGATCATTCAATTCTTTTAGAAGCATCTAATTTCCTGAAATACATTCCTTTTTCCTAAACTAGGTAGAGAGATTTCTGTTATCTGCAACTGAACCTTGACAGATCTAGTATTTGGTTCCACAGGAGTGGCTAGAGGCAACAGATTTTCAAGGTTGAGAATTTGAGATTGTTTACATTTCATTTGTTGGTTTTGAGCAGTGACAATCTGGGTAGCATTAAAGACTAGGATACTGATAATCTATGGAAACTTAAATTATTACCTGTGTTCACTTGGAATAAAATGCTGATTGAAGGTATGGCGGGTTGGCAGATCAAGTGGTGACTGCCTTTATGGACCACCTATGACATCTGAAACACAAGGACTGTGGGAGGGAATGGTCACCTCCCAAAACCCCAGTGAACATTTTTTATTACAGAATTAGGGTTTTAAATTCTTAGTTCCAAGAATGATCAGAGAATTAGGAAGTTTATATGACTGTCCTAACAGATCTATCTCTAATGGCCACCATATAGATGTAGTCAAAAATCAAAGTCAGAGACAAACTTTCAAATACCTAAATTATAATGAAGGTTTAATCAACTTCTAATCTGAAGGCTTTGAAAGTTAAGACATTGGCTGGGAAAGAACAAAACCCCCCAAAATAGAATTATCAAATTTTGTCAGATATCGAAGATAGAGAATGTCTCCAATCCCTGAATCCCACTGAGCCTCCCTCATTCTGTCTAATGAAATGAGTTCTTGGGGCACCTGGGTGACTCAGTGGGTTAAAGCCTCTGCCGTCAGCTCAGGTCATGATCCCAGGGTCCTGGGATGGAGCCCCGCATCGGGTTCTTTGCTCAGCAGGGAGTCTGCTTACCCCTCTCTCTCTGCCTGCCTCTCTGCCTACTTGTGATCTCTCTCTATGTCAAATAAATAAAATCTTAAAAAAAAAAAAAAAAAAGAAATGAGTTCTTCCCAGCTAGAAGATATGGACTGATCTCACTGGAGATAGTTGCTTGCAAGAGAATGCCACTTCTCTTAGAGCCTTGTCTCTCCATCTATCATGCCCTCCACACCTTAACTGAGACTCAGACCTCAGCATTTCTCAGAGGACCAACTGGAAAGTCAAAATTGAAAGGGCAGTCTATAAAAGAGTTGTAAAGAATTACTCATTTATATCAAAAGGAAAACTGGAGAATATGTGCAGAAATGAATTATAAAGTTTTTAGAAAAGGGGTAAAAATATACAATTTTATCTCATGCTGAATGTATCAACATGTACACATGAAAGATTCTTAATTCAGTGTTAACTCAAGAAGCCAAAAGTATCTCTGTACAGGTGATAAATCAAAACCTGACTCCAATGGCAAATACAATGCTTTTGTCAGGGAGGAAGATCTTCCTCTACCCTTTGGTCCTTCTAGCTGTACTTAGACTGACATGAGACAAATTAACAGGAGAAAATGAATGTTAATAGGCAGGGAACCCACACAGACATGAAATTCCAAAGACAATGAGCAATACGTAGCTTATATAGTTGAACGAAGGAGAGGGGTAGGGTCAGAGGGTACAAAGGGGAGGAAGGCCAAGAGCAGGAAGGTGAAAAGGTCTGTTTTGAAAAACAGTGATTGCCCTATTATCCAGATAAGTTTCTTAGGTAATGGAGAGTCTCTGTTAATATCTCTCTCCCTTTTCAATGTAAATTGAAGCTGTTGAAGGGGAGGCCGAGAGCTTTTCCTGCATAGTCTGGGTTTTGTTACTTTTAGCTAAAACTAATCTTTATGCCAAAATGGCCCATCTTGGAGTGGTCTATTCTTGGCCCCTACACTTTGCATATGTCAACTCATTTATTCTTCTCAATGACCCTATCAGGAAACTACAACTACTATCCTGTAGTACAGAGAGAATAGATAACTTAAATACTATAGCCAGCAACCAGCAGAGATAGGACTTAACCATTACTCAGAAAGAACACACCAATTCTACTGAGGATCCTTTCCCACGTTTTGCCCACATTATACCATGCTATAGAACTATCTACAAGGAAACATATTATAAGCATTATTAAAAGAAAATTATGCTTTTCACCTTCTTTCTAAGGAAAGTAACCCAAATGAATGTAAACTTAAAACAAACAGATGATCGATAAAGAGAAGACTTAAAAATGGGGGCAAAAAAATAATAAAAAGGAAAATAAATACAAAAAAGTGGAGCTAAAAATCATTGAAAGGTATAGGTAAGACAATAAAGGTAAAGCATGTGAATAAAAAAAATTCTTCAGGGGCTCCTGGGCGGCCCAGTCAGCTAACCGTCTGCTTTCGGTTCAGGTCATGATCTCAGGGTCTTGGGACCCAGCCTTGTATCAGGCTCCCTACTCAGCAAGGAGTCTGCTTCTTCCTCTGCCTACCCCCCACACTTGTGTGCTCTCTTTTTCTCAAAAAAATAAAATCTTTTTAAAAATTATTCAATACACTTTCCTTTAAAATAAAACTATGACTATATAAATTAAAAGCTTAGTCACCAGGTAGAAAATGATGGTAAGATTCCCTCTGCCCTTTCCCTTTGAAAGTAAATCAGGGTTCACTTCCTGTTAGAATCATAAAATCATAGACTATTAAAGCAGGAAATGACCTCAGAAATTATCTAATGCAAACCCCACTGTGCTTTGATGGTTTATATCCCAAAGTGTTACATAAGATTACAAGTGTTATATCATTTTCACTAACATGGTTTCATGGGCTATCAATAATGTATGAGCAGTTCAGGGAGTTCTCAGAGATCCTAAGCAAGTAAGTTCCATGTACTCCTAGTCATTGTGTAAAGGCCAAAATAATTGATGACATTTTTCAGGTTAGGAATCTTGATGAGATCAAGTCATAATTTTCAAATGAAGAGATTATCCTGTCTTACGCTGAAGGATAAGAGTAGCCTGGAAATTATCTTCCTAGATGATGTGGACAATGGTATGAAATGTCTAAGAAAAAAAATAGCCATTTCATTGCTATGAAAATGTATAAACCTTATGTCTTGGTGGTCAGAGAAAGGAAGCAGCATCCCTTTTGGCCGAGGAGCAAATTGTTTAAATGTCTGCTAACTTAGTCATATTGGTTTATAGTGGTTTTTTATCAAAACAGATTCCAGAGTTAATTTTGACATGTTTATGCCTGCTAATTGAGAAGATGTCACTTTTTTCTTAAGACTGCTCGTTTTGTTTACATATCCAGCTGGCACTTAGCATTGCCTTACCACTCTCATCTTTCACTTTCCAGATCTTGTCTCATTTCCGTGGAGTTTACAGTCCAATTAATTATAACTAACAGATTGCCTGGAACCTGTTCTATGAAAATGTGATTATATGGTGTCGTAGCAATATTCTCTAAATTTGACAAGAATATACTATTCAGTTGAAGGAATCCTATATTTACATATAAAGGGATGATTACTGTAAAACCATGATTAATGTACATCATCAAATTATACTCAGTCTTTCTTGTAAACATCTCAATTAGAAGATTAAATTATTAAGAATTTTGACATGGATTGCAGAATAGTGAGGAAAATGAGTGGTTGAACTGAATGATGTATATTAAGGATGTATGTGTCCTTTTCTAAAAATATAGAATAAAAATGCATTTATAAATATGTCTAAGAGAAAACAGGTTTCAAAAATCATAAGATACACTATGAAAAAAATTTATGTCAGAATTTAGATGAAAGGATGGGTTTCCAAAACTGACTTAAGAAATATAAAATCCGGGGTGCCTGGGTGGCTCAGTTGGTTGAGCAACTGCCTTTGGCTCGGGTCATGATCCCGGAGTCCCGGGATCGAGTCCCATGTCGGACTCCCGGCTCTGCGGGAAGTCTGCTTCTCCCTCTGACTTTCTCCCCTCTCATTCTCAGTCTCTCGCTCTCTAATAAATAAATAAATAAATCTTAAAAAAAAAAAAAAAAGAAATATAAAATCCAATAAGCCAAAATCCATTAAAGAAATTAAAAGCCACCTTATCCCAAGGGAATCAGACCTAAATAACTTCAAAGGTGACTTTGAACAAACGTTCAAAAAAGGGGTAATCCCTATATCATAAATCTGTTTCAAAAACTAGCAACATTGGAAAAACTATTAATTTATTTATGAAATTAAAATAAACTTCATGCCAAATGCAGACCTAAGGAGCCCAAGAAAAGAAAGTTATGGACTAATTCACTTATGAACATATATGTACAGATACTAAATAATATACTAAAAACTTGATTTTGACAGTGTATAAAGAATACACTTTGATCAAGTAGGGTTTATCCCAGGAATGACTACATAATTCAACATCAGAATATCTAATATTATCATTCACTATATTAGCAGAAATGAAGGTGATAAGACATATGAACTCTCAACATATGCATTCTTCAATAAATGGAGGGAAATAGGTAAACATTCATAATAAAAACACTTTGCACACTAAAAATAGAATGGAGTTTCCTTCCACGTTCCTTCTTCCTTCATTTAAAGTGATAAACTTTAGAATTACTCATGCTATATTAGGAATAAGAATGTCTGTTATTACGGCTTCTCTTTAATATAATGCTATTTTTAAACAGATTTGTTTATTCATTTTAGGGAAAGAGAGACCACAGGCAGGTAATGGGTGCAGAGGGAAAGACAGAATCTCAGACTCCCCAATGTGGGGCTCAATCTCAGGACCCTGAGATAACGACCTCAGCCAAAATCAAGAGGCAGAAGCTTAAACTACTGAACCACCCACGCGTCCCAACATTATGCTATTTTTAAAAAGTCATCATAATCTGAAAGGAAAGACAAAATTCTTCTTTGTTGATGATATCTACAAAGAAAATACAATAGAATATCCATAAAAAGAATAAAATTAAATGAGGAATTAGAACAGTTTCAAGATAAATTATCAATACATAAAAATAAATAGCATAACTAAAACCAGTAATAACAATAGAAAATTAGGTAGAAAAAAATTATTTTAGGAACAAAAATACAATAGTCCCAGGAACAAATCTAATAAACATATGTAAAAGCCTTTTGAAGAAAAGTTTTAATAAAATTATTGAAGAACGCTATCAACCCAAATAAGTGGAGATCTATGCTATGGTCCTACATGGTAAAATTTAGGGATACCAACACTCTCCCAAAGAAAAATCACACAATAAGGAAGAAGGAAAGAATATGTACAAGCAGTTTACATAAGAGGAAGTTTAAATAATCATAAACCTATGCATGCAACTGTGGCAAACTAACTTCTTGGACTGCAAATAAAATAAATTCTCAGACCATTGACAGTTCTTGATGCCATCTCAAGAGCTAATAAAATACACACACACAAATCAGTGAGACTACTATAAAAGATTTGACTAAAACAACTAACCAATTTGACTTAATTCACAGATCAAGAACATTAAATTCAATAACTGAAGAAATAAATAAAAAAGAGACATATTTTAAAGTTTATTCTGGGTCATAAGGCAAATCTCAATAAATTTCAAAGAATTGAAATCATAAGTATATAGCCCATGACCAACATGGAATTAAACTATGGTATGGAATTAAAGATAATTAGAAAAATCTCTAAATGCTTGGAAATTAGACCCATATGCTTAAGAGGAAATCATAAGGCAAATTAGAAAATACATAGAACTGAATAATAAAAAACAACATATCAAGATTTGTGGGATGCAATAAAAACAATGCTTAGAGGGATATATATTGATTTAAATACAGATATTAAAAAAGAAAAAAAGATTTAAAATCAATGACCTATACTTCTAACTTAAGAATCTGGAAAGGGGAAATAAAATAAACTCAAAGGAAATAGGATAAAAGTAATAAAAATAAGTGGTGATGGGCACCTGGGTGGTTCAGTCAGTTAAGCATCTTTCCTCAGCTCAGGGAATGATCCCAGGGTTCTGGAATGGAGCCCCACGTGGGTGCTTTCTGCTCAGCAGGGAGCCTGCTTCTCCCCCTCCCTCTACCTGCTGCTCTCCCTGCTTATGTGCTCTCCCTCTCTCTCTCTGTCAAATGAATAAATAGAATCTTTAAGAAACAAATAAGTGGTGAAATCAGTAAAATAGAAAAATTAACAACACTTTGGCTTTAATTCTTTGGACACATTAAAACACTTAACAAGAGAAAGAGAACACAAATGACTAATATGAAGAAAAAACGGAGGGCATCCATACAGATGCCATACACACCAAAAGGATAATAACAGCATATTATAACCAACTTTATGCCAATAAAATTGAAAAATACAATGTACAAATTCTTGAAAAACATGATTTACCAAAAAATGACCCTGAAGAAATGGAGCATCTGTACATCTGTACATCTATAAATCTGTACATCTGTACATCTGCCTATATCCTTAAAAAAAATCAAATCCTTTGTAAAAAAATTTTCTCATAAGAACTCCATTTGTAATGCTTACTTTGGCAGCACATATACTAAAATTAGAAAGCTATAGGGAAGATTAGCACGGTTCCTGTGCAAGGATGATGTGCAAAACTCTAGGTGTAGATGATTTTACTGGTGTATTCTTCCTACGAGTAAAAGAAGAAATAATGCCAATCTTACATGAGTTCTTCCATAGAATAGAAAAAACAGGCAATTCGCCAACTCCCAACTCATTTTATGACCCAGCAAAACTCTGACACTAAAACCCTGAAAATAACTAAGAAAAGAAAATATGGGCCAATATTTCTTATGAATACAAATACGAACATGTTAAATAAAACCTTAGCCAACAGAATCTAGTTTTATATAAAAAGGATACTACACCAAAACTAAATGAAATTTACCTGAAAATCAACCTATATGATCACCTAGTTAGTGAACAAGGAAGATAAATCATGTGATAACTTTAACAAACATGGAAAACATATTTGATCCTATTCAACACACATTCATTATTTAAAAGAAAAATACTTAACATGGAATCAGACTCTTAACATGACCCAAATCAATTGTATTTCCGCATACAAGTAAAAACAGAAACAAAAATGAAACACTTGGAAAATTAAATTTCAAAGTACTGCTATTTATAGGAGGATCAGAACGCATCAAATACCTACAACAGATCTAATGAAAAAAAATGGAAAAACCTTAAAACTGTTCAAACTACTAAATATTACTGAGGAAAATGAAAGGATTTAACAAGTAGAAGAACACGCTATGTTAATGGACTGAAAGATTCAATGTTGTTAAGATGTGGATTCTCCACCATATTGACCTATAGATTTAATGCAATTGCAATAAAAAAATATCAGGAGGCCTTTTGTGGTGTTGACAAAACTGCTGGATGAGTATGGGGTCTGAGCCAGAGGACCGAGCTGGGTGATTAAAATGGCAGGCATTATCAAGCTGAAATTACCTCGATGACTTCATCCTATGTTAGGAAAAAGAATTTCCAGAAGGAGTAAATATTCTTGTTTGTAGATCAGAGCACACTTTCTCCTATAGACATTGCTGAGGATACTATACCCATGTTTGCCTCTTGATTCTTTTCTTTCACGGTGACCAATCTCCCATTTGACATCTCTCTTTTATTTATTTTTTTAAAGATTTTATTTATTCATTAGACAGGGAAAGAAAGACTATGAGAGAGGGAACACAAACGGGGAGGGGGAGAGGGAGATGCACTGGGCTTCCTGCTGAGCAGGAAGTTCTTATTCCAACTTCAACTTTGTTTTCCTGGGTCCTGTGTATTATGCCATTGAGGAATATTCAGCTTCTCTAAAATCTTTGACACTTAGTTTTTCTTCAAATGAGTGGCTTCCATTTCCTGATTCTATTGTTTTTAGTCCTTTCTTCATGATCGTTAACGGTCTTGTTTTTTTAAAAAAGATTTTATTTATTTATTTGACAAAGAGACACAGCGAGAGAGGGAACACAAGCAGGGGGAGTGGGAGAGGGAGAAGCAGGCTTCCCTCTGAGCAGGGAGCCCCATGTGGGGCTCTATCCCAGAACCCCGGGATCATGATCTGAGCTGAAGGCAGACGCTTAATGACTCAGCCACCCAGGCACCCCTGACATCTCTCTTTTAAAATCACTGTATTACACTCTGCAAACTTGGTACTGATGAGGTCATATTGAATTCCAGCTACTAGTTCACCTTCTCCCCACCCCCAATCTTATTAGCAGGAAAAGTCTCCTCCAAGCCTTTTCCTTTTCCCACCCATTTCCAAGCCTTCTACGAACTTTGGGGCTTACTCCATGCACATAATTCTGCTTCCAAAAACAAGGCAAGGCGTGGAGAGAGCTAGAGGTCAGCATTGCTCTTGCTTCTGGCTGCACGTGGTGCCCCGGTTCACAAGCTGCCGTGGAGTCAGCATGCCCGTTATTGCTGGGACACCACAGAAAGGTTCCCATTCAGGCTGCAGAAGAGCACAGGGAGGGTGCAGTCTATTTAAATTCTGATTCAGTGTTCCCCTGGCATTCCCCAAGCACAAGCACCCTGCAGAACAAAGCATTTGAAGACTTTCCAGCCTCAGCCATATATTGGGCTAAAATCTGGTCCCTCTACCAATCTTTCTAGCATGGTGCGATCCTGAGTTACCCACCTAAATAAGTAGCCACCTAACTCCCACTATTGATGTACCTCCATCCTACTTCACGCCCTCTTCCCATTTTCTCGAACGGAAACAATGTTTTAAGGAACTGCTCTTCAGAGTGTGGTCCAGGGAGCCACAGCCGCAGTTGTCTCACCGGGGAACTTGTAGGAAATGCAAAATGTCAGGCCCAACTGCTGACCTTCCGAATGAGAACCCCAAAGGCAGAACCTAGGAATCTGCATTTAACAAGACTTCCAAACGCTCCAAATGCGTGATAAGGTTTGATTAGCCCCGTCCTATGGCGTTTTGACATCTCTTTATATAGCAAGCACCCATGTGTTCGCACTTTCGGTTTACAGCTCTGACCCCACCGAAGAGCCATTCCATTTAAGAGCCTATTTCTCCTCTTTGTAACGCCCTAATCATGCTCTTAGTAGTTGGAAGATTTGAAAAGTGCAGCCATCTTCTGAAAGAAAACCCTACCTTCAGACGAACACTTGCACACATGGAAGTCCGGGGACCGTGCGAGAGAAATTTGGCTTTTCCCTCGAGGCACCTTTTGGGCTTCACTGAACCGGTCAAAGTGATAGCGGCCACTCAGCTTGATTGGCTGGCCATCTTCTGCTGCAATCCTGTCTTTTTTTTCCCCCTCATTCCATCTGCTATATTCTTTCTCCTTGCTGTTGTCCGATGTACATTCAAAATAGTAATTACACTGCATAACACACTCTACCCTGAAGGAACTCAGGAGCCCTTGATAAATCATAAAGTTGGCATTTCCAATTCTCTCCATATTCTGCCTTGGGTCATTAGAACATGGGGCTCGGGACAGCAATACACATTTTTAAAGAGATAAGGAAGGGATATAAGCACAGATATAAAGATGCTCAGCATTTCACAGTATAAATTAAATAGACCATCTAAAAAACTACAGGCTGTTAGGGCTGCTGAGGGGTGGGTGTGAGGAAGGGAGCGTCAATGGCCCCCTTACTCTTAACCAGAAAAGCTAACAGAAGGGATGCAACAATCTTGGAAAAATAACGCCTTTTCCATGCACTGTGAGCACCAAATTTCTTGAACAGTGCATTCCTCCTCCCTTCTTTTTTTTTTTCTTCCTAATGCAGTTTAGTACATGGAAAAGTCCCAAAATCCAGGCACAAAAAAATGTCACTATGCATCCACATGAAGTTAAAAACTGACTACATTTTCCTGCTTAAGTTACACCAACGCTTTAGTTTAAAAAGCTAGAGGAAATTTTTCTCAGACTTAAAGATGTGCCAAAATTTCCTCATTTATCTACTAATCCCAGGTATAGAAGCCATATAGATAGCCTCCTCATTGGAGACACATCCTTAAGTAGTAACCCCCTCCCCATTTCCACCCCCCCAGCTTACTTTGCTCTCCACCAGAAAGCTGTTTGGCAAATTACAAAGAATAATGTGGTCTTTTCTGACAGTTTGGCTTGGGAGCCCCAAATGTAAACTCACATCACTGCTACCAATGAATGATTTTATTCATTGTAAGGCACTTATTTTCTTTTATTCAAATACGCTTTTTAAGACAGGCAATACACCGAGAGGAAGTGGAAGAGGTTTATTGCAGAAGGGAGGCTTACCTGATGATCTCTATGTTAAAAATATTAAAAATTACTCTAAAACTCCCATCTAGAACTGCATTCCTTTTTTGCATATTCAGCCCCTAAAACATCAAGGTGTATGTGGGCGTGGGTATGTTTATGGTTGTGTGAGCCTCGTTTGTTTAGGGAGAGGTCCGGCTCCACCATTGCCACCCACTCCGTCTCAAAACCGAAGGTATTCTGAGGTGCCCCTGGGTTACCTGGAAGTGAATTCGCCATACTTCAGTACCAGCACGTCTCTCTTCAAAATGTGGCTCAGGAGTCACTAAAGGAAACCACACAGTGTTAAGACTAAACATTCTTGAGTAAGCCTCAGTTATGGCAAGTTCAACAGCCTGGCCGTTGAGAAAGCAGTTACCGAAATTTTCCAAATAAATAAAGCAAACAAGTTACTTCAGGAAGAAGTTCACATCTATATGATTTATAATACTGGGAGTTGGCCCATTGAGGCAGGAGGAACCCAGTGAACCAGCAGTAAACCTGAGGCCACCCAGGCACTCGGGGCTGCCTCCAAGGTTTTAGCTCATGTTCAATCACCTACTGAATCCTCGCTAAGAGTTACTCTGTTTGGGAAGGTAATGGCATCTTACAACATCCTGCAAGACATACTGGCTTGAACTTTATCATTCAGTCTCTAAATGGGTTAATATTAACGGGGGGGGGGGGGGGCGGGGGAATAGGAATCCTATTTAGAGGCCCCTGGCAGCAAGCAAATAGAGAAAAAAAAATGCTCCTCCAAAATCAATGTTTGCTTTGCTGAGGGCCTCCTTAGGTGTACATTGGAAACAATTCTGTCTGTCTCCCACAGTTAAGTCACCCTGCAGCCTAGTATGCCAGCCAGGAGTACTTAGCAGTCCAGAATCAACAGGTTGCTGCTGTTGAGCTCTACCAGAACACAGGGGCAAAAAAAAGGATGGAAAATGTTCTACACGACCTCTATGCCACCAAGCAGCCTTGATGAATGATGATGATAAAAGATGATAAGCACCCTGAAGACGCCTGCCTCTCTCGACCCCCCCATCCACTCACCTCCAACGGGGCACCATGCCCAAGGATCCTTCCATCCATTAGGGCAAAAGCTGCTGCTCTGGAGCCGGTCTCCTCATGGCGTTCTCAGGCACTTCCCAATGAGACCGCATGCAGACACACACACCACCAGCCTCCAGACTCCACACGCTATGTAGGAGGTTATTATGTGTTGACGGAGATATGGAAACAGCTTTAGCCCCCATATATCTTTCTGCCTTGGTACCTTTTAAACGTGTGTAGAATTAGGAAATAAAGCACGTACAGGGCATAATTGTGTTTGAGTTATATTACCCCATCTATGTTCTTTGACAGAAGTGTAAACTCCTGCAAATGGGCTGGGAATGAATCAAAAATTGACCTAATGCTATTAGGTCAATAACAAGACACAAAGTATTTAAGCTCCTAGGAAGGGAAGTTCTGCCTTTGGTTCGCCACTAGATAATTAATACATTATGGCAGTTTTTGCAAAAGTTATATATAACCAAACTATAAGTTCTATCTCAGAGAATTAGAGATGTAAGTATAGGCAATAAGTAGTAGAAGAAACATTTACATTTAAAGTAATAGTCCAAATATTCATCTAGGTGAAAACAATACACCTGATACATGTGATGATCTTTCAGAATGTCAGGTATACCTACAAATATTTGCATATGTATTTATATATACAAACATATGACACTGGTTATGTGTCAGTCTTTTTATTACACATGACATTTTTACATGACATTCAACAGGCAGGGAGAAATAGGATAGGCTATACAGATGGAAGAAATTGTTTTATAAAACAAGACAATTGGGGTGCCTGGGTGGCTCAGTCGTTAAGCATCTGCCTTCGGGCTCAGGTCACGATCCCAGGGTCCTGGGATTGAGCCCCACATCAGAAGGAAGGAAGGAAGGAAGGAAGTCTGCTTTTCCCTCTGCCACTCCCCTGGCTTGTATTCCCTCTCTTGCTGTGTCTCTCTCTGTCAAATAAATAATTAAAAATTTTTTTAAAAAACAAAAACAAGACAATGATCATGAAGAGAGGACTAAAAACAAACAACAGAATCAGGAAATGGAAGCCACTGGTTTAAAGAAAACCTAAGTGTCAAAGATTTTAGAGAAGCTGAATATTCTTCAATGGCATAATACACAGGACCCAGAAAAACAATGTTGAAGTTAGAATAAGAATGTGGATAAACCAAAACAAAACATGTCTCTCCAAGAGAGTATAAATAATAAGAAAGCATCTATAGGCTTAAAAAAGTGAAAAGCAAAAATTGTGACAATGTCAGAATATTTTTAAATTTAATGAACCACGTAGAGAAAAATATGGGAAAAAGAAAGACCTAGACTTCCCCTGGAAGTTATTAAAACTCTGACAAAGCAAGATGAGAGTGTATTGTCTTCTCCTACAACTATATTTACTTTAAAAAGTTTAATAAAATGACCGCTAAGCTGGGGAACCCCAAAGGACAGAAGGGTAGGCAACAGTTTTGCAAAGATAAGATAATGTAAGCTAGTTAGGAGTCTAACTGCAAAATCTCCAAGAAGACTGAACACAGCAATGCACACTCTGCAGCTTTTCAGGAAGTTATTACAGCTGAAGCAACTGTCTGGAGAGCAAATATAATAGGAGATTTCTTAGATAATGTGGAGCAGAGCCCCTAGATGTGGTCCCAGATGGACATGGAGCGTGAGCAAGATCTAAACCTTTGTTTATCTGAGCCCCTAAGATTGGGGGCTGGTTCGAAACTGCAACAGAACCTGGTCTATCCCCACTTATACAAAGAGGACAAAGAATATGTCTCCTTCCTCTGAAGCATTCTCACTGTAATTATTGTGCAGCCAAGATCAAACTTCATCATATAAGTGTAATACAGGTGAAGGTTCTAAATGCTGTTTGTAGTGTCAAGTGAACAACCGGTCTAATTTCCTTAGAGATTATGGTGTTTTGAAGAGGTAATTGAGTAAATTATCACTATGTACACGCCAGTGATTGATTGTTCGTGTCATATTAAAACTTAGATTCAGCAATTAGAAAGAAAGGCAGAGGTGAAGGTCATGTAACAAGGGATATGAGTACAATCCAAGTACAATTCAAGAGTGTGTGTTCATGATGAAGAGCATCTACAGAGGGGGGCTCAAAACAAAAAGAGAAAATAAACAAGAAGAACAAGAAGTTACAGTAGCAATGGTGAAGACCAAGGCAGAGCACTATTTTTGAATACAGAGTCTATTTTTCATTCTGTGAGCTTTCATCCTATAAGCTTGCCTACATCTGTGTGGAAGGCATAGGTTTCCAGTTCCAGCATCCAACAAACAGACAATGGCAGTAAGTTGTGGTGGGGAAAGATCGGAGATAACCAAGAATGAGCCTGGAAGAGACTGTATCCGAGAGATTCCAGAAGGAATAGAAAAGCAGATTTTTCTTAACCAAAAGTAAAGAAGGTCAACAGGTAGTCAAAGATGACTTACTGATTTCTTGTTTAACAGGCTAATGAACCAGCTCTGGAGCCCCCTCAAATCTTTTGCAGTTAGCTTAGATTGGAGAGTTAAAATGGAGTCTTCACTGTTTGTTTACTCCCTACCCATTTCCTCAAATAATTTAAGTGTATAAGAAAAATGATATCTACCAATCTACACTGGTACTCAAATTGGTGAAAAGGAGGACTTGTGGGTTCTCCTTCTATATGCCTCAGCATTATTTGAAATTTGTATGAAGAGCATGCATTACTTCTCCTCACTTCAGATAACAAGGTTAGACATCTAATGGTGAAGTGGACAATCAGGCCCTGAAGAAAGAGAATGGGAAATGCAGCCAAGTAACACATAAAAAAGTATACAATATAAGAGAGATTACACTTGTGCTTACTCAGGTGAAGGAGTAGAGAGGGTCTCATCTGAGCTGTAGTCCGAGGTGTTGCTTAGAACCATTTCTGACTGTGCATCAGTCCTAATTAGTCACAAGGGAACAGAAGCAGAGACTGCTCGACACCTCAAGTCCCAAGATAGCCACACAATCAGTTCAGGGTGACTGAACAGCTTTGGAAGCAAGTGAAAAGAGAAATACAAGAAATTTAGATCGGGAGACCACCTAAAGTATTTGGAATTGAACAAAGTGGTCACCAAAAAACCAGAGGGGCAATGGAAAGGATTCAGACAAATGATTTCATGTATCGAATTTTTCTGGACAATCTAGTGTTCATAAAAGCATATTGGTTTGCAGAGGGCAGAGGTGGAAAGAGCTTTGATACGGCTTTAAGGCATAGGGTGTTGAGGCAGTGACTCCCCAGTGGGGTGTTCCTAGCAAGGTGACCACGTCTCAAAGAGAAATGGACATTCAGGTCAGTTGCCAGGGGAAATTCCACCTTGAAAGAATCTGTGGTATCTTCTCCCCACCCCCACAAGATAGAAAATGACATTTTCTTCTTTTCAATTGTTTTTCAGTGACCTCTGTGGTGTACTTGAGAGAGCGGAGGGATGTCAGGGTCATAGCTCAACTTGAGAACTGTGTTAAGCAAGGTGAAGGTTTTCTCAACACTGGAAAATCTAAGAATTTGTCTCATACACAGAACTTAGAGTGCCTGACTCTATGAAGAAATTGATGTTTTAACCTAAAATAACTGTTCAAACTGTACATTTGCTACGTTCTAGAAACATCAGAAGGGCACCACTGACACCCAAGTGAAAAATCCCCACCTTGGCCAAAATGGTTTCACATAAAAACAACCTACCTACCAAGTAAAACTTTCTGCACTCCTTGTGCCCAGGGGAATTTGGGGCAGGAGAGCTAGTGCCTCCTTTGCAAAAAGAAGCAAAGATGTTAACCCCAGGTGGGAAAGATGCTTTTAGGTTGAAATGCTGCTGGCTTTACCATCTCTCTTTTTCTCTTGGGAGCCAAGTGGGCGCCTCCCAAATTCACTCTGCAGCAGCCCCACACCATGATTGGTCTGTTGTCCACCTTTTAACTGGCTCTGTATAAACATTTCCCCCTCGCCCGCAGACAGCCGCCCACCTCCGCCTGCCTCCCTGCTCGCTGGCCTCCCCTCCCCAGGCTTCAGCTGGAGGAGCGTCTCGCAAACAACTCGTGCTTTGGGGCTCAATGTTCTTCACGCCTGCCAGTTCTTTCAGGAGGTCGTTTACACGCTTGGCTCTCACATCAATGAGCTACCCTGGAGCAGCCAGTGAAAAGTGCTTTTACTCCTGAAAAATATTGGAGTGCTTTGTTGCAAATGGTGGGTGAATCCATGGCCCCCCATCATGACAGAAAATGGCCAACCCAACAAGACTGAACTACAGCTGCTTCGGGAGTGATCGCATTCCCATCAAGGGTGACTCGACAATTTCAGCTCCCAGGTTATGTTTTAGAAATCGTTTGCGTGTTCTCTCGATTCAGCAAACCTCTTTTGGCCCTGCCTACTTGTTCACCCTCTTGTTTGTAAATTGCCATGGTGCGTAACTTTTAATGGGCCAAAAAAGGCACAAAGCTAACATTTACTCATTACATCCACATAGAGCGTATGAAGAAAAACACCCCCTTGCACACACCCTTTAGAAAAGGCATAAATTTTCACAGGAAAAATATTTCCAGGGGAGCTCTATGTATTTCTTTACTCAGTTGTAATGGCAATATTATCGAATTAGTTTGTGCTGCCTCCAACTTCATATTTTCATTTGGTCCTTTTTCCTCTTAAGTGTATATAAAAAGATGATTAATCAAAAAAGGAGGGTTCCCTTTGATTAAGGAAGTTAGTTACGAGTGGCTAAATTGATGGAGGTGGGATGTTTCATTCAGTCATTTTATTTTCTTCTCCCTGGGAGAGCTAGAAAAATAGGCCATAGGAAATACTACAAAGAAGGAATCACTGGAGTAGTAAAAACCTTTAAAGGAAACTTCAACTTCCACTGCCATCATCAATAAGCAATGCCGAGAATGTTTCTTTGTCGACATTTTATTGAACATTTAATGGGCCTCCAAGTGCTATACAAACATTAAATATGTTTCCCAAATCCCATGATGGATTGTATAAGTAATCACCATAAAAATCATGCTCATTTCATGACGGGGAAGCTGAGTCAAACCTGAATTGTAAGAAAGGATATTGTTTTCATTATTGTTGAGTTTACTCCTAGAGTCCCACAGAAAGCATTTTTAAAGAAAAGGTAGTGTTGGGAGTATGTACTTTGGAGCCAGAATGTCTTGGTTAGATGCCTAGTTCTGCCCTCTTGTGAGCCTGGTGAAAATGGTAAAGTATTTGACTTCTTTATGCCTCAATTTTCTTGTCTGTAAAATGGGGATAATAATGGTACCCTCTGTCAAGAATTAGCTTTGAAGATTAAGTCAATTTTCAAAAACTGCCTAGAATAAGGCTTTCCTTCCGTAGTAGTAGGTCCTGCAGGGTAGTAGCCACTGTTGTTCAGTATGAGACATCTGAATGTATAAATACTCAGCGGAAGAAAGAATGTTGAACAGAGAAAGCATGCACGAGGTACGTATTTAGCCTTCTCAGCTCTCATGCATGTCCGTCTACATACCTTCAACGGTGCATCCAGGGCCGAGGCAAAGAGTCTGCCCCACAGGGAAGTCATCTTGAATTTTATCCCAAGACCCTCACCTCCCAAGCATCCTTTCTGCTATGCCAAAGAAGATCTTGGGTAACAACACTCTTCTTCCCCTGAAGAGAGAGTCTAGCTATCCTTTACAAGGCCAGTCTCAAGACCGTTTTCCCCTGTTAGGATATCTCTGACCCTCTGCCACAACCATTCCTACCTTGGTCAGGATCGAGGAGAAAACCTAAAGTTATAATTTGTTCATTGTCTTGTGAACTGAACCTGAAACTTGAAACACATTTCTGTTTCTAAAAGTTTGGTCCTCCCTCCCAAGCCAGGCCCTGTGCCCTTCACACTCGGTGGCCTCTCCTCATGGCCTGGCGTGCAAAGGAACAATGAACTTGGCACAGACCAAGTGCACACATTTCCTCAGCACGACGTACCCCTCTGTGTCCAGTGAGATCCTCAGGGGCCCCAGAGACTCTCCATCTGGCTATATGGAAGCATGGTCAGAAAGTCAAATGAAGCCAAATGTTCTCCTAGCACTGGCACAGTCACCTGCACATGTGGGCATGCAGCTTTAAGGTAATTTCTACATGTCCCATCCTTATGAGAAGGGGCGAGTGACTTCATCTCTCTAGCCCAGGTCCTCTCAGGTATAAAATAGCACTGATAACAGACATCCACCTCAGTTGTTGTGGGTATTAAAGAAGATATAGGCATCTCTTATACTTAGTAGGATTATTTGTAATGCTTAGTACAGTTGGCCCTGGAACAATACAGGTTCAAACTGGGTAGATCTACTTATACATGGATTTTTTTTTTTACAAATACAGGGCAGCACATAAATATATTTTCTCCTTCCTATGATTTACTTAATGATGCTTTTTTCCCTCTTATTGTAAGAATATGGTAGATGATATGTGTAACACAAAATATTAGTATTAGTCACCTGTTTATGTTACCAGTAACAGTAGGCGATTAGTAGTCATCCCTAAGGATATGATTGAGATACTGAATCAGAGAATTGCCCCTGTGTTCTGACAGTGTTCTATCTGGGGTAAAGCCTTCCTTCTTGGCCCTTCCTTGAAACTATCAATCAAAACCCCAAGTCCTATCATATGCTCTATCTAATACCCTCCTGCTGAGATACCCCATGGTTCTCTAAAGGTTTCATACTCTCTTCCCCCTCCCTTTTTTTAGATACTCCCTTGCTATAAAGAGTAATAAGCTTCAGTCTTCCAACCACAGCAGTGGTCCTTCATTTTGCTGGCTTCAAGGCACTGACAGTCATCATTATTGGCTCCCTGACACCACTGTCCTTGAAGGATGCTACCATCCCTACAACTGTCTCCAAAAAGTAGCTCTCATCCCTACTTCTTTGGGTCATTAGTTCCAAATGACTTTGTGTTATTAGTACCCATGTGGGCACATCTGACCGGCTAGAAACTAGAGCAGCAGGGAAAATGAGAAACTGGTGTTTTTAGATTTCTTTGCATCCCACCAAGACTCACAGAAAAGGGAATTTCCTAAATGTAGTAAGGACATTTAGATGGGGGAGGGGGAGAGAGAGAGAGGGAGAGAGAGAGAGAGAGAGAGAGAGAAAAGAAGAAGAAGAAGAAGAAGAAGAAGAAGAAGAAGAAGAAGAAGAAGAAGAAGAAGAAGAAAGAAGAAGAAGAAAGAAGAAGAAAGGAGGAGGAGGACAACGAGGATGACGCGGAGGAGGACGAGGAGGAGGAAAGGAAGGAAGAGAAGGAAAAGAAAAGAAAGCCTGATGGATCACTGGAAAAGTGACTCCTACAAAAAATGACAATGAGCAAAAGAAAGAGAGAAAGATTGCATTGTACCCCCGAAATCAGGACCTGAGAAGATGCCCCTTCCTCCAGCCTCCGGATACGCCGTGGTGGTAAAGGCAGGAAACTGGATAGGGCGAGAGTTTTGCCGCCGTTACTTTCCCTCGTGACAAGCTAGCCTTTTGGCTTCCCTTCTGTGTCGGTGAGGATTACATTTGACCACACAGATCAGGAAAACCCAAATAACAGTGGTTTAAATCAGATACAAGTAGTGGCAGTGCCCGTGGTCTTCGGCTCCCCTTGGCTTGCTGCTTCGTCAGCCTTGGGACGTCTAAGTTCCAGGAGTGTATCTCTCCGCCTTGTCATCTTTACAGGCATATCTCAGTGAGCAGAAAGAAGCGATGACCAGGAAGTTCTCCTGCTTCTCCTCTCTCAAGAAGGCTTCCTGGAACTCACACAACACGGATTATATATCTGAATGGTCAGACGTTAGTCATAGGCCTGCACCCAACTGAGTGGGGGAGAGGGTGCTGGAGAATCTATACATTTAGCTGGACGAAATACCAAGAGGAATGGCAGAATGAATGTGAGAGCAGCACCTGGCAGTCCCGGCCACAACTTGCTTGAAAATGTTCGGTATCCTTGAATGGGCAAAGGTATGTGAACTACAGTAACATACCTTCTGGAGAAAACCTTTCACCTTCAGAAACATGTACCATGTTCTGGTTATCTCAGCCAGCTCCCTGCAATGCTTAACTCACCACTACCAGATTCACTCATCAGGTATAAGCTGGATCTTTAAGCCCATGGTTAGCCCTTTCCTTCTTTTGCTAGATTCTGTTTTCCCAGAACGAGAGGAAGTGACATTGTTCAAGCTGACTCCTTGCAACCCAATCAAGAAGGATAAAAAAGAGTTTGTTTTAAAAAAGAAGATGAAAGCTAAATTAACAAATATGAAACATATTTATTTCACTTCATTCTCTGCCAGAATGTACATTTGCTGTGGTACAGATAAATGGTTCTCAAATTGTGATCTTAGGGCTATTGGTGGTCCCGTATGTCCTAGGTGGTCCTGTGGCTAATTACAAATATGTTCTAAAACTCAGCCTAAATGTGTGTTTTAAATTTGTGTTAATTTACTTGTTGAATTTAAATCAAAATATAAGAATCAATATTTTAAAACTGTAACCTCAGCAATGATTATTAATTTGAGAAAAGATTTCTCAAGATTTGTGTGTGTGTGTGGTTGTAGGGTAGGTGGTCCAGTGGGTCTTGCCCAGTCTTCATGTTCTGCAACTGTGAAAAATTGAGGGGATAGAGTCTATCCTCTTTAGCAGAGGGTGATCCATGGGGCCATAAGACTAAAATCATCAGTTAGAGAGAACTCAACAGTAAGCTTCATGTCAAAATACAAGAATCTGTGTAGGGCCTATGAAATGAGCTTTCTGCAGGAATGAACCTACAATAGCTTACTTTGTGTTGGGATTTAGAGTCATCTTATGATTATGCGGAGACCAACAAAGACACCCTTAAAATGTAACCAAGGTTAAAGAGGTCAATTTAAGCTTGAAAATTGTAACATTACTACTAAACTGGGGAGTAAAAACACATGATAGGTTGATAGAGTTAAAAAGAAAAAAAGGTATTTGAGAATAAGAAGATTTTAGGTTTCTATAGTTTTGTTTTGTTTTTCGGAAAAGAGGGTACACCGAACAAGTCACATTGTAGTTCATATTGGATTGGTTGTTCCATCAACCAGCTCTCGTTCATGGCATTATTTCTTATATTACACCAACCCTATCCTCATTCTGGATTCGGCAAGTAATTTTCTAATTTTTTGAAGATTTTATTTATTTATTTGAGAGAGAGAGAGAGACAGAGGGAGAAGCAGACTCCCCACTGAGCAGGGAGGCCTACTCGGGGCTCCATCCAAGAACTCTGAGGTCATGACCTGAGTCAAAAGCATAGATGCTTAATAGACTAAGCCACCCAGACACCCTGTAATTTTCTAATTTTAATTTGGTTTCACAAGTGGATACCGATCCCTGATTGAAATGTGTATGTATGCGTAAGCTTGCCCTTGGGATTTAAAATTGGCTACTTTTCATTCTTTTATTCATTTATGGTGCTTTACTGGTCACCTACTTAGCATTAGGGACTGTATTAGGAACTGGAAATTCACTAGTTATCTCATGGAAGAGAAGATCCTATGGATCAAATTAAAAAAAAAAAATTTCTAAACCATGGAAGACCAACCTTAGTATCTCTTGAAATAGCTTTCCTGGCCTTAACAGTTTGCCTTAGACCGGGTTGCCTTAAAAGCAGAACCTAAAACAAAGAGAATAGTAAAGTAGTAAATTTGAGATGCAATTCTAGAAAGCAGCTGTAAAAAGCAGGAGCAGAGTCAGGGAGAGAATAAGAAAAAGTCAATAAGAAGGTGTATTACTGAGTTGGCCCCAGTATGGGAAAATGGAGCTCAATTCTGTGGAATTCTTGGGAGGATCCTGATGAAATACATGTCTGGATGGCTCACACTTTGGTCAAGGATACCTCCGTGGGTCAACGCCCCTGCTTTTCTAGAGTCCGCATGCACAAGTGCCAAGCCTGGGTCCGTGAGCACCCCATGCTACAGCAGCTGAAGCCCAGGACAAGAGGTGAGAAGTATGCAGCAAGGATCCGGGAAAAAGCCCACTCAGGTTTCACTTGGTAAAGTGTGGAAGAAGCTGACACACAACTGATTGTTGTAACAATGTCTGGTCGTGGTAGGAAGTGACTCTGAGAGGACGTGGAAAATTGCACAAGAAATGGCCTATAAATTATTCTGTGACAATGACAGTGATCCGTAATGTGATAATCATCTTGTCCCCAGAATATCTTCACCATCTCCAGCTACCATCTCCGCCATGTTGGCCACCTCGACCGATGTCCTTTACCACCACCTCGGCCACTTAGAACTTCACCATCATAATGTCCATCATCTCCCTCACTACCATCTTCACACCACTGCTACCTCTGTCCTCCCCTCCCCCCCCCGACCCATGAATACTGCAGCTAGTACCCTTTGCCCCACCAGCAGCGCTGTGAATGCTACTTTTAGACTACACGGCCACCTTCCCCCAGCCCACCAAATGTAAGTGACACCATGACTGAGATCATCTCAAAACTCTTCTGAATGTTGCTTCTGAGCGTTTCTAATTCTTAATAAACAGTCTTTAGTCCTGGACTAAAAGTTCTCGTGGTCACTTAAATTAGGGAAGATTTGTTTCGGTCCTTAAGTAACTGTCAAATGTTAAGAGGTTTTTAAGTTTTGCCACAAATAATCTGGAAGTGGAAGGGGAAAAAAAAAAACCACCTTGAACTCTTTGTAAACTTGGTGTCATCCCCAAACGATACTAAAGAAACAGTCAGGGGTCTAGATGAATTTTTGTACAAGAGTGTTAATTGCAGCATTATGTAGGCTGATGAAAACTGGAAATCATCTAGTTTACCAACAATTACATTATGGTGTAATAAATCATGGTGCATATTTAAAGGAAAAAAATAATGGTATGGAATAAAGTTCATGCTATATTACCAATGAAAAGCGTATGATCTAAGAAGAGCTAGTGATCCACCCAATATCTGTTCTCCCATTCTCCCTCTCCTTCTTATCAATGAAACCTCAACTTTATCAGGACTGGCAATGTGCCCAATGAAAAGAACATCTGCTATCATCCCCTGAAGCCGCTTGCAGAGATGATTCAATGCCTGGAGATAAAGCACCCATGCTTCAAAGGTGAGGATAAAAGCTGTATGTTCTGAATGGATGAGCAGAAAGCTAAAAAGAGCCTAGATCCTAAGGACTTCCTCAAGCAGCTAGACCAGCCCTCGTTTGCCTATATTCAGACTTGTGTTTTGTTTCTTATGCAAGGCAAAAACCTCTTTTTGTTAAGCCTCTCTAGTTGAGCTCTGTTATATGAGCCAAATGGAATATTAAGTAATACCTACATGTTCTGCAATGTTTTTTGACAAATAGTTTTACTGAGATGATTTGCATACCATAAAATTCACTTATTGTAAGTGTACATTTCAATGAATGTTAGTTTATTTACAGAGTCCGAAACTTGATTTTATTTTATATTTTTCACTTAGTTTGCCTATCAGTTTATAGGTAGTACATATGGATCTGCTGTATTCTTGTTAAATAACTGCATAATGTTGTATACTGACTATTTCAACTCCATGTCAGGACACAATTCCTCTCCCCAGGGTGTTAGGTCTGGTCACCTAATGAAATGTGCCTATAAGCAACACACTTTTCTGCTAAGTAGAAGCTTTTAAGATTCAATATCTGCAATTCAGCTCTTTCCATCTGCCATGGTGACTGGTAGTGCTCTAAACAGTGGCTGAGAAATCTGCCTGAGTCCCAGCATGTGGAGGACACAGCCTGAGCTCAGCTGCATGGATCTGTGAATATCATGAGTGAAAAATAAAATAAATCCTTGTTTATTTAACCTACTGAGAATTTGAGATTGTTTTCTCATAGCAGCATAACCTAGCCCAATTCTGCTGGGTAGAGAATTACACATGAAGCTCAATCACACCCATATTGATGGCCATTTTGTTCAGCTTGAATTTTTTAAAATCATAAACAACACTGAAATGAATATCCTTGTATATTTATGTTCATGCAAATTTGAGCTCTTATAGAATAGATACAGAACTAAAAGTCAAATTGCAGGATCAAAAAAAAAAGCACACGTTTTATATTCTAAAAGTTTTACCAAATTGCTTCCAAAGAAAAGTTTTGAATATTCTTCCTCACAGATTGTGCCTGTATTCTAGTCATAACACTAATAATAGGTAATATTATTTTCATTTTTGCTTATCTGATAGACAAAATATTTTATTTTACTTAATTTAAACTTCTCTGGCAGTGAAATAGAGCATTTATTGTCATATATTTGCTGGTTGTTCGAATATCATCTTTGTAAATTACTTATTTTATTGTGAAGTGCTTATGTTGACCTTACCTTTATCCTCCTGGATTGTTTATCTTTTCTTCTGGATTTACAGAAGCTCTTAAATATAGTCTGAATATTAATCTTTATATTATGTGAGGCAGACATTTTCTACAACTCAGTCTTGCATTTTTATGTCTTTTGGGTGCAGAACTCTAAAAATATTATGTAATTAAATCTATCATTTTATTTTATGGCTTCTCGGGTGGGGGAAAGAAAGCCTTTTTCCTGTACGATTCTTAAAATTCTTTAATTTCTTTTTAATATTTCTATAATTTTATTTTTTACGTTTCACACTTGCAATCCATCAGCGTTTTTTTTTTAAGGGAATGATGTGAGCTGGATAAAGCATTTTAATATAGCACGTTCCAAAGAGAGTTTTTCTCATGCATTATTTCTCCTACTGATTCAAAATACCACCTTTGTCATAATCAAAATTAATAAGTATGAAAAGATTAACTACTGAACCTTGTTCTGTCTCAGTGATCAACTTCCCTATTCCTACACCCCTATTTTAATTAAGCAAGACCCCGTAACTGTTCTACTTTTGAATCTTTTCCTATTAACTATTCTTGCAAGTATTCTCTTTCAGATATATTTGAGAACCAACTCATCAAATCCCATAAAATAGCCTGGCAAATATGGAGCTTAGGTACAGTTTAGAGATTATTTTGGAGTAATCTGACATCCTTACATTGTTCCCAACCAAGACTGTGGCATGGCCTTCCGCTCATGTAAGCCTACTTTTCCTTCTCTGGTAAAGATTTACAGTTTCCTTCATAGAGGTCTTGTATGTTCCTTGCTCTGTTTTTTAATGAATTATTTTTGACATCTTGTTTCCCCAGGTTACAAGACAGAAATGAAGTCATTAGACTGAGGCTGTTGCTTCAGTTCCGATGCTTTTGGTTTCACTCGGGTATTTAATGTTTAGAAAATGTCTACTTATTTCTTCCTCTCTACTCAAGCAAAGCATTATCTTTCCGTTGTGACAGTTTGGAACGACCCATCCCATTTGACCTGCACATTTTCTTTCATCTGATCCGTATTTATGTTCTGCTGCATGAATGATGACAGGGTAGTTGATCCCAATTGGCTCCGTTCTCATCAGCCAAATGGTTCTCGCATTCTTCTGCTGTTTTAAATGATGGCTCCCTCCGAGTATGTTAGTTATTAAATCACAAGGAAATTCTTTTTGCACAACATGATGTTACATTTATATTAAACCCTTGAGGGCAACAATGTAGTCCGTATTGCGCACATGGGTTTGCAGGCACAATTAAGAGCCTCATCATGCATAGGAAAAGGAAGGTTGGATTCCTCTTAGAAGGAAAGGTACTGGCATATTTTGTTAAGATATGACAGGTGAGAGAGCAATGGTGAAACAGCCAGGACTGGAGCCTACTCCCATTCGTTATTGGGATTTATTAACTGCTGGGCTTTCACGGAAAACAGAAATTCTAAAATTCACTTTGAATTTCATGTGCCAGCCCACTATGCTTCTGATTATTGAAGATTATTGAGGACTTTTTCTCCCTTCCATGTTTCAAATATATATTTGTTTCTGTTTTTGAAGTTCCACATATCTACGTAGGATACTAAGATTTGTTTGATCTGATACAACATCTGTGATAGCAAGAAAGTACTTTGAAAGTTCTTATCTTTCTTTACTTCCCGTCCATTTTTCCCCCTTCTCTTTCTCTCTCTCTCTCTAATTATTTTGTTTCTTTTCATTGCTTTCACTCTACGAGTATAAATAGGAAGAGACATATGGATTCATCAGCAGCTCATTGGAGACTAGAATAGCTTCAGATGCAAATTAAGGCTGCATGGACAGAAACGTGAGGTTTCTTAACTGTCAGCAATTAACAACTGGCACAACTTTCCAGGGGTTCCTGTGTCCACCACTGACCTTGTTTCGTGGGTTGAATTATATCCTCCCAGAAGCTACCCTAGTGCCTCTGAATGTGAACTGTTTGGAAATAGGGTAACTACAGATGTGATTAGTTAAGATGAGGTCATATTTGAGTCGAGTGGGTCCTAATGCTCTGTGACTGGTGTCCTTATGAGAAGACCACCACACGAAGAAGGAGGCAGATTAGTGTTGCATCCACACGCAAGGCAGGCCAGATGTCACGAGAAGCTAGGAGAGAAGAGACGCATGGGACGGAGTCTCCCTCCATGCCCTCAGAAGAGAACAGTAGCACCAACATCTTGACTTCCGACTTCTCACATCCGGAACCGTGAAAGAATATATTTCTGTTGTCTTAGGCAACAACCCAGGTAGTGGTGCTTTGTTACAATACGTAAGGAAAAGAACACAGCCTGCTTAAGAATGTAAATATTGGCTCTTTCTAGTGTGCAAATTTGGAGCCCAAGTCTTCCCTTCTCCTCTGCCTCCTCCGAGATCCACATCAGTATATTTTAGAACCAGATATTCTGGACATATATTGTACTTTACTGCAGTTGGGAGCACTTCAGGATAAAAATCTAAATTAGTAGATGAGCCGCAAATACTTAGTTGGCCATAAATCTAACTTGACATACTAGTTTTGAAAGTTGGAATCTGCTTTATCCTCGAAGCCAGAAGCTATCTCCTGGAAATCATCTGCTGTTTAGATTTCCTCCCACCCACATCTTCAGTCCCAGGATTAACTGTCCTGTCCTTACCTCTGTGACCCACTCACTGCATCACTGAGATTCTGCTCCTAGAACTCTGTGGCAAGTGTCTCATTAAGTACTATGGCATGGTTGAACATCCATTAGTTAGGGCTCACATCTCAGATAACTTTCTAGAAAACTTGCTTCACTGCACCCAACCCGGCTCTCTGTCATGCTTCACACCTGCTGGTCTTCTAACTGCCTGCCATTTGCCTCTATTTTTATGATCCATCTTTCCTATGTGCATGGGTATATGTATGTGTACTTATTTTTAACTTGTTTAAAATTCAGTGCTATCCATATGCATCCCATGTTCCTCCTTGGAGTCTTTTTACTGACCTCACAGTCCTATGCATCCATTCAAAAAGCATATCTCTCCTGGCTCACTATAAAACCAAAACCTCCGAATCCCTTATTTTATTCAACATGCATAATATTTCACTGGAGGAAAGGAGAGCTGCCATTGCCTCCAGCACACAGAGGATCAGGGAGGATCTTCATCACTAGGATATATAAATATTTCATGTCCAAGCTTCTTTGTGGAAAAATTATTTCATGATATAAAAAACCCCATGGGGCACTGTTTGATCTAAGACACATATGCAGCATTTTTGGTGAAGTCAGTGGAAATCTACATGGGTCCCCTGATGGAAGGAATTAAATTCAGAGAGGATGAGATAATTTCACCAGATGCCATATATCTCCCATGTAAAACTGAAAATCATAAAGCAAGATTAGAAATGGGGAAAATGCTTGCGATATCTGACATCCTTCACCAGGAGCCGTTCCAGGATAAGCAACAGGCTTTTTGGTCAGTAGAATCTTTGACAGAGAAGAGGCCATTTGGGTCATTTGGGAATTATTCAGAAGTTGTTCTATCGAAATATTTCCTCTCTCTAAGAATTCAGACTACCAGCCTGTTGGTTTTCTGTGTCAAATTCTACAGAATACTTCATGGGACAAAACCGGGAAATAAATCACCAACGAGAAACAACCGTCCTAAAACGGATTTCCAGAATTTACCCCGAGGTGTAATATGGTCACACCATGGTAAGAAGTCCATTATTTTGAGCAAGGTAATTGGCACGTGATGGGCTCCGAGGGCTGGGGTATAGGACCCAGCTCATGGGGTAGCAGAAGGGAAAGAAACCGGGGCTGTGTCTACTCTCTTAGGCTTCCAAAAGGAATGTGAGACTGAGCCAACATATCCCCAAGGCTGTGCATCTAATCGACTATGCTTCCTTGATCTGCCTCTCCCCTTCCTCAAACCTTCTAACCGCGGGGCGCTGAGGAGCTGCATGATGAGCTCCAGGGCTGGGATCTGTGGAAGCATTCCTTCCTGAGGGATCCTTTCTGCTGAAGCCCCTGAACTCCAGCCTCAACCACAAAAGTTAGTCGGGACACTGCTTTCATTCTGACTTTTTAAGCTTGTTGAGTGAAGTAGTCTGAAGAGACGGCACGTCCATGTCGAGATGAGCTCCAATTCCTCGCCTTCTCTAAACTAGATGTGGAAAGGGCTGGACTTTCCGCTTCTAGATAAAATGTAGCCAATTTAAAGTTACCTCAAACATGAAGGGGTTATTGTTGGACATAGGGGAGTATAACTGCAATTTTATGTTCTAAATACATAATAAAGCTATTATATAAATGTAAGTAAGCATTGCCCTCAGGAAGAGGTCCAAACTCGTTAGCTGGGCCATAAAAAGGCTCTGCCTGCTTTTCCAGCTCAGACCTGGCTTCTCTGACTCCTCCCACGGTGCCTTCCAGCCAAACTAAACTTCTGGCAGTTGGCCAAAAGTATAGCTTCCACCCTTCCTTTTCCTTCTAATGCCCATCTCCAGACCCGCCCGCCCCCTCCCACCCGAGGTAATTCTTCCTCTTCCTTCTAGGTAAGAACTTCAGATTGACAGCCCTTCCATTCTAGAATGTCCTCCCTGAGCCCCCAAAATCTGGAGGGAGATTCATTCTCTGTGTGAACTCCAAGCCAAGCACTTGATACTTTTAAATGTTCTGTTAACTTGCCTGCTGCTCCCACTAATCTGAAACTTCCCTGACGACAGGAACTGGGGTCTCGGTCACCATGGTGTCCCCAGCATCCAGCTCGGTTTCCAGGAACAGCAGGTATTGATTATTTTTCTTCCGATGAAGGACTCCTCCTTTTTCCCCTCAGAGCATTTATCCAAACTATATCATCGGGCAAATTTTCTCAGTATATTGTCTCTTCCCCAGTTAGAGAATGTTGTGACTAGCTGGTGTCTGTGAGTCACCATGTTTAAACCAAGACTTGGATTGGAAGCAACAGGGGTGAGGAGAAGTTCAGGTTAGCATAAATAAAACAAAACGAAACAAAACAAATGACTCTCAACTGCGATTTCATTGTCTGTTGAATAGAAATAACGTATATAATAATATTTCTTTTCCTCACAGAGTCATGGTGAGGTTAAATGAGATAACCCTCTTTAAGCCCTCTACTAGAACACCTGGTACAAAGGAAACAACAATTGTTAGTTTAAGGAATGATAGTATAATAGAGTCTTAAAGGTCATTTAACACGAGCTCCTCCCCCCTAGTGCGGGAAGGGCCTTGGCCCAGGGTCGTTCACTCAGCGGCTGGCAGGACACCGGATCGGCTCGAGTCTCATAAGAAAGTTCCTCCTTTGGCTGAGCTGAAATCTGCCTATATATACATCAATCCTACTCCTCCATCTGGAGAAGTCAGATTCATTTTCTTTTTATTTTCATCGATTTATCTACATAAGTAACATACAAATATATTCCCTTTCTTAAAAACTTCGAACGTTACGGTTAAGCTCCTTCCCCCCACATTCTTTTCATTCTCAGAGCCCACCACCTTTGTACATGTCAACTTTCCAAAAGCTATACTTCTGTTTCTCTCCCTGCTCTCTCTTTTCCAACTCTCCATGTCCTTAGGCTCAATTCCCATTTCCTTCATCATGGTGTAAGGTTTCTGGTATCAGAGTCACCATCCTAGTGGCCTTCCTCTGACCATATCCAAATCACCAATGTTAACCTCTGCAATGTGTTGTCATTTCAGAAAATGTCTAAAAGATTACACAGAAACAGTGAAAAGTTGTTATATCTGGGAAGAGAGAATGAGGTATGGTAAAGGAGGGGGAAAGATCGACTTTCTGTTTCATTTAATACATTTTTATAGTGTTTGAATTTAAATTTTTGCCATGAATGTATTAATTTCATAGTTTACATAAATGTAGCTAAAATTTAGTTAAATATATTTAACTAAGAAAAATCCTTTCTTACTGTCAAAGTATAAAAATCATCATGTAAGAGATTTGAGCAAAAAAAGTGCATATTCCTGAATATGCATGTACTCTAATTGCATGGATGAACATTTCTAAAGGACTATCTGTCACTCAGAATAGGTAGGAGAAAAGTATCTCCTCCCTGTTGAAGAACAAAAGTATCTAAATCAAATGATTGCAGTGAAGTTCTAAGTATAGTCAAAAGTAAATGAAGCCTAACCCGTGGGCTTCAAATATTCCCACCCCACTGGCAAGACCACCCCTATAGTGATGAGGTTATTGGTGGCATGGTTCATAGATTTCAAGTATTTGGGTCCATTAGCGAGAACTTCTCGAGCATGAGGTCATTTCATTAGATGATTTTGGGCTGATATAAAATTCAATGATTATGAAGCTACAGTAACCAAAATGAAGAGTAAAAGAATTAAGAAGTGAAGTACATAAATATTCACCTGGGAGTGGGATGAGTGGAGAACTCAAATATGGAATATCCAGAATGATGACAGTTTGAGCTGTCATATTCCCTCATGTTTTAAATTAGCGTTAGTTTCATCTCTCTAGCCAAAGCATATGCTTCTCAAAAAAAGAAAGAGGTTACATGCCATGAGTGTCTTTTGCTAACTTACACGACTCCTACATAATCCTTGCATTGAAGACATCCGAGCTGTTAGGTTTCCAGTACTTTCTGTCTTGGTCTGTGAAAGGTCTGACATTTTACACTATTGTCAAGCTAATAGGTTAGCCTGTTACTGTTTTATGGATGGATGCCGGCATATGACATGAAACTTACCAGTCAGAGACAAAGGACTTTATTGCTCACTGCACAGTTGGCAGCACGAGCTTCATATTGGTTAGCATTGATTTCCTACGACTCCCCCAATCCCATGCGTGACACAAGTGAGATTAGATAGATCTCTGCAAATGCATTTTGTTGACTAATAGGAAAGGATAAATGTCCTCTGGGTATTTGTCACTTTTACAGGGTGCGGTAAGTAAGTTTACTCTTTGCCTGAAAGGAGATGTTATCTCATCCCTTGAGGCCACCACTGTAGATACAGTCCTGAGGCTACCAGAACTGCAAATACACTATAGCATTAGACTATGAGACAGTTGAGAAGTGTCCCAGGTAGAGTGGCCAAAGTCTTGAGTTCTTGGCATATCCAGTGAGCGTGTGCAAGAGCACAAAGGACCTACGGAGAATGGCCTCTCCCAACACTTCTAGTTGGAAAGAGAGTATGTGGGGGGAAGTGAAGGGACAGCCTATAATTCATTGTCTGTAACAATATTATAAGAAGAGGTGGAAGGAAGGAAGGAAGGAGGGAAAGAAGGAAGGAAGGAAGGAAGGAAGGAAAGAAAACTATAGAAAGAAAAGGGAAGGGAAGGGGAAGGAAAAAAATAAATCTACCACCAAAAAACATCAAAGCTACTGTTTATATATTATGGTGACAATCCAACTATGCTCCAAGTCACTGGAGTATCTCCTATAATATCTCCCATAGGGGTATCACTCCAGGTATTCAGAATCAAGTAAAGGAAGTAAGGAGAGAGAAGATACATGCTGAACTCAGGCCATAAGGGCTGTCCCCAGTATCTGCCTGTACCCTGAACTCAAGTGTACTTGAGGACTCTCTGAGATAGGAACCTTTGTTGGCTTTCTGCCGGTGAACCCCTTCTGTGTTTTCTCTTCTCTTGTGCCCTTTTCTTAGGTCCTATGTTGTCTTGGAGCAGTTCCAGTCTTTCCTTAGAATAACTAATAAGGCTAGATCTTCATCTTTCTTTTCACTGCACGCCCATTGAAACTTGTCTAGAACATGCTTCCAGTGTAGCATCTCTAACTGATTTTTTTTTCATTAACATATGATTCTCAGATATGGTCCTCATCCCTCAGAATCATGACAGTCCTCCCAATGTGCTGAAATGTCAAAACTTCCTTCTATTTTTAAGTGCATAGGCCTTATTTTTCTAATGATTTAAGACTATTACTAACAATTATAGTAACTACAATAATGGCTAACACTTATAAGATACCTATTTTGTATCAGGCATCTTTCTACCAGCTTTAATCCTCATGGCGGCCAAACAATATAGGAATTATTAACATTCACATTTTACAGATGAATAAACTGAAGAACTAGAAGGTGAAATTACTCATAAGGGATGGAATCAGTATTCAAACTCAGGAAGTTGGGTTCAAGGGTCTGCAATCCTAATCAGTAAACAAAATTGAGCAAAATGTTCATGACATTATTCCCTTCTAATTTTTGTTATCACCAAACTCTTTTTTTTTTTTTACTGAAAAATGATCATAGATCATCAAATTGGTGTTAGCCAAGTTGTCTTTTCCATGTGAATCATGTTGAAAAATTTATTGAAACCACAGCTCTAAATGATGAGATGTTTGTAAACATGGCATAAGTCTCCAATCTCTACCTCCCAGTGCCTGGCAAGGTTCCTGGCGTGTAATCAAAACTAGAGAGAGATGAAAGGGAAATTGGGAAAGGGAAGGGTGGGAGAGGAGTGAAGGGGAGGAGGAGGGAAAGGGTGGCCAGATGGGAGAAGAAAACAAACGCAGGAGGAGGAGGGGAATTCATGCCATAATCACCGTGTATTGCAGATGTGTATTTGTTGATTGATCCCGTATTGGTAACAGAATGACCTGGCACATAATCTCTACTTAAGAAAAGGAAGTGCTTGGGGATTGTCTGAGTGGCTCAGTCAGTTAAGCATCAGACTCTTGATTTTGGAGGCTCAGGTGTGATCTCAGGGTTGTGAGATAGAGCCCAAGAGCGAGCTCACCACTGGGCACTGGGCAGGGAGGATGCTCGAAGATTCTTTCTCTGCCTCTGCCTCTGCCTTTCCCCCTCTGCACACACATCCCTCTCTCCCCCCAAGCATGTTCTCTCTTGAAAGAAAGGAAGAAGGAAGAAATGGGAAGGGGACAGAAGGGAAGGGGAGGGGAGGAGAGGGAAAAAGAGGGGAAAAGAGGGGAGGGGAAGGAAGGGGAAGGGAAGGGAAGGGAGGGAAGGAGGGAGGGAGGGAGGGAGGATGGATGGATTTGGTGCTATTTTACCAAGGGTCCAGAATGCTTTTATTTCATTTGGATGTCTCAAAACACCCTTCTCATTGTCTTTTTAGTTGTTGTTGTTGTTTTCCTCTTCCAATACACATAAATGAAGGGACTAAAAAAAATGTCAGCAGATGCTATCCTACAAGATTTGAATACCTTGAACTCAGAATATTTTGAACAAGTTCAGAAATAACTTATACACAGAAGGATTAGCAAAAGAGCCTTTCCTAGCACTGTGCTTTACCAACATAGCCCAGGGTTTCTTAGGCAAAATAGGAGAGTAAACCAATCTTATTCTAGATATACATTTCAAAAAGTAAATGACTCTCTGTTCCTTAAAAAAAGAAACAATGCCAGCAACTTTGCATTCATAAACAGCCCTGCAATAATAAACCAGTGTGGGCAGATTAAAAAAAAAAAAAAGTTATTTGCAAGGAAACTAGTTCATTCCCAGAGTTTCCAAGGGCTTAGTATAAAAAACAGTGACTACATGTTTTGTTAAAACAAGAAAAAAATGCCTTGCAGTGTTTATAACTATTTTCAAAAGGAAGTTGCATGTCCTAATGAACTGCATCTTGGATTGGGAATCGGGAACTTCAAATTCTGCTCTTTCTCAAATACTGTCTGGCTGTGTGGCTTTGGGTAAATTACTTACCCTCTCTGTGTTTCCTATTTTTAAAAAAATGGGAATTATACTGACTGCACAGAAGAGATATTATATTCACCAATGAATTAGTGACCAGAATGAATCGTTCAAATATGAACAAAGAAGCGCTATGTCTAACCTGAAACACACATTTTAAAGGAGTTGGGAACAGCTCCCTCATTAGGTAAATAAGGCAGTCCAACCAGTTGATTTTTGAAATAAATTCCAACTTTAAAAATTCAATTACTCTAAAAATCATATTCCTAAAACAACCCCAGAAAATTCATAATTTACTTTTGCTATTGAAACTACCCACCCTTTTGCAGTTTCCAAATGGGGATCACCTGTTTGTTTTGTTTTTTTTTTTTTGTTAAATATGTTTTCATGAAGCAGGATGAGAAACAGAGAGATTACTTCAGCATCTGTGTCCTCGTCTACTCTTAGCAAATCTTATTAACCTTTGGAATTTTGACTCTGATTTATTAATGACCCACAGTACATAGTCAAATATGACAGAGTCTAAGAAATCTTTCAAGATATCCATGAAAGCCCAACCAGGATAAGCCCATAGTGTTTTGTACACACTTTCTGATGATGATCTGCTTAGATATCTGTTGCTTTGTTAGTTTATAAAATGACACAGGATGGAGACTGTCCCCATCTTGTAGTGCACAACACCCAGCATAATGCTTGGCACGCGGACACTCTTAAGTAAATATCTGTTGAGCAAAACTGAAATCGGAGTCGTTAAGTTGGTTTCTTCAGGAGAATTGGATTTGAAATAAATTTTTTGAATTGACAGTTTTCTAACTAACAGAACCAAGAATCACAGAGAATGGCTTCAGAAGCCTCTTCTATCAAATTGCTGGATAAGGGAATGTAATGAGGCATAGCTAATTTAATAATTTCGGTAACCTTCAATAATTTTCCACTACACACAGATTGTCTAAACTTAGCGTGACATATGGGGCCTATGTGAGTTTATCACCATCCTTTGGGGATGGAAAATTCTCTCCATCTTCTCCTCAACAATGGCAACTCTGCTTCCAGCACACTCCCCTCAGGCCCTATTAGACTCTTTGCTAATTTGCAAACACGTCGGGACTTTGTCCATCCTACCAACTTCCATAAGGATTTTCCAAGGGAAATGCCTTTATAAGTGCTAGTCCTAATACGTTCTCCCTTTTTTACCCACATGAATGCCAACTCATCATCGCTCATGTTTAAGACCACACTCTGTGAAATTCCCCTGAAACTCTCCCATTCCACTTCTTTAGATACATACCTCTACAATAACACATATTTTATCATTTGTTTACATAATTCATCAAGGTGGATGCTGGGTCTTATTCTTTTTTGTGATCCCAATACTAGCCTGATGTGTGCCTTTTATTATGTGATAAACACATTTTTGTATAATGGATTAATGTTTGTGGGTCCAGTATTTCAAATTAAGATTCTCTCCCCAACCACTTTTTCCTGAAAACAGTAGACACTTGGGCTTTGGAGGTTAATGAATCAATACATTGTGGTGGAAAGAAAGGCACATGGCTGCTGGGACGGTTATCGGGATTCCCGTTAAAGAAGCCACTTCACCAAGCCAATCATGAACACGCAGCAAGTAGATGAGATGTGTACCAGGCTAAGCCATTGGGACACCGGAGACTAGGTCTTTGAGGGTGAGGACCTTTGCCACACAGGCTTGTGCGACAACAAAAATGGACATACGATAAAACTGTTTTACAAAGTAGAGTGAGTTTATATCATTGGCTGTTTAAAACAAGTGACCTCTCTCTAATATGAGACTGTGATTATAGGGATTAGTGTTTTCATGAGGAAATTCCTTCCCAGCTCTTCTCTGAACAGTTTTATATTTTTCCAAACCCCAATTCCCAGCAAAATCAGTACAGAAACTGAGAAACTATTTCTATTGTGAGAATTCAAGGAACACATAAATGTCACTTATTTGAAGGAATTCACTAATATCAACTCAATAAGACTAAAAAGTGCTGTCACGTGGAGATTAAGGATGACCTTGCTAGGAGCAGGAAAGGGATATTGTAAGAGGGAGGGAAGCTAGGTTGGTCCTGAAAATAAGTCTTTTGCAATTCCAAGTGTTCTGTCACTTGAGTTGGAAGCACCCTGTGTAGCGCCATCACGATAGATTGTGCCCTAACCCCTCAAGAATTACCCTCCAGTCCCTGATAATGAGGCCACTTGATTAGGAATGTGTCCTATCCTAGAGTGTGAGGGTGAAGAATACCGGGAATGGGACACAAAATTGCCAAAGAGAATGAGAAAAGTTCAGGGATCAGGCATTTGAGGAGAAAACTCTTACCCTCTCCCATCCCACCGTAGTTTTAGCAAGGAGAGGTTATGAATGGCTGCAAGACACCTTTCCTGCAGAACCTGCTTCTTATCAGTGTGGCACATTTCCTACAGCTGTGTTTTCCCACCACCCTAGAGCTCACCTGTGTTTCTTTGGCCCCTCTACTCCTGATTCTGCTAATTCACCAGTCTGGTTTTTCAAGCTCCTGGGGTTATTTCTCTTTGGATTTGCACTGTGATAAGCTCTGCTTTTATGCAGATGAACTTGATTGGGTTCTAGTATCTTATTGACAGTAGATAATGGGTGGCATTTATTGAACCCTTGCTGCACGCCTGACACTGACCGGCTTTAGTGCTTTACAGGTAGTGCCTTATTTAATGTTTATAACAATTCTATGAGGTATAGAATGTTGGAAGATAAACTGAGGCGTATTAAAAATTTTAGGAGTTTATTTGAGGAAATATCACCTAAAATGGGGCAGCACCAAACCAGGAGCGGTTAGAAGTGCTCTCCACCTGCCGAGAGAGCTAGAGGGCAAGACTTGTATAGAGAAGACACAGGAAGCAAAGCAAGGAGGCTATTTGATTGACTATAGCCTAAGTGGGTGCCTCCTCTGGGAAAGCCCATTTGGCTGTTCTTGACAGGTAGTCCTTAGGTTTTGATTGCTTAGCCTTGAGGCATTACAGATTGAGGTTTTGGTTTGCTAATGCAGGCTGCTAAGGCATCAGAGCCATCTCGAGTGACCTCCCTGTTTAATTTGACAGGACTATCTCCATTTTGCAGGTAAGGACACTGAGCCCCAAGGTCACACAGTAAACATCGGAGCCACGACCCAGACCCAGTGTTTTACCTCCCACCCTGTATTGCTCCAGGTCTTTTATCCACACTGTTTGATGATCTTGTCTTTCTGCAGTAAAATCAGACAGATAGATCTTATGTAAAGCCATTGAAAATGTTTGAGGAGCTCCATGCAAAAACATCTATGTCCAGTTCAATACTCATGAACGCCAGAGACTCGTGCCAACAAATCCATGCTGAAAATTCTTCTCATTCTCTTATCTGTTTCAAATGGGTGGATCAGATCTGTTAGTAATAGAATGGAGCTTAGAGATCATCCAACCCAAAATTTCTCAACTTTTAGCTGCATCTGAACCACCTTGAGGGCTTGTTGGAACAAGACCAATGGGCCCTAGTTTCAGAGTTTCTGATCGCGTAGCTCCGGGGTGGGGCCTTAAAATTTGCACATTTGTCAGGCTTCAGATCCTGCTGCTACTCTGGGGACCACACTGCGAGCACACCGGACCCAAACCAACCTGGCTTAATTTTCAAAAGAGGAAACCCAGGCCTGGGGAGCCGGAGGGCCTCTTCCAAAGAAACTTGATGACCACGAGGCAGAGGCAGAATAGTATCTAAATTCTTTAACCCTCATTATGCAGCCTCTGAAAATAACCAACAATAAAAATAGCATTGCCTGCAGGAAGTAAGCTTACACCCTGGGGGTGCAAGCATGTATGGGCACAAAGCTTACTGAAGGTGAGTAGGCACAAGATAGTAGACGCTTTTAACTGTTCACACCATTTGACCCCATCATATCATTTTTAGCAAATTAGCCTTTGAAAATGCCAGAGATGGGTAGATGTTTTTGCACAAAGAAATATATATATTTAAAGATATATAACATCTTTAATTTTTAATTTAAAATAATACCTAATTTAGTATCTTTAATACCCCAAATCTCCCATCTTTACATAAATATATACACCTTTGTGTGATATAAGTATTATATATTAATGTGTTTTTGGGGTAGGGGGAGGAGAGTTGGCGCTAAGGTTCAGCTGGGTCCCCCTCAGAGGCTCACAGCAGTAAGCATCCGGATTATGTTTGGGACTACACTCCTGCCTCTGTCTACACTTACTTTTGTGGGGGCTAAGGGCTACCCCTTTATGCTATCACCATCTGGCTGAGTGTTCAAGCAATCCTCTCTCTTCCGGCAGCCTTGACTGCCCCTGGCTATTAGACAAGAACGAGGAGAAGGACAAACTGGCATCCATTCAACCTCCAGGGGGCACTGGCAACAACAGAGCATGCGCTTTGGTGTCTTGTCGTTCTCACGTGCCGTGGTCCCTGCCCCTCCCGCTCTTCATCAGGACTGGGGCATTTTTTAACCTACCCTCTAGAGATTAAAAACAAACTAAAAACTTTGTCCTGCAAATATCACCTTAATTGTCTCACGCTTGGAATAGCATCCACTGGAATTAATAAAAGTACGGGCAGCCTTTGGTTTACGTGTCCCAAGTGGGTAACTAAGTCTGGTTGTTTAGGAGAAGGGCTGGGTGATTCCAGGGAAGGCGGTTGTAGAAGGGAAGTGGGAAAAGAGTTGGACCTTGAGGCACAATGAAGAAATAGGATGAGCACAGAAAGGGAGAAAGCATTCTCGTGAATACTTCAAAATAAATGATACTGCCAAACAAGTAAGGTATACACATACTCTAGGGTCTAAGCAGTATTACCGAATCATCCTGAAGGACAGCGTTTCTCACAACTCCCATCTCCCTAAAGCTTTCCCCAGAGGTGAATTGTTCATCCTCTTCAGTTTGTCACTTCCAGGGCCAGGTTTGGGTTTCGTGGAGCATGAAATGTATCCGCCCCGCGGGACTCTTCCAAAGGAAAATTATTCATCTGACAGTTTGTATACATTTCCGGGCTCCAGAAGGAGACTGGGTGAGTAAGGAGCCCAGAAGCTTCATTAATTTCCTGCTTAATGTCCCTTTGGCAATCTCTGTAACTCCAAATAGCTTCTACACACTTTGAAAGGTGTAGACTTAGCTCGCCCAAGAGAGCCTGTAACCTCCCTTTCTCATCTACTGATATTTGCCAGTTATATTTTTAGTTCTTTGGGAGTTTGTTTTTTTTTATCTCTATGGTGTGCTAAAGCCTCTATCTCAGGGGCACCTGGGTGCCTCAGTGGGTTGAGCCTCTGCCTTTGGCTCAGGTCATGGTCTCAGGGTCCTGGGATTGAGCCCCGCATAGGGCTCTCCGCTCAGCAGGGAACCTGCTTCCCCCTCTCTCTCTCTCTGCCTGCCTTTCTGCCTACTTGTGATCTCTCTCTCTGTGTGTCAAATAAATAAGTAAAATCTTTAAAAAAAATAAAATAAAACCTCTATCTCTACTTCTTCAGGAAAGTTAGATATAAAATTAGAAAATGAATTTCCCTGTTCTTCTCTCTCTCTTTTCCCTCTGTCCCATCTCTGCTACCTCTGAATTTGTCAGCTCTAACAGTACGCCAAAAATATCAGACTTGACAAAATATATCTTTTGCTCAGAATCTATGATGAGGTCTTCTGTGCTGTCATTAACATGATTTTAAAGGCTGAAAATCTTGGGGCGCCTGGGTGGCTCAGTGGGTTAAAGCCTCTGCCTTCAGCTCAGGTCATGATCTCAGGGTCCTGGGATCTAGCTGGCTTCAGCTCAGGTCATGATCTCAGGGTCCTGGGATCGAGCCCCGCAGCGAGCTCTCTGCTCAGCAGGGAGCCTGCTTCCCCCTCTCTCTCTGCCTGCCTCTCTGCCTACTTGTGATCTCTCTCTGTCAAATAAAAAAATAAAAATCTTTAAAAAAATACCTTAAGTCTCTTTAAAAAATAAATAAATAAAAGGCTGAAAAACCTATAAACAGCACTGATGACATCATAGTCATGCAAATGTAGGTGAGTGCAGAAATACACAATGTGATTGGAAGTGGGAAGAGGGAACATAATTCACAAAATCTGGGCTGTTATAGGAGCTTATCTCAAACGTCAAGTTCAAATAAACTCTGTTACTGCATCCCATTAATTGCTCAAAATTTTTGTCTTTTATATTTACACCTTAACTTTCTTTTACAGATTTTTTTCTTAGCATTTCTAATTATCTTTCTTTTTCTTTCCTTTTTTTCCTTTTTACAGTTCTCAGGATAATAATGTGTTTTGAATGGTCAATAAGCACATCCAGGTTTTTCAAGTTGCTATCTGTTATAATAAATTTCCTTTCTTCTCAAAGACATTCTGTGAGAATTCTGGCTTCTTGTTCGAAAATTTTGAATGATTGCTTTCTCAGCCTGCCACACAGAATTATCCTAAAAATTCTTTTCGTGATATTTCTCTGCTAAAGCAACTAGATCTTGACACTTATGTCTTTCTCTTCCTTGGATCCTTTTTTGGTTTTGTGGTAGCAACATCCTGAAGAAACTTTTTATAGAAAGGAGGGAGGAATCTTTTCTTAGGTCTTGCGTGTCTCAGAATGTCATTACTTTGTCTTCAGATTTTGATTGATGATTTAAATCATATAGAGATCTTAGTTTAATGGAATTTTCTCTCAGAACTGTGAAGGCAGCGCATCACCAGTTCTAGAATCCAACATTTCTGAAAAGAAATTGGAATGCAAATCAGATTCTTATTCTTTTCCATATCACCTGCTTCATTTTGTCCCCACTCTGTAGATCCTTTTAATAACTTCTTTTTATCATAGGTATATAAAGACTTCATCAGTCTATGTACAAAAGTGAGTTATGTTTTTACTTCGCTTAAGTTTGGTATTCTACGCTATCTTCCAATAAAAAAAATAATATCTTTCTTCAGCTTAGAAGAATTTCCTTCAAAAATTAAAAAGAAAATTATTTCTCCCCTCCATTTTCTCTGTTCTCTGATTCTGGAATTTCTCCTAGATGCTTATCATTTGAATGAATCCTATGTGTCTCTGAATGTTCATATTACATTTTATTCTCTCGCTTTTTTGCTCTGAAATCTGGATGACATCTGTGAGTTTCCTTTTAGCAGTCTATTGAAAAATTTGGCCACGGTAGTTTTAAATTTGAATAAATCTTTCTTGTCCTTGGATTTAATAAATTTCCCAATTTATTAAAAACTTCTCTTTAGTTTTCTGAATTACCTCTATATCTTTAGGGCTAATTGTTGTGTGTTTCTTCTCGGTTCTTGTCTGTGTTCCATTGGCTTTCCTCAACGGTCTTGGTTGTCCATTTATGTTTGGAATAAAGGAATTGGGCTGATTGAGAGTAGATTTTCTCCACGGAGGAAGAGTCTGCTTTCTCTACAGACCTCCCTACCAGATGGACAGTTGTTCTTGAGCTGTGTACATAGGTCAGGATAAGTCCCTTGTCACTGGGGGATAACTGGTGAGTGGCCATTACTTGCCAGAATGAGGAAAGATTTTTTCTGGAACACGTACAGCTACACCCAAGCCTGCTTATTTCCAGGCAGCTTGTTTAACTTCTTCAGAGCATGTCTTTGGTTTCAGTCTGTGGAAAATGGCTGCTGTCAGTTGCTTGGTATATGCACAGGTGGGGGGAAGAGGATGAGTAGGCAGGTGGATGGATGTTCCCACACCACATCTGCACTTAATACCCAGATGGACGCCCCACTTTATACCCCTGCTTTTTTACTAATACCCCATGCTTGGAACTTATTTGAGCTTCTTCTAGGAAACTGGGTTTCGCTTCCACCAATTTCTTCCTCTTCGCGGTGACTGAGGCTTCCACACAACCCACCTGCTTTCTGTATTCCAGAAATCTATCGACACATCCTGTCTGCTAAGGATCATTACCCATTTGCTCCCAAATGTTAATGGATTTACTTTATTTTGTATTTCTTTAGTGTCATTCTGTACTATTTTGTACTTTTAAGTGTCATTTCAATGATGTGTAGAAAAATCATGAAGTAAAATTTGCCTTCAAAAGCCCATGTTGTCTACTAAAGCTTTACCTTGGAAAAACGGAGATTTCCTCTGAAAAGATTTAGGTCTGTGTATACACACAGATACACACATGTAAAAGATTGGAATAAAATGATTTTGTGAGGTAGGAGGAAGGGGAAAATCTATAGATGCTCAGTAAATACTTAATTGATTGATTTAAAAATCTTGTTCAGTAGAACACAATTGTTTTGTAATATTATATGAAAAGAGCAATGTGGAAAGTTGTGACAGTTCTGGACGATAATCATCTAAGGCATCTGGGGACGATGAAGAGTAATGCTTTTTTTTTTTAATAGAGCTGGTTAGTGATTTCAGTGGCAGCTGAATATTCCAGATGATGAGTTAGAACACAGCAATGTGCTCCTGATATTTAAAATCGAACAGCTACTAACCACTTTTTCAGTTTTGCCTACACACATGGTCATGAAAAACTACGCAAGGTTTATTGCAAATGTATCTTGTAAGTGAAGTTACATGGAGCAATAAAATGTAGTAGTTCTTGCTTTACTAGGTCACTCTGGACTTTCCCAAAACCCTCTTTTTCTTATGCAGCAGCCATTAAGTGGGGAGCCATAACTTTGTGTAATGTAATTAAATGGTAATGGACTTTTAACATTTTTTATAGGCTTATGAAATATTATTCCCCTGGATCTTTGAAATCTGAAATTCGCAGCATATTGGCAACTCACGATATTGAAGATTCGTTTAATGAGGTACTTGGCTTTAAATAGAGAAAAATATTAAGAAAAATGGTAAGCAACCAAAACTCTTTGCATTATTTAGCTAAGTACTATGAGCATTTATTACTCTCAACAAGCCATGGGAGATAGGGTTGGAAATTTTCTGTGACCAATTGCGAATCCTCCAAGGTCTTCTTGACATTCTGGATTTCAGTTCCTGTCCGTTTGTATGACTATTGTGTAATCATAAATGATAAGAGCTGGGAAGATCATTTACTCTGGCCCTGTCTTCTTTTCTTCTTAGAAATTTGAAGAATACAGAGAGGTACAAAGAATTGAATTATCCTCACCAATGACAATTAAACACTATTAATATTTTGCTTTTCTGGTGGTGGGTATTAAGGAGGGCATGTATTGCACAGAGCACTCGAGGTGGTACATAAACAATGAATCTTGGAACACTGAAAAAATAAAATAAAATAAAATAAAACATTTTGCTTTACTTGCTTTCAATTTTTTTCCAGGAATATATGTTAAAAGATATTACACTACTGTATGACTACACCGTCTTCTTAAAAGAAAAAAATTAAAAACTTACAGATGAAAATAAAAGTACTGTCTAATTTGTATCCCTTTTGCAAAATACTCTCCATTTCGAAGAGGCAATCAGTATTATAAATTGGTATCTAACCTTTAAGACTTTTTAAAAATTCTTTTACGTATTTATATAGAGTAACCATTGTGTTACTCTGTATACATTTTAAAATTACATGTAAATCATATCATGTTGTTTATTTGTGATGCAGTTTGTTTTATTTACTAAATATGTTTTTGAGATCTGTTCTTATTGTTACACCTAGCTATAATTCATTGTTTAAATGGCCGAATTATGGCCCCACATTAAATTCTTTTTGATGGATATAGATATTGATATCAGATTTCCTTGGGTTGAGTACATCTAACATATCCTTATCCTTATTTGCCTTTTAGTGTCATTTCACCTTAACTGGGTCTCTCATCAATAGCTTATAGCTAGATTGTTTTTTAAAGATTTTCTAATGTATTTATTTGAGAGACAGTGAAAGAGAGCATGAGCAGGGGGAAGGGCAGAGGCAGGGGGAGAAGTAGACTCCCCGCCAAGCAGGGAGCCTGCCTCGGGCACAGTCCCAGGACTCTGAGATCATGACTGGAGCCAAAAGCAGACACTTAACCAACTGAGCCACCCAGGGCCCCAGAGCTAGATTTTTTTTAAGGTAAGAGTTTTCCTCTCTAATTAGACAAACTTACCCCATTTACACTTATTCATAATTTATTCATAATAAATTCTGACTTATTTCTTCCACCTGATTGTTTGGTCTCTCATTGACCGTAGTCTCTCTTTGTTTTTTTTTTTTTCCCTACTTTCAATCCTCCTCTTCTCCAGTCTTCCAATGGCATAATCATGCTTTCTTGAGTCTATTTTTCCATTTATTGGATTTGAACTTATAATTCTATTTCCTGTTTTTTAGTGATTACTTTGGAGTATGTAACATGTATTGTGCCTCCCATTTTCTTAGCAAGGTCTCATGTTTATCACTACGCCAAACTTCCTCCACTTTTAGATCTGCTTTTAGTTTCCTCCACACTGCTTTTCTCCATCTGCTTTGTTGTTTTTTGAGATGTTAGTTTATTTTTATCGGAAGCATAAAGTAGCAGCACCTGGCTGGCTCAGTCGGTGAAACATACACCTCTTGATCTCGGGGTCGTCAATTTGAACCCCATGTTGGGTACAGAGATGACTTAAAAAACAAAACCTTCAAAAAAGCATAAATACTGGGATTATTGCTGTCTTATTATTATTCGTGGTCATTGTTTATTTCCTGCTGCTGCTTTATGACCTGAGCTAAGGCACAGTTTGTGTTTTCCCATTGTACATGTCTATGCAGGGTGAAGTCACCACTACCTTCTTGCCGGCCCTGCCAGAGAGCAGGTTTCCTGGCTAAAACTGTACTGTGGGGCCAGATATTTCCACTCTGGAATAGGAGGGTTGGAATAGGAGGCTATATCTGGCTTCATGCCTAAGCTCCATTCAACAAACTTTATTTCGCCAGAGAATTCCATATTGGGATTATGCAGTGCTAACCTGGGTTAATAAAATTAGTATGGGTTTGTTTAATTGATGAGGGACGAATGGGGGACAGATACTCCATTAAAATATGATTACACAAAGAATAATACCTGAATTAGACAGAAAGCAGTGCAATAATCACAGGAACTGGGGTACTAGGGATCTCATTTTCTTGGGGATGCCACAGATGTCTTCTCAGGGAAGTATATTTTGATTTGGCCCTCGAGGGATGACAGAGCATGAGCCAGGTCAAGAATTGTAGGGGGAGGGAACAGTGAATTCAAGATCATGGAGATAGGAAAGAGCAGGGCCGATTCTGAAAATGGCTCAAAGCTCTACATGATTGGAGAGAAGGACATGGGGAGAGGAGTGGCAGGAAAGAGCTGGGAGAAGCGAGGACAGTGGCTGGGGTCAGGTGCAGACTCTTCCTGTGTGTCACATAAAAAGTCTGGATGTTACACGTGACCATGGCTGGTGACTATCCAGCACATCGGCTTGCCCCTTCTCATCCCTGGCAACACGGAATTAGTCATTCTACTTCTCCACTCAGACAAGGCATGGCCTTAGAAACCTTTTCCTCATGACACTCACAGAATGGTCTCCAGTTAAAAGAGTTGGCATGTCAATTTGTCGCCTCTGCTATTAGCAGTAGGAAACCTCTGAAATAATTCATTCGTATTTTAGAAAAACAGCTTCGGCGAAGGGATGGACACAAAAGATGGAGCAGGAAGTGGTCACAGGCCAGAGCCGTTGAAGGTCTGTAATCAGATACGGTAACTGATACAGAGTAGAAGTAACACGTTGGAAAGGAAATGTAGCAGATGGGCCTCATCCCAATTTGGCACTCGGAGAGGAGAGAAAAGGTTGGAAATCAAGAGCAAATGCAAGGACAGCTCCAGGCTTTCTGCCATGGAAACCGGGCAGGTGGCTGGTGCCTGGTACCCATGGCCCCAGACCACCTGTGATTTGGGCTGAGAGAATCCTGTCCAGTACCTTTGAAGTACCTCTCCTCTTCTGCCTCGTGGTTTTGGAACTTCCTAGCACAGAAATAGCCCAGAAGTCTGGGAGAATTTATGACTCTGGGGTGGGGAGTAACATCAACTGAGAAGGAATGCAAGTTGGTGGACAAGTGCCCCAGCCTTCTGTCCTTTGGAGGGACAAATCTGAAACACATGCCGTGCAGTTCCCGAGGGCCCCCAGTGGGACTGAGCCTCTCGGCTGCCAGCGGGAGGAGTCAGATCAATCAAACGTCCTTCACTGGCCTCCGCTCCTTCCTTGGCTTTCTCAACTCCACACTCCTCCTCGTGGGTAGACTCCGGTAAGCCAGCTGCACCTGCGTCCTTGTTTCATGCTGTTTCGTCATAAAGACAGGGATAAAAATGCCTTTATTTGGAAGGGATGGAGACTTGACCAGGAGGCTGGGGTGGAGGTCATGGGCAGGAGAACGAAGCAGTTAATTCAGAAAATGTTCAATGTGAGGTTCCTGTGACGATTCCAAACCTGCAGGAACAGGGAATGGCACATAGCAGGCTCTCAGCAGGCATGTCCGGTTCTCCTTGGCTTTGTTGCCCTTCACAGGTATTGTGTAATTTACAAATGGAAGGTTTGTATCACGTCTGCACCCAGCACGTCTATTGGCGCCATTTTCCAACAGTGTGTACTCACTTCATGCCCATTTTAGTAATGCCCACGATATTTCAGACCTTTTTATCATTATTATTTTTGTTACAGTGACCTGTGGTCAGTGACTGTTGATGTTCCCATTATAATCATTTTGGGGCCCCGTGGACTGTGTTCCTAGAAGATGGCAAACTCAATCCTTGTATGTTGTGTGTGTTCTGACTGCTTCACCAACTTGCTGTTCCTCTCTCTCTCTCCCTCTCCTCGGGCCTCCCTGTTCCCTGAGACACAATTTCATTTTGGAAGATTTATTTTAGGGGAACGGAGGGGCAGAGGGAAAGAATCCCTAGCAGACTCCCTGCTGCATGCAGAGCTCCACCTGAGGCTCAAGCTCACCACCCTGAGGTCACGGCCTGAGCTGAAATCAAGAGTGGGACACTTAACCAATTGTGCTACCCAGGTGTCCCACATGTCTCTCATTTTAAATCAAAAGCTGGAAGTGATTTAGCTCAGTGAGGAAGGCATGTTGAAAGCCGAGATAGGGTGAAAGCCAGACCTCCTACAGCAAACAGTTAGCCAAGTTGTGAATGCAAAGGAAAAGTTCTTGAAGAAAATTAAAAGTGCTATTGCAGTGAACACATCAATGATAAGAAATGAAATAGCCTTATTTTCAATACGGAGAAAGTTTCAGTGGTCTGGATAGAAGACCAAACCAGCCACAACATTTCTTAAGCCAGAACCTAATCCGGACTAAGGCCCTCACTCTCTTCAATTCTGTGAAGGTTGAGAGAGGTGGGGAGGCTGCAGAAGAAAAGAGTGAAGCTAACAGAAGTGGGCTCATGAGGTTTAAGGAAAGACGATGTCTCCGTAACATGAAGTGCAAAGTGAACCCGCAGGGGCTGATGTAGAAGCTGAAGCCAGTTATCCGGACGCTCTAGCTAAGATAATTCATCAAGGTCACCACACTAAACAGATTTTCAATGTGGACAAAACAGCCTTCTGTTGGAAGGAGATGCCATCTAGGACTTTCATAGCTAGAGAGGAGAAGTCCACGTCTGGCTTCAAACCTGCAAAGGAAAGGCTGAATCTCTTGTTAGCAGCTTAATGTAGCTGGTGACTTAAAGTTGAAGCCGACGTTCATTTACCATTCTGAAAATCATAGGGCCTTAAGAATTATGTTAAATCTACTCTGCATTCTATTGGTTGAACAGCAAAGCCTGGATGGCAACACATCTGTTTATAATACGGTTTACCGAATAGTTTGAGCTCACTGTTGAGAACTACTGCTCAAAAAAAAAAAAAAAGGTATCTTTTGAAATATTACTGCTCATTGACAATGTACCTAATTACTGGAGTTCTGCTAGAGATGTAGAGATGTGCCATGAGATTCGGGTTGTTTTTATGCCTGCCAGTGACATCCATTCTGCAGCCTACGGGTCAGGGAGTAATTTCATCTTTTAAGTGATACCATTTAAGAAATACATTGCATACGGCTCTAACTGCTAGAGGTAGTGATTCCTCTGATGGATCTGGGCAAAGGCCACTGAAAACCTTCTGGAAAGGATTCACCATTCCAGATGTCATTAAAAATGTTCATGATTCAAGGCAAGAGGTCAAAATATCAACATTAACGGGAGTCTGGAGGAAGCTGATTTCCACCCTTGTAGATAACAGTGAGGTGTTCAAGACTTCAGCAGAGGAGGGAACTGCAGCTGTGGTGGGAAGAGCAGAGAACTAGACTTAGAGGCAGGCCTGAAGAGGGGGCTGACCTGTCGCCATCTCATCACAAATTTCTCACGGATGAGCTTCTTGTGGATGAGCAAAGAAAGTGGTTTCTTTTTTATATATATATATTTAAGATTTTATTTATTTATTTGACAGAGTGAGACCTAGTGAGAGAAGGAACACAAGCAGGGGGAGTGGGAGAGGGAGAAGCAGGCTTCCCGCTGATCAGGGAGCCCATGTGGGATTCGATTCCAGGACCCGGAGATCATGACCTGAGCGGAAGGCAGATGCTTAACAACTGAGCCACCTAGGTGCCCTAGAAAGTGGTTTCTTGTGATGAGCCTCCTCCTGGTGGAGACGCTATGAAGAACGTTTAAATGACAAGGAAGGATTTAGATTATCACATAAATTTAGCTGATAAAGCAGCATCAGGGTTTGAGAGGATTGACTCTAATTCTGAAAGAAGTTCTCCTGCTGTTGCAATGTTATCAAACAGCATCACATGCTACAGAGAAACCATGGATGAAAGGAAGAGTCCATCCATGCAGCAAGGCAAGCAGTTGTCTTATTTTCAGAAATTGGCACAGACACCCCACCATCCCGCAACCACCACTCTGATCAGTCAGCAGCCATCAGCAGGCAGGCAAGACCCTCCACCAGCAAAAAGATTAGGACCTGCCAGAAGCTCAGCAGATGATTAGCATTTTTTAGCAGTAAAGTATTTTTTAATTAAGGTACATACATATTTTTAGGCATGATGCTATTGCTACAGTATAGGGTACAGGTAACTTTTATAAGCAACGGGAAACCACAAAATTCATTTGACCAGCTTTCTTTCGATATTTGCTTTATTGTGGTGGTCTGGAACCAAACCCGCAGGATCTCCAAGGTATGCCTGTAATGTGATAAGCAGACGACAGTGAAAGTCTTAGAGCAGAGGAAGTCTCATGTTTAAGGCTCATTCATCCTGAAAAGAGACCAAAGGCATGAACTAATGCTTCAAGAGATATTTATGGAGCCCGGTGCTCTGTTTGCTTTTTACACACTAATTGGCAAATTTATTGGGTTGCCAAGATGGCAAGTTTATGGATTAAAAAAAATATATATAATTTACTAGTAAATGTCGTCTGTGTTGTACTTGAGTTGCTCTTTTTTTCTTTGAAGAAAGTTAAGCTTAAGAAGAAAAGTAAAAATTACAGGAAATAATTTGCAAATTGTTGGCATTTGTGAAGATTTTTGAAAGACCAGGGGATCGGAGGTGGGGACCGGCTTCCCTCCTCTCTGTTCAATGACTGTCATTGTTTCGCTGGCGAGAACAGTCTCTGGATTTCGCTGCGCCGATGTGAGAGGCAGCTAACGAGTAAGCACCTTTGTTTATGAATGTGTGCTGTCAATACACTAGCTAGTGTCACATGTGGCTCATAAGGACAGGAAATAAGGCTAGTGCAACTGAGAAATGTTTTATTTCTTGTATTGTAATTAATTTAAATGAAGAAGCTGAAGCAATGTTTAATATTTTTCCATGAAACCCCAAGTTTGTTTCGGCAAGACTACATTAGGCTTTGTTGAAAATGTAGCACGTGAATGGATATTTCTAAGGCTTAGTATGATTATAAAAGGATGTAAAATGTCTCATTAATGCTTTGCAAAAGCATTGTTGGGGTAGCGTTGACATACAAAACACCATGCATATTTAATGTCTACAATTGGATAAGTTTGGACTTAAGCATAAAACCAGGAAAACATCACTGTGATCATGGTATAGACATATCCATCACCTCCAGAAGTTTCCTTGAACCTGCTCTTTTGTGTATGTGGTAAGAACACTTAACACAAGATCTATCCTCTTACAAAGTTTGGAGTGCAGTATACGGTATCATTTACTACTCCATATGTCATACGGCAGACCCCTAGAACTAATTCATCTTGTAATTTTATGTACTGTTTTGCAAGGAGCATATTTTAGGTGCATTGGGTTAAACAAAATCTATTATTTAAAATTATTTCATTTTTTTTCTCTTCGCTTTTTTTTAACGTGGCTGTTAGAACACAGAACTAGAACTAACAGAGAACTAGATACGTGTCTAACAGTATACGTTTATCGATAGCACTTGTATAAAATGTCCTAAAAGTATAAGCCACAAGCTTTCCAGTTAATGGAGGCCTTTTCTGGGTGTAAGGATTCTGGCTGAGGCATCTCCCCCCCACACAGCTTTTCTTTGGCCTTAAGCTTCTCATGTATCTATGACACCGAACTCTCTTACCATGTTGGGGGCTAAGAATAAAAGGCACAAATCCTATAACAGAAGAAATGTTCTCCAGAGTTTAGTTTTGTTTTGCTTTGATTTTTTGACCCAGACTTGGCTCTTTAGTGTATTTGTCAGTTTGTTTGTGTTATTGAGGCCCAAAGCATTGGATTTTCTTTCAAAATGGCAGGAAGAGGGTAAGGGTGGGACCTGAGGAGGAAACAAAACAAAACAAAACCCCTCGGCCCCGCGGAGTGAGGGCGTGGCTGGAACCGTGTTGGCAGCTACTCCCCGAGCCCAGAGACAAGGGATCAGGTGGAGGACAGCCTGGGGTGGAGGCCTCGAGAATCGGTACCCGGAAAATGCGAAGCCAGAGGAGCATTTGGCTTAGCTCCTCTGTGGGTTCCCAACACAGGGTCCAAGACCAGAGAGGAGGCCAGAAGCAGCGGGCGCCAGGGAATCACGATAGAGGCGGGGACACATCTCCATGGTGAAACTCTCATAAACGAGCTGCCGGAGACACACAAGGGTGCGGGGCAAGCCAGACCGAGGGCAGGCACGTGGGGCAGGGGTGTGTGTAGTCAGCGGTGTCCTCCCAGGGCCCAAGTCGCTCCTGCCGCGGGAGAGGATTTCACCACACATCCCTTGTCCGGGAGACCCCGGCTGCCCGGCTGCCGACAAATGGGTTTAGTTCCCCAGCCCTACGAGTCAAAGCAACTCTGTCGGGCTCTCTTCAAACCGGTTGGTGTTGTGGACTTTTCTCGGTTCCTCTTCGTAGATCACACAAAAGTCTGGCTTATTATATTGTTTGTCGCTCCGTCCTTCTGGCCTGAAGTTGCCTTAATCCTCTCTCTCTTGCCAGCGCCCCGCAAGGTTATGAGCTACCAACAAGTAGCTGGAGTGGTGGGCCGGCAGTGGACGCGGCCTCGAAAGTAGGAAACCATGTCACTGAAGGACACGTAAAATCCCAGCGCTTTCTTAAAAAGTTCCCCCAAACGCCTTTGGGCACACACAGATGTTTAAATACTCATATGCCTACATGGATTAAAACCCAGTATATGAAACAACGCCTTCATTTTGGTGTCAGTCTGGGTGAGGGGCCCCCACTGTTAGGGTGGCCTGGGGAAGCTGTTTTCAAGAGCTATTCTTTGCAGCTGGATTGTTCGCTGCCTCGATGGAGCTAAAACTCTTCCAAAGAAGTGAACTGTCCTCACAGAAATAGCTGAAAGAAACACACCAAGTTTCTTGGCATGATGCGGCCAGGCAGGCTGCAATAGATTAGCTCTGCCCTTAACAACAAGTTTCACTGGGCCGATGAGAGATGTTATGGAAACGTATCAAGGGAAAGAGGACTCCAGCTTCAGCTGGCCAGCAGACCATAGGGTAATCACTGCAATGAAAATACTGAACCAGCACCAAGACTCACAAAGCAGCTTATTATAAGGATTTAATATACAGTATGACGGAGAATCTGGATAGCTCCGGTAATGGGATACGGAGCCTTGCTCTTCTCAGTCCCTGGTTCGAATTTGGATTAAGTCCATTTCAACTAAAATTAGTTGCCATTTGAGACACTTTGGAGGCCTCGGCGAAACAAGCCGGTCACCTCATCCTGGCTACCAGGGGAGTTGACCTCACACGCGGGGGCTACCTCCCCAAAGGAAAAAATCCCAACTGTTGTCATGATGTAGGTTTCCTTTTGGAGCGGAGATAGGAGTCCCACCAACATTATTTTAAAAAATGCTCGAGTCCCAAACTCCAACTCGGTGACCAAAGGGTCCCTCATTCAGTTCTGGAGAGTCAAGATTGCAAAGGTCAAAAACAAAGCAAAACAACGACAACAACAAAGCCTCTTCTAAGGCAAGTCTAGTTCTTCAATCAGACTCTAAGAAAGTAGCCTGGTGGCTTGATAATTAGAAGCTACTGTAGAGATCCGGGGGTCCTTCCCCACCAGGCCAAGTCCCCCCCACGTGCAGGTGGAAATGAAGCTTCCGGAGGCAGCCATCTTGGAGGGCTGCCTGCTTTTACGAAGGCCTGTCTTCCCGGTTTCCTGCTCTGTCTTGCTTGTCCCGTCTATCAAGTGGCTGAATTTGTGCAGCAACAGGAATAAAATGAAGCCAACACAGTCTTGCTATCTCTCTCCATCTATAAAGAAGGTTCTTATTTGTCTGCCAGCCACAGCCCACCTTGCCACATCCTTGTTTTGCAGAACGTTAGGACATAAGAAGTTACCAGAAAAGTGCCTGAAAGCATCACAGTGCGGGAAGATGCTACATTCCTGGGGACACCGAGGCTCTCTAAACACTGTTGTTGGGTCCACAGTCGGGAACCTCTCTGCCCGCCCTTGATTCAGACTCTCTCCTGCACTGCCTCAGCCAGAAAAGCGGAGTCACTCGTACAACTGGAAAAAAGGCTGGCGTTCCTGGGCTCGCAGGCTCCTGGGTCTCTGCGCTCTTCACTGCCATCATCTGGCATCGGGACTCTTTCTCATGCCTCTAGGCCCACAGCAGATACACTAGTTACAAAAATTCTCTCTGAGTGCCGTGTTCCTGGACACCAAAATCTAGATGGATAGATGCTTTCTGGATTGAGCAGCCAAAAATTACAAAGAGGTCGGCGGTCAGAGCTACACTCCTTCAAGTGTGTGGGTTTCTCTTCCATCTGTCGTCTTCTCACAGCAGAGTCACTGAAACAGGAAAAGAGAAGGTCTGAAAGCACTTCTGCTCTAAAAAGTAACCAAGAGCCACACCACCGGTCTGCGGACGGTCGCCACCAAAGGCATTCCTCGACGTGAAGGAGGAGACCCAGTAAAGTTCTCTGCCTGGTCCTTGAGATCTTGTTCACTTTCCTTCGCAAACCAACCGGAAATGAAATTCGTAAGTAAAATAAGCTATCCTCAATACACTGTCCGAACATAATAGAGTAGTAAAAAGAAAGGAATGTGTATTTTAAAATGAATTTCGATATACCTCTATGTTTCATGAGCGAGAGAGCGCCAACCGTCACCTGGCCGAGGTGTGTTTTATGGGCAGTGTTGCTGCCAATGACACACTTTTGTGAAATGGCGGAAAGGGCTCCTCAGTTCTGAACAGAACAAAAGGTCATTGTCCACACTGATTCATTCCTTGCATATTCCTTCTATGTTCAAGCTGTGCAAGAATTAGTTCACATGGACCTGTAAGTGGAGCTGGAGTCCAGACTTGGGTAATTAAGCCGGCTTTTCTCTCTTGTGAATGTCCAGCAAAGACTCAGGAGTCACGAAGGATGAGGGGAAGTTCTCTCTATGGTGGGGCTGGACAGCAAAGTACCGGACACCCAGCAACCTTCCTTCCCAACACCTCAAAGCTAGGAGCTTCCCTCGGGCATTATAATGGTCCCAGATGTCTCTACCACTTTCCAAACTACCCCCATCAAAAACCTCTGAGTTGGAATGTCAAACTAGTCCCCTGGTTCCTGGTGGAGTTCTGTGGTGTGTCCCTCCATAATTCCCTGTAAATTCTTGTTCAGTGTCTATTGCACCGAGTCAATTACACGTTCTAGCTAGGGCCCGGCTGTCTTGACAAGCACCGCATCTCTTGGCGTGGACGAGGTGCTCAGCAAGGGTCTGTTGAGAGAATCGATGAGGAAATGAATGAATGAATGAATGAGTACTAGATCGTCATCAAACCTGCATTAGTCTATAAGCACAGGCCAAGTGTATATTGTAATGCTTAAAAAAACGTGCCTTTAAAGATTTTACTTTAGGGTTAGTGTCTACTTATATTAGGGATAAATGTAATAACTCTCTTGGCCTCTCATGTGGGCACAAGAAATCTAGCTCAATGTCTGAACTGTCAGGGTGTTTCTTGGGTCGGGGTGATGGGGTTTTGTGCCAGAGAGCTAATGTAGAGAGGAAGCAAAGAGGCAGAGCCGCAAAGATCTAAAATCTTCCTCCTTTCCTGCCTCATTCCTTTTCTCTGCGGCTGCATTAAGTCCATTCTGCCTGGAGCCTTGCAGTGGCTTGTCACATCTCAGGCAGGATCTCATGTTCTGTGTACCATCTGGATCCCAACTCCGTTGGACTGGGAGTCAGGAAGTCTGGATTTGCCTCCCAGTCTTGTCATTAACTAGCTGTGGGACCTTACCAAAGTTTCTCTGCTTCTCGAAGTCTCTGTTTCCTTGTTTATAAAATGGAAGCAGGGGACTAAGAGTTTCTGACTGTTCTTTCCAGCTCTAGTACCGAACATTTAGTGATATTTCATACCTGGGAACAAACAAGGACAGGTAGACTCAAAGTTGTGAAAAAGCTAGAATGTGGTTAAAAAAAAAAAAAAAAAAAAAGCAAAGGTCAGAAACTGAGTTTTGCCTAGTTGACAACATACCCTTGGAACCTCACAGAAGAAACAGGAGGAAAACAAGTCTGTTTAGATTTTGTGGTTTCTGTAAAGTGAATTTAATTTCACTCTCTGTCTAGAAAAGTTTTCTATTTCTTTTTGTATTACCTGGCAGATTTGTTGTGTGATGTATTCTCATTTTTCTTTACTTTCAATGTCAAAGGTAGGATTTAAGAGTAGGTCCTAAACTGTCCAAAATAGGTATTTTGTTGGAGGCTGTTACCTGTCAGAAATGAGACCCCAGACTTCTCAGTGTTCATAATTACAAACAAATAATCCCCCCCAGCAACTAAATAATTTTGTCCCTTGCAGAATCCTTGAAACTCCGAGATTCACTTTCAAGATTGATTCCTATAAACCCTATCATATTTAAGCCTAAGCACATATGAGTTTAATACTCAAATGTTAAAGAGCTATAATTTGGGGGTTCTAAGATCATCTTATGGTTAGCCCATGAAATCAGGGAATTGCTTTTTCTGGAGAGAAAGGAACTGAAATGCATTCATGTGGTGACAGGATTTTATTTGAACAGTACACAGCCTCCTGCCAGCCTTGTTTTTCCAAGAGGTATGGCCTGCACTGAGGGGGCTCTGTTGGGATAGAGAAGCGTCTCCACAGCCCCCCTTCAGCACGAGGTTGGGGCCACTCTTCAAAGCATCTCCTGGTACCTACTGACCAGCTTCCCTCTCGGGTACTGAGGAATCCCAGGGCTGTGTGAGAACTGTGTCCACAGCAGGGACAAGGTCTTGCACGTGTTAAGAAGCACCTGTACACAGAAAACAGCCTGACTTCTCGAACTAAAGGCATCAAAGAAAGAACAGTGTGGATTGTTCCGTTCTCTATATGCACCTGCCACGGGATCTTAAGTGGAGCAAAATTCAGAGAATCGTGTTTGGAAGCTTTCTCATTCTTCAGTAACTTGAAATTGACCCTGAGAGGGAAAGATACACTAGCACTCTGTGTGTGTGTGTGTGTGTGTGTGTGTGTGTGTGTGTGTGCCTGTAGAAGGGCCCAGGCTTTTGGAAGACATCACTCATCGCTGAACTCCAAGAACAAGACTCCGAACTCTGAGTACTTGAATATGCAGCAAAATAGGAAATCCCTGGATGCAACTGAAAAGCCCCAGACTAGATTCTTCTTCAGGTTTAATGCAGAGCTCACAGGTTTGTTGCATCCCATGGATTGCCAAAGACTTGAGCCACCTCAGCTCTAGGTTGTATGCAGGCAATAGTCACAGGGAATAGTCATAGGGAATGTGAATAGGCAATAATCATAGGGAATGTGAATCAACCAGGCCTATCCTCCAAGTCCTGGGAAAAAATGGAAGGAACTGATGGACAAGGCAGCCAAAGGGCTAAAGCACCAGTCTTGTCTCTCCCCATTAAAGTCCTTAAAAGCTTAACATAGTTTTCATTTTTCAGCATTAATTCAAATCTAAGTCTCCTGCCTTCCTCGAAAATCCCCTCTCCACCTTGAGTTGGCTGTTCCAGGAGCATCTTCCCTGCTATTATTTGTGGGTAATTGCTTAACATTTTCTAGAGGTAATTAACCTTGCCTTTGAAATGAAAGAAATCCCTAAATTGAGCAATATGATGAAAGCCATTCTTTCATGTAATTTAGTCTCATCAGCCAAGTACATCAATTTCTAGCTCAAAGGCAGGGCTGAAGAATAAGCAGTCGCGATACTGTAAAGAAAAAAGCTCAAGGTCTCAATACTGTCAATCTCAGTTCCTTCGGAACAGGGTTCCCGAGGCGGCAGCCCGATTGCACGAGGCCAGTGGTTCTGTTCAAGTGCAACGTAGTGACCTTGACAAAGGGCATCTGCTACAAGGAGTCCACATCCGGCTGACAGCAGCATGCTCCATGTTGCACGCATACCTGAAGACTCTGGAAGTTCACTGAGGCTGCCTCCTTCTGCATTAAAATGGAATGTCTCTTAACATTTTTAGGAAAACAAATGTCATATTGCAAAGAGCTCTGGGAGTCTACGTACAGTTTGTCTATTCCCACCAGCGTCTGTATGCACACCTGTCTCACGATTCACTGTGTAAGCAGCTCCTTCAAGACCATAGGTTTTGAGGTGGATGCCACACACAACTTGTGTGACCCCTGCCTCCACCTAAGGCTGTGCCCAGCTGATTTCAGACCGATGCATATCAGAATTTTCCTCTTGCCAAGAGAAAGGTTTCCAAGATGGAGACTAAACATCCCCTGGTATCTCGTTCCAAAGGTTGGGAAAGTTCCGTGCCAGCAAACCACTTTGTGGTTGCATTAGACGCTCTCTGCTGCCCTGCGGTTAGCTGGAAGTCAGTTTACCGCCGGGCTTTTATCGCCCAGCGGTTGCATTTAGCTTTCTGGGTGACCGTGGCCCACGCCCCAAACCAGAGGAAGGCCCTGAGGGGCTTTTTGAGGACCATCCAGAAACCCTCAGAGATGCAGGAGGTCCCGATCAGATCTACAGACACAGATTAAAAAAAAAAAAAAAAGAGAGAGATCACTTTGGCGCCCTCTAGGGGCAGTTTATTGCCATCTTGTAGATTGTGAAATCGTTCATTTGGGTATTTTCATGTCAGTATGGAGACAAACATCTTGTTAGCGATTTCCTCATATGGCTTACCAGTACCCTTTCCTACATTCTTTTTGTTGATTATTTTACATGACCACAGGATCCCTTTTCTCATGGAAACTTCATCATAAAATCCTGTACCGAAGGGGGAAAAAAACCCAACAACAACAAAATTAAAGCCAGAGACTTTGATTGTGTCTATCAGTTCTGTTTATTTTGATGCAAGCACTGAAGGCAGCTCTTCAGCCCTCCTTTTTAAACGTTTCCCATTCACAAACATGTGATTTGAGTCGGTTTCATTTCCCTTTAACAAATGGGGGTGCTCTGGGGAACAAATCTTATGATGCCTCATATTGAAAAGCGGGGCGTTTAGAACCTAACATTCTCGGCACCATTGGGGAAGTTCCTTTACTTCTCTGCACCTCAGTTTTCTCAAGAGTAAAGTGGGTCAGAGGAGCGTGCCTTCCTCATAAGGGTGCTCTGAGGATTAGATGAGATCATGCCCATAAAGCACGCCATCGTCCTTCACAGGTGTCCAGAGTCCCGGGCACTCAAGACAGGAGAACACAGGAGACTCGGGAATTACTTAACAAAGGCACTCAACTCACAGGGCTGTTGAAGGCATTAAGTTAGTTAATGAAGGCAAAACACTACGATAAAGTTTAGCCCCTCATAAACAACTGAAATCCATTGCTGTAGTTATTTTCCTTGTAGATTTCCATTTTATAGTTGAGAACACTGAAACCTATATTGGTTAAGTAACCACTTAGGAAACTGACAAATAGTCCGGAGGCAGAGTCAGGAATCCATCTGACTCCACTGCCCAGGCTTTTTACCACCATTCTCTCTCTATGCATAGTAACTATTACCATCAGTATTATTTTGACAGGAGAAATAATTTTCAGTAGGCTTGCTGTCTCCAACTGAAGAGAAGTTTCCAATTCGTCAGCTCGAGAAGTGCACACTTTGCAGCATGAGCCCACTTACATGAAGACACTAAAAATGTAACCACCCATTCACCAGTCTTTTGGTGGCACGGGGCAGAAGTTCTCTACATTTTTGTTTTGCAGTAAGAGGACATTTTCTGCTGGCTGAGATAATTGACTTGCTCTGGGGAAGTGTAGATAGTTGATAAGGAATTTAAAGAGGGAGCATCCGGAGGGGAGTCAAAAAGCCTTCTTAGGGTCTCCCTGTCGAGGTGAACCCAATCGAAAGCCCTGGTAACTTCTAACATTTCTCTAGACGAGGCTCCAAAGCCACTCTCTTTTTTCTTTTCTTTTCTTTTTTTTTTTTAAGATTTTATTTACTCATTAGAGAGAGAGAACACACAGCAGGGGAGAGGCAGAGGCAGAGGGAGAAGCAGACTCCCTGCCCAGCTGGGAGCCTGACATGGGGCTCGATCCCAGGACCTGGAGATCATGATCTGAGCCAAAGGCAGACGCTTGCTTGCCCCCTCCCCCAGGCACGCCTCCACTTTCTGATTCTAGCACAGATGATGCTCCCTGCTCCTCTGAGAAGTAATCTGAGGATTCCTGTCATTTCCGTTGTACTTGGATAGAGATGTTCTATGCTAACCATCAGTAGAGTGTTCCTAATGTAGTCTCAGTAGAAGCGCTCCCTGACGGAGGGCTTTCTTCAGCTCTCTTGGTCAGCATATTACCAGCTCTGCTATCTAAGCTGCTAAACCTCAGTCAGAGTCTCCCAGCTCAAGGATTTCCCACTGCACCACCAGATCGCGACCGTGGGCGAAGTCTCCAGCTATCCCGCTTACTGTGTGCAAGTGCTGAGGCTTTGGAAACTCGAATCTCTGAGGCTTATTTTCTCTGAGGGCACAGAGCTAAAAGAAGACCGTTTGTTGTTTTAGAGAAGACACTCATTCCTAAGAAATTTCTAGCTATTGGGCAGCGGGGGAGAAAAACTGTTTTGGAAAAAGGTTTTCTGATGTCGAAGGGGTACAAACATGTATTTATAGGAGATGCTTTTCTCAGAGGTGTTGCTGAGATGTATGCCTATCTTGGAGCTCAGCTTGGCTCTGAGACTTTCCCGTGCATTTTCCCAGCCCTTCTTTAGGCAAGTTGGTGAAACACTTCATGAGTTAGTTTCTTTTTTTATTCACACGCTAGATGAGGGAGAGGCCCACTGGTCCTGAAGAAAAGTACCTGAAAAGTCTGTTGTTCTAAGAAATGCTTCCCAGGTAAGAGGAAGACGTTTTCGGGGTGAGTCTTGGTCTTGAAGACTCTGGAAGGCTGCCTCCTGCCCGGAAGTTGTCGTCCTCGACAATCGCTCTAACAGCAGAAGCAGTGATGCAACAGTGATAATGCCACTTACACTGGCCTCTAAATTGGTCTCTACTGTGAAAAGTTCAAGTGCCACGTGCGAGGCTGCAGATGGTCCTCAGGTGTGTTACTGCTCTCATTAACAGACAGAAAACCGAACTTGCAAAGGTGTCTCACTAAAGGGCTCAGAAGAAATCACTCACTGGAGACAGAAAAAAAAAATACAAGTTCAATACTTTTACTATGCATCAAAATTCCAAGTGTAGGATTGATACAATCTAATTAGCCTTGGAGGAGCAGCCTTGCCTGCTAGTAGCGTATTCATTCATTCATTCATTCGGTGTTCATCGAATACTCATTATATGCCAGCAATCGATCAGGGACTGGGCTGTAGAGTCCCTAAATTCACAGTGCTTCCATTCTGGTGAGTAGAAGCAAACAAACGAAAAAGTCAAAATAAAATATCAGGTGGACATAAATGTTGGGGGGAAGCAGAGGAAGGAAGCTAGGAATTGCTGAGGGTCTTATTTCCTACGGCATGGTCCAGGAAAGCCTCGACAGGAAGGAGGCATGTAAGCAGGCCTTTGAAGGAAGCCAGGGCTCCATGAGAGCGGACAAAGTAGAATTTTCAAAAAGCCAAAAAGTGACTCTCGTATAAATAGAAACTGAACATACGCCAAGGATTCATTCTGCTCAGTAATTAGTAAAGGGACAACAAAAAGGCTAAGACTGGTTCAAGGGGCCTTCAGAAATCTGGCATTTACAGGAGTTTAAAAATGGAGTGCTCAACGAATGTTAGGTTAGAGACAAAGCTGGTTAATGTCCTACTATATTCTACATAAACTCTATTCTTTGAAGTTCTCCTTCTAACAGACAGAAATTATTTGATCTCTCCTGGGAAAAAAAATCTACCAATTAACAAGAAACTTCACTACATCTAGGACTTTCAATCAACAGTAAACAGTGAGTCAAAGGGAGTCTGTTCCCATAAATCATCCTTGTGTGAGCCTATGAAGCAATGTGCCCGTGGCACATTTAAAAGACGTACTGCTCCCCTTTTTCTTTATTTTCAAATTTTGCTTTCTTTTTTTCTTTGGTTTTTTGTTTGGTTTTGGGGTTTTGATGTTTTTTGGTTTTTTTTTACAAAGTCATGCAGCTAGCTGGAGGAGGAGCATTGCAGGCAGAGACAAGTTGAGTGAGTTGGCCCCTTTCCCTCCCTCTGGGAGGGGCCCCCCACCAACGCAGACTCATGTTCACCTGGACCTTATCATGAAGTTTGGTGTAAGTTAATAGCTGGGGGTAATCTGGAGAAGCTGGCAGATTTATACGGGAAAGAGAACGGGACTTGAAGTTGGAAGTTGAGAGTGGGGTAATTTCAGAAGATATTAGGGAGTAATGAATATGAAATGTGATGAATAAGAGGAGAATGGATTTGGGTAACAATTTGCAACTTTTCTTAGGCATGAAACGTAGTTCATCTACGCCAGCCCCGCCTTTGACTGTCTCCTGAGAAACTGAGCAAAGACAGGAATTGGTTCCCATTACTTTTGGTTTGCTTGTTGGACTGTGTTCTATAGGAGCTGGGGCCACGGCGCTTTCTCGCTTCATGTCTGTCTGGTACAACCTTCTTCTGTCTCTGAAACATTCACACTCATTAGGGTGTTGCAGCATGGAGACATCTCACTGTCATTGAGATGTAATCTCTGTTTTCCAAAACACCTCCTCCTCCCACACTTTGCGCCGTATACAACCCCCCCCCCCCCCGGGCACACCTTCGTGGTAGCTTCCCCACCACCGAGGGAACCAAGCATCTCCAAAGTCTTCGCTTGGCCACTGGGTGATGATACCGTAATAACAGAGGTCTTTCAGCATAAGGAGCAGGTCTGGGTGTAGGAAGTGATTTTTTTCAGATGGCATTTATAGTCCCTCTAGCATATCCAGGTGGAACTGTTAGGTTGTTCAGCAGGTAATCTCCCCATTCCCTCATCCCACCCTTTTACCAATGGATGAAGACAGAACAGTGTGGGTTTCAGGCACCAGACAAGAACCTGATGGAAGAGGAAAATAGCAGCACTGATGGATTCGATGTACCCCCCTCCAAGAAGGATAATATGTGGGGGGGGGGGAGGCAGTGGGGGAGAAAAGAAACGAGTTTGTGACCCCAGCCTCTTTGCTTTTAGAAAGAGGCTCTTGCTCCCAAACATTTTCTTCACATGCCTCCAAGCCTACCAATCAGAAATTCATCTAGGTTAATATTCACATATCCTGAAATGATTAAGGAGACCGCCGTTCTTTCATTCCTTCTTGTAAGCTGGTCCAATAAACGCTTGTTTAGTTCCTGGTTATACTGAAGTTTATGAGGAAGTAAGTACAGAACCATACTCTGGGGTCCCCAAGTGAAAAGGGCAAGTGCAAAGGGGGCTGGGTAAACAATCCTTGAAAAGTATGCTGACTACTTTCATTCAGGTCGCAACTCAGAGTCCTGAAGCCAAAGAAAGCCAGGCCAGTGCTGTGACCCTTGGATCTGAGCCCTGGCCTCAGGCAGTAGTACCTCCAGGGTTTCCAAAGTCCAAACTTGGTTTCCTCTCATTCTGGAGTACCAGGTTATCAGCTCCTTCGTCCTAGATATTGGGAAAAACAATGCAAATGTCCGTGTATGTCCCCCTATGTATCCAGGGGGGTGTTTTCAAATTTCATCCAGCTTAAATGGCACCAAGAAGCATTCTGTTCTCTTCCCATCTTCAAGGTCAAGAATTTGTTTCCTGATTGCTGAGAAAAGCCAGACTTCTCCTAGAAGGAAATATTTTTGTTAGAGAAGTCTGTGTCAGATTATTTCGTCTGTTAACAGCAGAACCAGAAGATAATGAGGACTATTTGACAGAGACTAGCATTGACAAATGGTACACATTTTTGAACTCATTTCAAAGTACAAACTCCTATTTCGTTTCATTTTCTAAGGCTCTGAATAACTTATAGACAATTTAATTGCCTGTATTTGGAATAGGGAATTCCTAAAATGCTGAGTATAATATTTGGATTTAAAGAAAAAGACACCATAATAGAGGCCATTGTTCAAGTAAGTAGAGACAGGTTCATGTATTTCAGACCCTGGATGAAATATAAAGAAGATCATTGAGCTCTAATTTGAAAGAATTCCACTGAAAGACTCAGAAAACAATCCACGGTGAAAATGTGAGACAGAATTATAATATTTACTGGACAATTGTTTGCTAAGAAGCATTTATTTTATATTGCTTTTTAACAAGACCGAACTGTCAGATTGTTTAAAATTCCATTGGAAAAATTTGGATTATCACAAAAGTGTTTACTCTTTTATCCTTCCATGTATATTGGATTACTCACGGAAGACAATGGAAAGAATCTGAGAAATGCTGGTTTTAACAGCAACTTAGACTCCATTTCAGAAATATTATAGACTATGTAAACGAAAGCAAATTTTGGACACGCATTAACACAGCCGTGATACTACTGGTGCAATGTAAGACACCAACAAATGAAATTTTCCAGCACTATCAGCAGAGATTATCCCTTGGAAGATGATGGTAGAAGTGAAACATGCTTCCCCTATAACAACCGTACTTGCATAGGGAAAAAAAAAAAAAAAGAATCATCTTCATCTTGTTTTGCTAAATACCACCGTTAGCTCCAGCGGCATGATTCAGAGCCTGTGTAATAGAGTATGACCTTTTAAAGTCATTCTGGAACACTGGAATTCTCACCTACGAAGACACTGCAATCATATATCTTAGATCACTCACTGAATAGACTTCCGTTAAAAAGCATGTTTAGGAGGACGAAGCCGAACTTCCTCTTGGTGTTAAAATCAGTTTGACTCTCCGTTCTAATACCAGACAGGCGTGCCCACTTTTTTTTTTCCCTGTAAGGTCTGCGTTTCAGGGACACAGGTAACTTGTAACGATGCAACACCTCTCAGCTGCACGAGGACCCCCAGGGGGCTGGGGGCCGCAGACTGTGGGGTCCCGGCCCCACCGCGGCTGCCTCAGTGTACCGGAAGTGGGGCCCAGAAGGCCCTTCTAACACGTGATGTTGATGCTGCTCTCCTGGGAACCGCACCCTGAGAACCACCGCACTGAAGGACTCTGGGTGGGGAGTGCTAAAAGCAATTGTAGGGAAAGATAAATCTTACGTGTGGGTCAGGCTGGTCTTGTGCAAAATGAAAAAAAAAACACAAAAACAAGAGACGAAACAAGTCTAAGCTTCCCCCTAAAGGCTCCTCAGCCCCTCTGTGGGCCTGCCTCCAAACGAGCCCTCCACTTTCTGTTTTCCGTTCTCTATTCCCTACCTCTGGTCCTCGCACGTGCTCACAGATCCTGCTAGCTTCGTTTACCCTAGAATGTACATTAGTCATAGCAGTTACTCCTCTCAGGGACCTTGCATTTTAACAGGGATCAAAAATTTAGAACTGATAAATGAAATCTGAACGAGAGGCGTTAATTTTAACTGGGGGAAAACCGTTCCATTTCCACTCCCTCACCCACATCAGGCTAGAGTGGTCTAAAAGTCAAACGTCTTCCTGTTACTATCCTGTTCGAAGGCTTCCATGACTACTACCCTGCTCTCAGAGGCAAATTTCAAATGCTAAGCAAGACTTCCAGGCCTTTTCTTTTCTTTTTTCTCTTTTCTTTTCTTTTTTTTCTTTCTTTTCTTTTCTTTTCTTCAGATTTTATTTAGGGGCACCTGGGTGACTCAGTCAATTAAGGGACTGCCTTTGGCTCAGGTCACAATCCTGGAGTCCCAGGATCGAGTCCCACATGGGGCTCTGGGATTAGCGGGGGAAGTCTGCTTCTCTCTCCGACTCTCTTCCCTCTTATGCTCCCTTACTCTCTCTCTCTCAAATAAATAAATAAAATATTTTAAAAAATACTTAAAAAATAAAGGTTTTATTTATTTGAGAGAGAGAACAAGTGATGGGAAGAGGGAGAGAGAGAGAGAGAGAGAGAAGCAGACTCACTGCTGACCAGGAAGCCCGAGGCGTGGCTCAATCTCAGGGCCCGGACGTCCAGGCTTTTCAGTCTCTGCCCCTGCCTACTACTCAACCTCAGCAGCCACCTCTCCCTCCTTCCGCTTTGTATACAATACTGAACTATGTCAAATTCTCTGAAAATGCCCTTTTCTCAGGGTCAGCTCCACCATTTTGGGGACCCAGTGAGATAAGAAAATGCAGGACCCTTTGGCCATGACGCATTAAAGAATTTCAAGCCAGCAACCGCAGAGCAAGTGTCCAGGACCGGAGGCTTCCAACCACAGAGCCCTGTGTGACTCCTGGGCACAACCCGCAAAGCACCCCTGACTATTCCAGGGACATTGATCCCTACGTCCCCTCGGCACTTGTCCTGGGGTATCGCGAAGAAACCAGTCGAGATGGGTTATTTCCTTTTGCTCTGAGTCAGTATCTCTGGATTTGTTGAGCTTCAAATGCAGGAAAGCACGTGAGCTTCACTGTGCATTTGTTCATTTCCCAGGAAAACTCCGATGTAGCCAGAGTAGTGCGAGGTACTACTTTGACCCTGGCATTGACCTGTCACAATCTCTCCCCCTTTGGTACCTCTGTAAGGTACTATTCCTTCCTCCGAAAATGCCATTCACCATGTCTCCCCGAGATACTCGCTCACTGGGCTTCAATCCTGTTTGCATGAGCATCTTATTCACTAGGCTCTGAGCTATTCTAGAGCAACGATGGTGTCTCCAGCCTGGTGTCTGTAGAATCCAGGACGATGTCCGGATCAGAGGAAGGACTTCAGCATGTTTGTTAAATGAAAGAAGGGAGGGCGTGCATCCTAACCTGTTCCCCTAATTCAAAACCAGTTTCGTGGAAGAAAACTATTTCTAAAGCCGAGAGGTAGCTTAAATGTGCTCAGTCTTCCAGACTTACTGGAAGGTGAGGTTGTCAATTTACTTGTAGTTTCCACGAGAGAAGGGGGCTCTGGGGCAAGACCCGAACTCCTGTCTCTCTGGAACCTAATCAAAGGGGGTGTTACCCCCAGGAGCTCGTTCAGTCCTGCTCAGCGGAGGAATCTAACACATGAGAGGGGGTGGGAGAATCATCAAGGATGCTTTTCCTAGACTGGCTTCATATGGGAACTTTTATTCTTACTTTGAATATCAGAAACTGTCTGAGGTCTGCAGTCAACTCTCCTGGGCTGATGATCTAGTTTGTGGTTGATGTAAGTTATTTGCTGCTCCCTCGCCCCTGTGACTTCTGACTACGCACCATCGTTCTCCCGTGAGTGGGTGGCGAAATACCTTACAAGCTGAAATTCAAACCACTAAGGTCTGCTTTTTGTAAGTTTATGGTTTATCTATGAATTTTGTGTACCCAAGCTATCTTCATTCCTGGTTGAGACAAAATTTGAGCATTGGCAGGATATCATATTTACTTAGGTATTTTGCTCCAACTTGCGGGCATATACTATTCTAGGCACATTCTCAGAGAAAATCCAGGAAGCTTTTTTTTTCCCCTAGTATAATCTTTTTAGTTGTTTTTTAGCCATCGGTATATACTCTGTCCTTGCAAATACTGGAGGATTGAAGCAGCATCTGGCTTGGTTTTTTCCTGGCGAGGCAGGGGAGCAAAGAGAGCCAGATGTCCCTGACTTCTCGGTAGATGGCTGCTTCCTTCCCTCTTTCCCTTCTATATCTCATGAAGTGGGCGGGCTTTCACTACCTCTGGGTGCCTCCAGGCCTTGGAGCTGACTAACGAGCTGGGACAAATGGTGGTCAGGTTCAGACATCAATCTCAAAACACAAGAAAGTCCTCCACATTAGGTGCTTCTACAGCAGACATCAAGGCCTGAATCACCATTCCGATCGGCACATCTGGCCACCTGCTCGAAAAGCAAACCCCGGGCTGTGTATTCCATGCTGCGAGTCATGGAGTGGCACGGAGCCCGGGAGAAAGTCTTCATGGAACCAGAAGCGGGTCTCAAAAGCAAGGAGACTTCACCTTTTGGATGTTAGTGGTTCAGTATTAACTTTCAGCTGAAGTTGAGTGGACTTCTTCATTCCTTCACGCTGGGCTTGGTCTGTGCCCTCCCCAATCCAACTCCTGTTTGCTTGGATACTTAATTCCAGTCGCTTTCATAGACTTAGAATCAGGACCCTCAGGGTTGTGGGGGGTTCAGTCGGTTGTACAGCCTGTCCCTTCTGACACCTCAATCTGCTCTACCGCCCCCATACCATCCCTGTCTCAACAGGTCGGGAATGGACCGCCACTCACCCACTTCATCCTTGAGTAGCTCTTTCAAAAATACCTTCTTTTCATAAAGCAGATGTCAGCTAAAGTTAACTGGCCCTTTCAGATTTCAGTGAGATTGTTTTGAATTCTCATGCCTTACCTGGGAAGCCATTCAGCAAGCCTTTCAGACTCCCTGTTCATCTTTGACATGGGGCAGGAGGCCGTTCCCAAGTGTCCTGGCCACCTCGGGCTAACGCCCTATCACTCCTTGTAGGACCCCTCTCTTTTCTATGCCCGACCCCCTTTCGGCTGGCACTTTCTCCTCTACACTGAGCAGTTCTCTTTTTTCCCTGATGGGACATTCCACTTGAGCCTGTCTCAAACACAAGGCCATGCGAGTGAGTGTGACACTACTTTCCTAGGTCAACTAAGGCACCTGCTGTGATTAACAGTGAGGTGACCAGTCAACTTAGGAGGAAATAGTGCACATTTCAATTCTTCAAAACCTCTCATCTACCTCATCACCAGGACCCCACTTCCTGGCCACATTTCTCTATAGCTTCCACCTCCCACCATGTGCTGGGCCCCCTCTTTTCTTCTAACTCCCCTCCTCCTCTGTCAAATTTCTTGCTCATGTCCCTAATTCTAGTTAACTCATTCTGTAGAGAAGTTTGGTTTTGCCTTTATCTTCCAGACCTTGACCTTGGGACCTCATGGCCCACACCCAGGGCAGTTTACCAATGTGTTTTCCCAAAGACAGCCCACTCCCTAAAATTCTTGTGCCAGATGTTACCCTGTCCCTATGCGCTTACACAAAGTCCAGGTCTGACTCCCTGTCGATTCTCTCCAGTTCATTACAACCTGCCCTCTCTTGGCAGGCTTCTTGCTCTCGAGTCATTGCTGCAGATGGAAAGAACACAGGCTTTGGAATGAGACCAGACTCTGAATCCCAGATCTACTATTCATCAGCGGTGTGACATCCATTGGGCTAACTTTTCAAGACCATCTTTCCAAGCTATGAAATGGAGATAATTATACCATCCACAGGATTTGTGTGAAAATGTGATCTTCTGGCATATAATAGATACTCAACAATTTTTATTCACTTTAATTAAAATAAAATGAAATGGAGACTAGACTTAAACATCTCCCAGGCAGATAGAACCATTTAAACCCAGTAAGCAAAACTCAATCTAGCTTATTTTTAGGAGCATCCATGGAACTTACTTTAGGTTATTTCTTATAAATGCCACAGATAATCATCAAAGAATCTTAAAACATTTTCCTAAAATGGTATAAGATAAGCGCCTTTAACCAATCCCCTGCCATCTGGAAACCCCCACTGTAATAATCATTGTGAAGGTCAAGTAACTTCGTCATTGTCATTTTCTAAGGCATGCTCTGACATCATGCCCCTGAGCTTCATCGTCCTGGTTTGCGGTGCCCCTGACTGTGACCAGTTCGTTTCTCACCCTGTCAAATATTCATATCAAATCAAGCTTTCTAAATTTTCTTTTAACACTTTTTCGTTGGCCTCAAAAAGCGGCATCACTGGTGTGATTGAACCCTCCCAGCCTGGTTGGATCCCTGTTTGTTTTTGACCTCTGACCCCTATCTCCTTGCTATCTTGGCTCTCTTGGCATTTCATCTGGTCCCTGCTTTCATCCCCAGCTTCGGCTTTCATTACACTCCCATTCCTATGCAGAAGGGAAAGAAAATCTGCTCCTGCCTCTTCCTCTGTGTTACCATTTGGACTAACCCAGAAATAGCTTCGGAGATGACTGAGATCAAGTTATGGCTCACAGGTATAACTGAGTTGTTTCCTACTTTCCAAAGTGCCTCAGAAGTGCTGAGATCACCACGAAGACGCACCCTCTCTTTGTCAGAGAGGACCGAAGGAAACACTGGCCTCTGTACCTCTTTTTTTGGCATCTCATAAGTAAGCGCCTCTGTACCCCTGAAAAGAAAACAAGTCAGAGATGCCGTGATGGCCCTCACAACCCAAATCTCACTAACACACAAGGTTTAAAAATCTTAAACAAACAAAATATCTTGCAACACAATCTCAGTTCTAGTGCCTAGTGACACTGTTTGAAATTCATAAAATTCCATGTATAAGCCCTTAAGTGTAAAATGCCGGTAAGGAAATTGATACTAAGTGAAGAAGATCTTTGGTATGATTTATTGACCTACCATATAGGTTATCAGAACCTCAAAACTAACAGCCTCTGATGAGGTCGGAGTGGGAGACAGCAGGTAACAGAGAATGGACCCTCACCCACTCAGCCAGGCAGACGCTCCAGAAACACATCGCCTTCAGATCTGGCGATTCCTTTGGTGTGGGGGAAGAACTGCATGACTTCACTGGCATTTTCATACCAGGGAGGCATTCTAAGAGAAAATATCATAGTTGAGCAGTTGGTGGGGACTATTCTATAAGCAATTTCAGGCAAGTTATTTGTCTCTTTGTCGTCCAGATGCTTGTTTGCACAAAAAGTATAAAAATGAATGCCAGTATTAGTTAGAAACCAGGTCTGGCTACTGTAACAAAAGTCAAAATAATTGCGACTTAAAAGAGGCAGGATATTTTTCTCCCACATGATATGGTCTGAACTCAACCAGTCCAGAGCTGAGAGGGCAGCTCCCCAATTTGGGAGCAGGCAACCCGGATCGTGTTTGGCATTTCAACACTCATCTTTCACCTCAGGGCTAAACTGTCTGTTCTCAACTCTTGCCAATGAAAAAAGGAGAAGGGGAAGCGGAGAGCACAATCTTTCCCTTTTTCGGCGCGAACTGCAAGTTGTTTACATCTTTCTGCCCGCATCCCATTGGCCATCAGACAGTCACGTGGTCACATCAACCTGTACCACCTGCGGCCAGACAGAGCCTTCAGCCGGGTGGGTGCCGGGTGCCCAGCTAAAATTCAGGACTTGTCTTGCTGACCAAAAAAAGAGAATACATACTCAAGGGCAGCTAGCAACTATCCTTATGCTTCCCTGTGATCTTCTGCTAAAATAGAGCTGGAATGTTTGACAAAAAGTCAAGGTTCAATTGGTAGTAGTTAGCATGGGTTTTGGGTTTTTTTGTTTTGTTATTAATAATAAGCAAAAATTTAAATCAGTGGATTTGATTTCATTCTTGATATAGAGACAAAATAAAAAGGTGTGCCTTCACACAGAGACTCCCCATGTGGGTTTGATGAAGAATGACTGAGGTCTGGAGATAAAGTGACCCTCACAGCCCTGGCTTCCTCCTCCTGCTGGGTTTCAGGGAGCGAAGGCTTGGTCGGGGCCCTGAACTCTGCCCGGTCCCCCAGTCGGTCCTGATTAGGTGAGCACTGGTGGGCAGTCTTTCAGTTCCACATGCACAACTTGGTGGGTGTTGGGGGAGTCCAAACTGCACTTCCCCCTTAAATCCCAACTCATTTCTTCAATTTGGGCATCTGGGCTTCTGGGGAATTTCTTCCCCTTTCTCCATTGGTCCAAACATACCTCATGAACAAGGCTCCCCATAACATCACACGAAGCAATGTTATCCATATCCCTTGTATACACTGCCATGCTGCTGACATTACCTTTTCTGTAAGGACTCTCTTTTCCTCAAGTTCTAAGAATAGGAAAAGGGAAGGGTAGGGAAGGGAAGGGAAGGGAAGGGAAGG
>CM052807.1:50418866-50539271 GCA_028533885.1 Nasua narica | reverse complement strand
CCCCCCCCCCCCCCCCCCCCAAGCAGGCTCCCCGCTGAGCAGAAAGCCCATGCAGGGCTCGATCCCAGGACTCTGAGATCATGACCTGAGCTGAAGGCAGAGGCTTTAACCCACTGAGCCACCCAGGCGCCCCTGCACAGTGTTTCATAGTTAAGAAAGCCTCAGACTTGCTTCGCCCATATGTTCAGACAGTGGCAGAACCACGACTAAAACCTAAGCATTGGAGGCTCCTGGACCAGCGAGCCTTGTCTGGAATGTTCTGACATCAGAGGAGTCTCTTACTCTGTAAAGAAAATATCTCTTGTGGGAAATCATTAATATGTCCTCACGCTGATTTTATTGAAAAGGATGAGACCTGAGATGGTGAAACAAATTCTAAGGGTGTAAACAACGTCACCAACTGTTGTAGAGTGACCACATTCCAGAGGAGTTTTCAGAGTGACAAATGACTTCAAACAAACATTTGGTTCTGGCGGCACATTTTGTAAGTGGCTTTAGAGGAAATGTGGAACGCAGAAGAATGCAGAAGAGACTGGTGATCTAAACAGGCTGGGAATGAGGAAAACCCTATGTTAAATAAGTGGGTCAGAGAAAATAAGGTAATGTTTGTGAAATCCCCCTTCCTCTCTGAGTGAGACAGTAGGGACCGCCTAGGCTCAGGAGGTGCTCCTTTCACCCAAACACCATATGTGGCAGAGATGAGGGTGCATGTGCGGGAGAGCGACAAGGGACCATCCCCTCTGTAAGCAGAGCAAGTAGGAGCTGACAGGCAGCGGGCTGTGGGAGGCAGCAGGTTGAGGGGAAAGTACACTGCACAAGGATTCAGATGACTGGGGTCCCAGTCCTAGAGCTGTTGCTAGTTGAGCAAGCTGTGCCACCTTAGGCAGGTTACTTAACCTCTCTGGACTGGCTTCAGGTTCCTACTTCATAAAAGAAGAAGGTTTGTCTTCATCTTTGCCAGCTCTAAAATTCTGCTTTCCTAGGTTTGCTATTCAAATGCCTATAGCAAAGCTTCCCAAACCTCCAACCTGAGGCAACTTGGCCCCCCAGGGGACATGTGGCAATGTCGCAACTGGTTGTCACACAGTGGGAAGGCGCTACCGCTATCGGCATGTGGTGGGGACGGGATATGCTGCTAAACATCCCAAAATACAAGGGGAGCCCCCACGACAAAGACTCATACAGCCCAAAATGTCTATAGTGCTGAGGTTGAAAAACACTAGCTGAAAGGACAATATATATATATGACAAACCCATTTCAGCCAATTACTGTCATGTTGCCAGATCCATTTTTTAAAAGAATTTAAAAATTTGGATTTTTATGTAATATATTCCCAATTAAAGATATAGCAGCATACACACACACACCCACACACACAAATGCTCTGGGAGCCAAATAAAATGGGGTCTTAGGACAAATCCTGTCAGCAAGCTATCGATTTCTGAAATCCTATTTAGCCACATACTGTCCAAGTAATTAGTGTAGTTTAACTGAAAGCGTGGCTTTTTTTCATCTGAGTCTGGTTATCTGAGCCAGAGCCAAGCCGGTCACTGTTAATTGTGTGTGTGCTCACACAACGTGTGTGTGATGGAGTGGAAAAAACACTACACAGAGTGTTCAGAGACATTCCCACTACGGTCTGGGTAACTCTGGGGCCAGGATCCTTACATTATCTGAACAACAGGGTCTCCGTTTTCCAGGAGGGTATCGCTTATCCTTTCTGCCTCCTTCTGCAGGTTGTCACAGGGTAATAGTCTCTTGGAGCTGGAAGGGAACCTCAGAAATCACCGGAGACACAGTTACACCCAGGAAAGGGATATGCCTTTGCCCTTGAACCCAGTCCGTCAAAGGCAGGCCTGTGCGGGAGAAGCCGGGGGTCTGGACCACTGTCCCCGAGCTCTGGGAGAGTGGGAGGAAGGGAGGTGGTGTGGGCCGGAGCGCCAGATGTGTCTCTCTTCCAGATGTGGTCTGCCAGCACTTGCTCTTCCAGCTGTGCCTGAGCAGCCCCAGATGGGACCCTGGATTACATGAGAGGGGTGGGAAGGCACTCCGGAGCCTGTAAGCGGCTGCCCTGTCTCCCGAATGGAAGGTTGGTATGAGCGTCCATGTGTCTCCGATGTACGACCGCTGGCAGCGATCTGGCCACAGCGACGCAAGCACGGGGACCGGTGCACGGACGCACGCCCACTGGCTCAGCCCCGGCACTGGGCCACTCAGAAAAACGACGCAAAAGCCCATCAGGACTCTTAGTGGGCCGGTGAGAGGAACGGTGTTGTCACAGGAGCGAAATCCGCAAGGCGAACCAGGCTATAGGGACCTCCGAACTGTTCCCCCCAGCACGTCAGCGCCTCAGACGCGGGGTTCTGCCCGTCGGGGCGCGGGGCTCGCAGAAGGCCGGCAGGGCCACGTCGGGGCCGCGCAGCCGGCTCCCGGGGATGCACCAGGCCGCCGCCGGCCGCCCCGTCTGCTCCCGCGCCGCGGAGCCCAGGCTCCCGGGTCGAGTCCTCAGTTATCTTCGCTCAGCGTGCTCCTTGTGGTGACACGGAGAGGCCCGAGGTTTGGCATCAGCATTCAGAGCTTTTTTCTTCTGACTTAGTGCAAAAAACGGCTCCCGCGTCCATGGGGAACCTGGCCCCCAGTCCCGCCGACCGCCCAGCGGGTGAGACAGAGCGTGCTGACGCCGCGGCTGCCGGCAGGTTCCACATGTTTTAGAGTAATGGTAGAGTTTTCGGTTACTTACAGGATGTAATTATAAATACATATTTGCAATAGAACCAGCTCGATGTGCTTAGTTTTCCATGAATAGCACATTGCACTTTGGAAATGCGCCCACCGCCCTTTCCTCAAAGCTCAGCTGAAGTCTTCCCTCCCTAGGAGGACTTCCAGCCCCATCTCTCTCCCGATTTTCCTTCCTTCTTCCGTCTGTACCACTGACTGGGGAACCACAGGCTTACTCTCTCTCATCCTTTTATGTGTGATGGCAGGAAGAGTCACCTACCCTCTGTTCCTCCTCCTATGGAGTAGTAACCTTGAGAAACATCCACACTCCTCCTCTCACTTTTATTCCCATCCTGTAGGCTGGTGTGCGGCATTTACTAGATTCCCAAGAAGAGTCCGCAGTCCTCGGAGACTGGGAGGGCCAGGGACCCAATAAAGAGCATCTTGCTTCCACGTGAGACACGCATGCATTGTGAAAAGTAGGGCATGAGAGTAGCAGACACAAAGGCCGGTCACTAACGATGAAGTTGGAAGACCCAGCTCTGGGTGAGAGGCTGCTGGGTGTCTGCGTGTTGCCTGAGTGGGTCCCTTGCCTGAGGCAGGCCTCTCACCGGTGGGGAGGAAGCTGCCCCCAGGAAGGGTGGAGACGGGTTTTCAGGTGGAAGCTCATCTCCCAGGAGAAGAAGGACAGAGTTTTCAGTCACCGTTATATTTATCTCCAATTTACCAATCTGAGAACCCTTGTAGCTGCCTTGAGGCCCAGTGACCAACGGGCCAGAAAGACACGGAGGTCACACTTGGGAAGCCTCTGTCCGTGTGGAAGGCTGCTCGAGAAGTCGGGGAGGGTTGTTCCCCCGTCACAATGAAATTTAAATGATGGCAACATCTGAGCTCTTTTTTCAAATATCATTATCAATTTTCAACACACCTCCTTCAAACTTTATCCACATGCCAACACCATCTTCTGGTATTACCTACCCCTTGTGAAACAGAGAAAGCAAGAGTGATTTTATAACATCATCAGATGATCGTATTACTAAGGGTTAGTACACTAACACTTCTTTTTTTTTAATATTTTATTTATTTATTAGAGAGAGAGAGAGACTGAGAATGAGAGGGGAGAAGGTCAGAGGGAGAAGCAGACTTCCCGCAGAGGCGGGAGTCCGATATAGGACTCGATCCCGGGACTCCGGGATCATGACCTGAGCCGAAGGCAGCCGCTCAACCAACTGAGCCACCCAGGCGCCCAGTACACTAACACTTCTTAATTTGCTAACTGAACTAAATCATTTCTTCAGTGGCTGCATTGGGACAGACTGTCATTCAGCCGCCTTTCCAGAGACTGGGGAGGGCCCAAGGGAGGAACGGCTCCGAGGTGAAGCCTGACTATTCCAGAGACTGGCTGGAGGGGCAACCTCTGTGTGGGAGCTTCATCAGGCCAATTCGGGGGGTAGAATCAAAGCTGTCACCAACTAATTATGTACTATATAGTGGCTAACTCAACGTCATTAAAAAAAAAAAAAAAAGAAAGCTGTAACCAGACTCTGTTAGGCTAAGGAAGCAGCATTACAAAGTTTGTAGCTTAAGTTTTTCTTCTCTCTATATAAGATTACATTTTTTAAAAAGCAGTTTTAAGTACACAGCAAAATTGAGAGGAAGGTACAGAGATGTCCCATGACCCCCTGTCCCCCCGTGCCCCAGCTCCGACACACACACAGCCTCCCTGATTACCAATATCCTCCCGCCCCCAGAGGGTACGCTTGTTATAACTGATGAACCTATGTGGGCACATTATAATCACCCAAGGTCCACAATTTACATTAGGTTTCATTCTTTGTGTTGTACATTCTATGGGCTGGACAAATGTATAATGACATTGATCTATCATTAGAGTATTGTACCGAGTATTTTCACTGCCTTAAAAATTCTCCGTGCTGTTCATTACCTTCCCCTTCACCTCCCAAAACCACTGATCTTTTCACTGTGTCCATAGTTTTGCCTCTTTCAGAATGTCATACAGTTGAAATCATAAAGTATGGAGCCTTTTCAGATTGGCTTCTTTGACTTATTAATATGTGTTGAAATTTTGTCCATGTCTTTTCATGGCTTGATAGCTCATTTCTTCTTAGCGATGAATAATAGTCCATTGTCTGGATCTACCTCAGCTTATCCATTCACCTGAAGGGCATCTTGTTTGCTTCCAAGTTTTAACAATTATGAGTCAAATTGCTATAAAGATCCCCATGCAGGTTTTCGTGTGGATGTAAGTTTTCAACTCCTTCAGATGAATACCAAGGAACACAGCTGCTGGGCTGTCTGGTAACATGCTTAGCTTTGTAAGAACCCACTAAGCTGCCTTCCAAAGTGACTGCATCATTTTGCATTCCCACCAGCAATGAATGCTGTTCCACATCCTTGTCAGCATTTGACATTGTCAGTGTTCCAGATTTTGGCTATTTTCATAGGTGTGCAGTGGTATCTCATCATTGTTTTAATATGCACTCCTCTGAAAACAGGAATGTAGAGCATCTTCTCATATGCTTCTTCGCCATGTATGCATTTTCTTTGGTGATGTGTCTGTTAAGCTCTTTAGACCATTTTTGAATTGCGTTGTTTTCTTATTGTTGAGTTCTAAGTGTTTTTTATATATTTTGGATAACAGTCCTTTATCCAGTGTATCCTTTGCAAATATTTTCTCCCAGTCTGTGGCTTGTCTTCTCATTCTCTTAATGTTGTCTTTCACAGAGCAGAAGCTTTTAATTTTAATGATTTCCAGCTTATCAAATATTTCCTTCATGGATCACGCCTTTGATGTTTTATCTAAAAAGCCATCAGCACTCCAAGTTTACCTAGGTTTTTTTCTATGCTAACTTCTAGGAGTTTTATAGTTTTACTTTTTTACATTTAGGTCTGTAATATATTTTGAGTTAATTTTTGTAAAGGGATTTAGGCCTGTGTCTTGACATTTTTTTTTTTTTTTTTTTTTTGCCTGTGGATGTCCAGTTGTGTCAGCACCATTCATTGAAAAAACTATCTTTTTTCCTGTTTTATTGCCTTTGCTCCTTTGCCAAAGATCGGTTGACTGTATTTATGAGGGGCTATTTCTGGGGCTTTTTTCTGTTCCATTGATCAGTCTCTCTCTTCTTTTGCCAATCCCACACTGGCTTTATTGTGAGTCTTGAAGTTGGTAGTGTCAGTCCTCCATCTTTGTGCTTCTATTTCAATACTGAGTTGGCTACTCTGGATTTTTTGCTTCTCCATGTAAGCTTTAGAATTAACTTATCCATATCTATAAAATAAACTTACTGAGATTTTGACTAGGATTGTATTGAATCTATAGATCAAACTGGGAGGAACAGATATGTTGACAATTTGACTCTTCTTTTCCATGATATGAAATATCTCTATTTATTTAGTTTTTCTTTTATTTAATATATCAGAGTTTTATGGTTTCCCTCATATCATATAGATTTTTACTTACTTGTTACGTATAACCTGAGCATTTCATTTTGGGAGGGTGCTGATCAAAATTTAAAATTCATTTCAAATTTCAAATTCATTTCAAATTTCAAATTCATTTCAAATTCAAATTGTTCATTGCTGGTATATAGTAAAGCAATTTACTTTTGTATATTAAAATTGCATACTATGACTTTGCTGTAATTGCTTTTAGTTTCAGGAGGTTTTGGTGATTCAGATTTTCTACATAGACGATCATGTCATCTATGAACAAAGACGGCTTTGTGTCTTCCTCCTCAAGCTGTATGCCTTTTATTTCCCTTTCTTATCTTGTTGCATTAACAAGGACTTCCAGTACAATGTTGAAAGGAGTGGTTGAGACCTCGAAGACATCTCAGCCTTGTACCTGACCTTAGTCAGAGAAGAATTTGAGTTGCTTATCATGAAGTGTGATGTTAGCTCCAGGTTTATTGTAAATATTTCTTTATCAAGTTGAAGAAATTCCCCTTTATTCCTAGTTTGCTGAGAGCTTTTTTTATGATGAATGTGTGTTGGATTCTGTCTAGTGCTGTTTCTGCATCTACTGATATGATCAAAGGTGATATTATCCATAGCATGTAATATGAGGATTATATTAATTGGCTTTTGAATGTTGACTTAGCCTTCCATAGTTGGGATAAATCACACTTGGTCATCATGTTTCTTTCTAAACTTTTTTTAGTTCAATTTGCTAATATTTTGTTGAGGGTTTTTGCATTTATGTTCATTAGAGATACTGGTCTATAGTTGTCTTGTAATGTCTTTGTTTGATTTTGGTATTAGAGTAATACTGGTCTCTCAGAATGAACTAGAAAGTATTACTTGTGCTTCTGTCCTCTGAAAGAGATTGTAGAGAATTGGTATAATTTCTTAAATGTTTGGCAGAATTCACCGTTGAGTCCATCTGGACCTGGTGCTTTTTGTTGTGGAAGGTTATCAATTATTTATTGAATTTCTTAACTAGGTATTGGCTTGTTCAGATTGTCCATTTCTTCTTATGTCAGTTTGGGCGAATTGTGTCTTTCAGGGAATTGGTCCATTTCATCCGTGCTACCAAATTTGTGAACACATAGTTGTTGATAGTTTTCTTTAGCATCCTTTCAATATCCACAGGATCTGTAGTCATGTCCCCTCTTTGATTTGCGATATTAGTAATTTGTGTCCTCCCTTTTCTTGGTTAGCCTGAATAGAAGCTTATTGTTTTATTGATCTTTTCAAAGAATCAGCTTTTCATTTTATTGATTTATTTTATTCTATTGATTTCCTGTTTTCAAATTCATTCATTTCTCCTCTAATTCTTATTTCTTTTCTTTCGCTTACTTTGGATGAACTTTGTCTTCTATTTTTAGTTTCCTATGGTAGCAACTTAGGAACTACTGATTTTATATCTTTCCTCTTTTTAGATACATGCATCCAATGCAATAAATTTCACTCTAAGCATCGCTTTTGCTGCAGCTCACAAATTTTGATGTGTTTATTTTCTCATTCTCAGTGGTTCCAAGAACAAGCTTAGACATTAAGAAACTTAATGAATTTGGTGAATGAATCTTGGGGTGATAACCTTGTGGGTGAGTGAAGTTTCCCAAAGTAGGTTTGACTTTCATTGCCAGGGGCTGGGGCTAAGGGGATATGAGGACATTATAATTAAAGGTTACAAAGTCTCATTTATATAGATAAACAAGTTCAGGGGATCTATTATACAGTAGTAGGTGATGATTATAATAAAGATATCATTATTATTATTACAAAGTAGGTGGGAGGAAAACTTGGGCAATGATGGGTATGTCTATGGCCTAGAGGGTGGGGATGGGTTGGTTTCATGGGTATATATTTACTCCAAACTCTTCAAGTTGTAAACATTACATATGTATAGCCTTTTACATGTCAATTATACCTGAACAAAAAGAAAGGAAGGAAGGAACGATGGAAAGAAGGAAGGAAGGAAAGAAGGACAGAACTATGAATAGAAGTGAGGCCCTGTTCATCTCTTCTTGACCATCTTTTCTTCTATGGAGTCCTTTGAAAAGGTGGCAGTGACACAGTGAGGAGAAGGAAGGAGAACTCTATCTATCTCAGGGGAGTAGCAATCAGGGATGATTCAGAAACAAATATAAACTAAAAAAAAATCTCTTTTGTTTACTAAATACACCATTGGGAGGTAACTAATTTTTTTTTAAAGATTTTATTTATTTGACAGAGAGAGAGAAATCACAAGTAGGCAGAGAGGCAGGCAGAGAGAGAGAGGTGGAAGCAGGCTCCCTGCTGAGCAGAGAGCCCGACACAGGGCTCAATCCCAGGACCCTGAGATCATGACCTGAGCCGAAGGCAGAGGCCTTAACCCACTGAGCCACCCAGGCGCCCTGGGAGGTAACTCTTAATGGGAAGAAAAAGCTGATTCCTGGGTCACTTATGGAAAAGGCACTGCTGCCTTTATAATACAATCATCTATTTTCTTTTTGTGCTTTAGGAGGGGTCATTCTATTACAGCTGCACTATATTTCTTTATAAACAAACATAGATTCAAACTGTCAGCCGAGTAAGGGATGCTCGGTGATTCTTTAATCACAGCACATTGCAGATCTACTTCCTTTCCCTAATTTCTGTTTCTATGAATAATTTACAGAGTTGTGCAACACACAGATGACACATGGAAATCAGAATTACTGTTTTTACGTAGACCGCATTGTTTCTTGCCTGTAAACTCCTTCCAACTGGCTTTGGGAAGAATATTGCTCTATACTGCTTTCAACCCAGGGGAGCTCCCTGAAAGCATTCGCACCTCGAGTGCAGGACAGTCTGTCTCCGTGCTCCTCTGCCTTGCCATTCACGCGGACTACATCGGTCAGGGTTTCTTCTTAGGGAAAAATTCCACTGGGGTACAGGAGAGTTTAGGGTTCTTGTGATGAAAAGGTAGAGGCAGAAAATACAAAAACCAACTGTTTGGAAGAGATCTGGAGCATCCTAAAAATCACTGTAATTAAAACACAGCAGTTTGTAATTATTCTGAAAGGGAAAAAAAACAAAGAAAGGCTCAAAAATACTAATGCGGTTGCCCAAGCTCCTGCCACATTAATTCAAAGTGACTTAGATAGGATACCCTCAAATGGGCTGAAAACTAGTTGGAAGGCTTAAAACAAAAGAAAATGCAATATAATGAGGTGGAAAAAGCCGTGGGTTTGGAGTCACTGGAGTATGTTTGGTTCCACCATTGACTAACCGACTGACCTTTGGCAATTCATGGAACATCTCTGTGACTCAAATTTTGAAACTGCAAAACAGGATACTACCACTTAACCTTGGGTTTAAAGAATGTGTGTAAAGGTTATTTTCTGTTTTCAAATGCTGCTCTCCACACCCCTCTTTCTCTTCTTTCCATCCAGTGATAGACAGTCTCCTGCCACTTCCCCACCAGCCACCTGCTACCTCTTCCTGTGTACTTTCAAATTCTTCCTTAGCATCAGCCTCCGAATTCACAATTTTTAAATATTTCCTGAAGCCAGCATTCAATGTCATTTAAAAACTTAACCCATTAGTATATTGATGTTCAGTGTTTCTTCAAATTATACTTCAAATTAAGAAAAAAAAATTGTTCCTCTCATTATCCCTTTGCTGTTCATCGACCATTTACAACTCCTTGGCTTCTACCAGTAGCTAAACTTAATTTGCTATTCAAATGCTTGTTGGAGGTGAGAAGGTCAAACATAAAGGGGCTCACTGAGGTATCGCTTTGGTAAAGTCAGAGTCATCACTGTAATGGTTTAAAGATGTTCTCCCAGTGCTCAGGAATAATGATCGTTACTATGTTTCATTCAGTAGGAGCTGTCAAATTCTTTTGTGTATTAGAATCATCTGAAAAACAAGTTCAAAATGAAAATTTCTGAAGCCCGCTTCAGAAGATTCTGATGTGGAACATTTCAGTAGAAAACCAGGAACCTGCGTTTTTCACAAGGATCCCCGGGGATTCTCATGCATGTAAGCCACAGACTCCTGAAATGCTGCTAGAGATCCTGGAGGCAAGTCCAAGAGTAACCTGGAGTTTTGAATCCTTGTGGCTTCAAAAAAGGATATTTTATAAAGAAAAATATTTGCAAAAGGATTTTTTGTATTAAAAAATGTGATGTCTGTCATCACAGCACAGAGGGGAGTTTGGTCGGTAGTTTGTTCACGTGATTCCTGCGTTTCTTAGAGAAGTGAACTTGTTTCACATTCTTAGTGTGTAGCATAACACCATTAGCTACTGCGAGCAGATATCCTAGGGATGGGATGCATGTAAAATAAAAACACCTTAGTCATGAAAAGCACAATAGAAACCTTAATAATTATCTCTTTAATATCGATAATTTTGAGAGCTAGATTATTCAGCTAAATGAAGAAAAGCTAAACCCAGGTTTTCTATTGATTAGTGTTTTTCATCCACATGAAGTACAAAGTCTATGTTTGTCAGCACCCAGGGTCAAACCTCGGCCAGAGGCTCAGGTGCAACCCAGAAACATCTATGTGATTGCTTAGCAGTTTTCTAGCGGTCAAAGTAACTTAATAGAAACTGCGCCTGACTTAGTACAAAGAATTGCCAGTACAATGTAATACATTGTATAAATAAAATTGAGTGGCAACATTTTTTTTCTTATTGCACTAATTCATTTCAGACAATTTCAACCCATCTTTCAAAAGAAAGAAAAGGAAAATTACTAGTTACGAATTATGCGATTTTCCTATGATCTGGGAGCCTTTTTTTATTCTGTGCAAGAGAGTGGCAGGTAGACCACAACTGCACTGGATTTTGGAACATAGTGAAAGATCCACTGAAGAATGTGGTGACTTGTATCTTTCTCTCTTTGCTCCTACCCCTTCAAATGTACTTATATAACATTCATATAGATTGAATGCATGACAATGCAGGACATACACACCCCGTGTGTGTGTGTGTGGGGGGGGTGCATGCGCATCCACAACATTTTCAGATTAACACATATTTCTGGCAAGAGGAAAAGTGTTCAGCCCAGTTTTCCGACTTTGAATGCTTAAACATAATCCCAGGAAGTACCTCTATAGCAATCTGAACCAAAATGTTGTATCCTCATTGTGTTTGTATCCCTGGTATCTTACATAGTGCCTACAGACATGAGACACTGGACACATAGTAATTGTTGAAGCTGATGATCTCTGGAACAAGACCCTGGTAGGTCTTGATAAGATACTCAAGGAAGTCATAATGTAAACAGGCCAGACTTTCTCCTGAGTTTTATCTTGTGTAATTATATTAAGATAGATCCAGTTATGTGGCAAAAATAGAAAACTCCCAGAACTCAGTGACTTACACAACAAAAGGTTTAGTTCTCTTTCCATTAAAATCATTTGCCGATGTAGGAGACCCTCCAAGCCAACTGTCCTTTATGTGGCAGCTCTGCAATGTACATCCACGATGTCAACACAGGGTCGCAGCCTCTGCCACTCAGCAAGGGAAGGCAGCTGGGGCCTGGTGGCAGCAGTTAAATGTTTTGGCCTGGACGCGGTACCCATCACTTCTGTGAAGCCCATGACGAGGCCTGTTAGTACCGTGATGCTGCTCCACCTCACTGCTGTGGTTTAGGGAAATATAATCTACCCTGTGTCCCAGAAACAGAGGTCAACTGCCTAGAATCAGACCAGAAGTCTCTACCGTACAGTCTGAATGGTTTCCAAGGAAATGTATAACAGAGCAAAAAGCTTTTTTTAAGAGGGAAGAAACATAAAGTAGAATAAACAAATTGATGAAGCAACTACTTAATCATAAAAGAATAACAGATCTTAAATGCTGATTATAAAGAATTCCAGTTTGAATATATTTTTTAATCCCACTGAAGTTAATTTTAAAATCGATGTGAGTTTGTTGTCAAACAACTTTAAAATGCCATGTAGCTAATATTTTAAAGCAATTATCTTTTGTTTGTCAATTTATATCTAAATAAAAAATAGAAATAATAATAGAACTTGGGAAGATAGAAAGCCCAAAGGCAAGCTGATGTAATGCTGTTCTGAGGAAAGTCTTCATTCCGTCACTAAGTATATGGTCTATAGTCATGGGGACTTTGATTAAAGCAATTTTCCCTCCCTACGACCATATACATTTTTTCCTTAAGGAATTCTTAGAAAAATGTTATAATGTAATTGTAATTTAAATTCATGTGAGGCCAAAGCTTGAAGTATTGTGCCAGTGTCATTTCTGGTTATCCCAGAATTTCTATAAAATGGTGGCCAAGATTGAGCTGATTCTCTGAGAATTCTCTAGACTCCTTCATGGATTAAAGAGTGGACTGGTTCCAAGTCCGACACATAAAGCTGACACAAAGAATTTAGAACTAAATTGTTAACATAATTTATGATAGTTTCCTCCTTAGTCACAGAGGTGTGATCAAACTTACTGGTCTAGCCATTGGAGTTGACTAGAGAACCTTGAGCGAGAAGAAGAGATTGAATGAATTTATAAGTGGAAGCCAAGCTTAAGTTTAACTTTTTTTGTGAAAGCATTTTAATATCATAATTAATCTTGTGTGACTGTCATTTAGTATAGTTTGAAATATCGTCTGCTATGGGAGAGCTCAAATGCAATACTTTCTGTATGTGCTGGACTAGGTCAAGTCTGAATTCCCCTCCAGACTTAGGATTTGATGTGTAGACAGAGCGTGCAATTTTGCAATCTGCCAAGCCAGAAGAGGATTTAATATTACATTCAAAACTGTACTCAAATTGTCAAAAAATGTTCAATAAAATAACATTGCAAATCATACTCAGTCAAACTAGCTGGCAAAGGTAGCATGACAAAATTGAGGAATAAAGCATATGGAACATAGTGTTATTTACATGTTTTTGGGGCTTACGCTCTGGGTGGCTCGCTATTTACAAGACAGCAGTTTCCACCCTTCCCTTCTGCTTTAGGTTTGAGACAAGGCCAAGCTCTCCATCTGACTTCATATGACTGTGGTCTAGTTCAGATTAGTATTTGTCACCACTCTTCAGAGCAGACAGGCATGCAGCAGACTGGGGGAAGAGAAGGGGAGGGGGGAGTGGGGAAAGGGGGGAAGACTAAGGAACCAACTCTGTTGAAGGTAAACATACCTGAGACAGTCCCAATAGTGAAATATGGAGGCTGCATGGTGGCCAGAGGGTCACAGTTTAATTTTAGAGAACAGTTGAAGGAAAGAGCATTTTCGAATTCTCAAAATATTTGCTACCACCAGAAGAAAAAGTCATTCAGTAAAGCATTATTATGCTCCCTCTCTGAAGATGTTTTGCAGAATTCTAAGCTTCTGAGAAGCTAATGGGACATCTGGCTGAAAGATGACAGATCATAAATACTTTTCAAATAAATTAAAACATGGTTTCACAGAAGAGGAAAACTAGCATTCAGGATAAATAAAGCAATGTAACACATGGATTTCTAAAAGCTAAAAATGACATTCTATCAATATGAAAAATATTAACAAAAATATTAACAGAAAATAATGCTAATGAGATATTTTAAAGATCATGTAAACGGCACTTTTCTTTTTTCCTTTATGATTATAGAGCATGAATCTTATGGGCCAGACATTGTTTTAGTGGCTTTACATGTATTAACCTAACAACCTTATGGAATTTTCTAAAACAGAGGAAACTGAGGCAGGGCAAGGTTAAATACTAAGCTGGTAAATGATGAATGTGAGACTTGAACCAGACAGCTTGACTCCGTCCTGCATAAACTGTGATAAATCATGAAAGGGAAGAACACAAATCTCTCAGTAAAGTTTTGCAATGGGAACAATATTGGGTATTTCCAAATTACTAAATACATGATGTAATTTCTGATGTTATCATCACTGGTGGGTAAAATTTGAGGAAAAGAGCTAGTGATCCTTGGCTCTGTGTTGTGATCTTTGACTAAGATTTAGAACAGAATTAAATTACATGACACATCCATTTCTATTTTTCTACGCTGAAAATGTAATAAAGCTCATCATGCTATTGAGTTATTGATTTGGACCAATGATTTCCCCTGAGAATTGATTAGAAAGTGGGATAAGAGGAGTTTTTTGGAAGAATCTTTATTGTTACATTTACATGAGCTCATCCCACAGTAGCCGATGTCCTGACTTCCTATTCCAACCAGGCTTTCCTATCAGTTAGCTAGTGTAACTGCAGGCTACATCACAGTACTCAGTCATATTCATGTGCTTGAGCTAGGGGACAGAAATCTTTCTCCCACCAGGTAAAGAATAGCAATTAAATGGAATTCGGCTTAGAAGGGAAATGATCTTCCCACCACTTTGTCCCATCAGCATAAACCCTAGCACCGCAAGAAGCCACAGGGCTTAGAGCAGGCTTTGGTGATGTACCACTCAGCATAATCCAGTTGCCAGGAGGCTGTGCCTCGAGCTTGTACTGAGAAAGATCACCAGCATCCTTTCAAGGGAGATATATTACAAAAGTGAATCCAAATAGAGTGAGTGGCTAGATTAAATAGAAGAGGCGAACGTGGCTGGCAAAAGGAAATAGCTCCCCTTCTGAAAAGCATGGCTTTGGCATCAGGCGGTCCTGAGTTGGAACTCAGCACCACGGTTTACAAGCTGTGATCGCTGGTGAGTTGCTGAACCTCTGTCAGCTTTGGTTTCCTCTCCTTTCAAAAGAACTGTTAAAAGCATTAAGTGGTTGTAATATGTCTAGCACAATGCGTGGCGCGTCATAAGAGCTCAATAAATTATTTTTAAGTGCAAAGCTACTTCTCAACAAACTCAGTGATTGGAAAAAGGGTGTGAATAAAATATTTTTGAGACCTCCTAATCAAATGATGTAGTCTTTTTGATTAATCAAAAATCCATTTTGGAAGCTTGAATCCTTATTATTCAATTGCTGAATAATGACTAATTTGAATTATTCTAAATTAAGTGAATAATGAGGTTGTTCAATGTGCTTAATTTTTAAAATGAAAGTCATTTTGATCCTCATCACTCTCAAAAGCAAAGCAAGACTGATTCCATAGTAGTTCCTCAAATTTAGGAGATGAGTTTCTGATTTTGAGGATAATTTTGGCCAAAGATCAGAGAAGTCCTTTCTACTTACAGGCACTAAACTAGAAATGTTCTTAACTCCAAGAGTCATACACTGGGCAGAAGGGATATTCAATAAGGTCTCTTTTACCCTTTACTCATGATAAAATTAAATAACATACCAACAGCATGGAATCCCAGCTTTTTACTAGTGACATACCTTTCCTTACTGTGTTTCACATGCCTTTGTACTGGTGACATGCATATTTCCATCTTAAAAAAGGTGGAGGGAAACAAATTTGACTATGTTAAAGGTCAGGGGAAATAACCTGGTCATTGCTTCTTCCCTAGCAAGGGAATTTCTAGATTCACTCTCTCCAATATGGTAGTTAACTAGTCACATGTGGCTATACACATTTAAATTTAAATTAAAATAAAATAATTTAGTTTTCTCAGTCACACTAGCCACATTCCAAGTATTCAAGAGTCACAAACAACTAGTAGCTACTATATTACACAATTCACATGTAATATACAGTTTCCATCATCTCCATACATTCTGACAGGAAGCATTGCTAAATGACTGATAGTAAAGGTATCCAATTATAATTTGTCTTTCTCTTTGGGCGTACCAAGATACAGGCTTCCTCTTATTTTCTCTTATTCTTTAAGAAGTTTGTAAAAATACTTAAAGCACAAAATGTAGGACTGACGACCATCTTGTGCCTATGCTGCCATCCTTGTTTTGACTGACTTCATGGGATTGGAATCTCTCCAACCCTGTAGTCCCGTGTTCTCAGTTTCAAGAAGGAATGAAGCAAGGCCAGCAGGGATTTCAGCTTGCTGAAGCAAACTTGATTGCCCAGGGGTTAACCCACACATTCCAGCTCTCAAGTATTTCTATTAGTCAATTGAATATATGCTAATTCGAAGAGCTATTCAGCAAAGGTCAGGCTGAAATTGTTACCCAGGGCAAGCAGTAAGGCAATGAGAGGGTTCTTTTCCTACCCACTGCTCCTGCTTGGAATCTCTTGGATTTTGCCATTTCCCTTCCCTCACGATACCAGTCCCATCTCATGTATGCTTCCTTCCTTGTCATTTGTGAGTGTGCACCATAATGGCAGGAGGGTGGGGCCACCGGGCAAGGAGAAAAAAAAGAAAATACACTTTTCATGAGGGCTGAGAAGCCCGTCTCTCCTCCCTAGAAGACTCATCAAGTCTGAGAAAATGTCGGTCCTTCGTGCCCCAAGCCAAGGCTATTCCTTCATTATCCTGAACCTATAATCTATTTACTCTACATCTCAACTCAGTAAGAAAAAGCACAGAATTGCCTGAAGCTGCATATTCTTTTGTAGTATACACAATTCTCTCTGATAACATCTACAATTACCTCAAGGGCTTGAGGGAAAAAAGGGGAATCTTTTCTACTTCCACTTTTCCAACCATTATGAATAAAATTCCCAACCAATCTGGAAAGGATTATATAAGAAACTCTGGCTATTTATAATGTTGAATTCTGTTCCACAGTAAACCTTCAAGAAGAAACACTCTGCTTGGCAAAGTAGTAAGAGTAAAGAGTCAAAGTTGAAGCCCAATAAAAGAGGATGAAAAAGGAACCAGCTGGCTCCCAGGTTACAGACATTCCCATAGCCATTCATCTACCAACTTTCTCCTTGTCTTCAACCGAGTCTTGCTCTTACCATCTGTACCTCATCCTGTTAGGATCCCTGCCCCAGTGACAGAAACCACAACTGATGAGTTGATTCTATTCTTGCACATTGTTTATGTTCTTAGCCTCCAAAGTGAAACTATGAATGCATTTTCCCAGAGAGACATTAGTTGATTCAATAAATTTAGGTCTCAGGAGATCATGACCTATAATGTGGAGAAGTGATTATTTGGGAGCAAGAATGGAAGAAGCAAGGGCTTACTGGGGAGACTGTTTCAAAAGTCTAGGCAAGAGGTGATAAAGGCTCTGGTCAGGGAGGTAGTAGTGAAATGAATGGAAAAAAGGTAGATGGGATGCAGGAGAAACCTTCCGGTAATGCTGACGGGATGGACTCTGAAGTAGGGAGTGAGGAGGAAAAAATAAGAAATGAAGGAGATGATAACAGACATTCACTGAATGGGAAATATTACAAAAGACAGAGAAAAGACCTTTCTGGATGACGGGGTGGGTAGCGATGAAGAGCACTGGTTTTACTAAGTGAAGTATTACATCCATGTGTAAAGCTGAACGCAGGTCTCCGGGCTTCAGGGCACTGGGCTGTGGACATAAATTTGGTGGTCTTTAGCATTCGGACAGGATAGAAAGCCATGGAATCAGATGAGACCATGCAGAAAGAGAGACTAAAACAAGGAGGGCACCGGCCCTCTTCCATTTAAGGTTAAGGTCTATCTAACACTGCGTTATGGGTTATATCGAATTTTTAGGCTAGCCTGATAGACTACTTCATATGTGTAATAGAGAGTATGCATCACAAATTATAAGGAATAGGGAGAAACCCTTCTCTGAACACGAGATTTCCTCACATGAGGAACTGCCAATATAAGAAAGAGTTATATTGGGTAGATTACTGTGACACTCTGGAAAAATTTCGTCTATATAAAAGGGAACAAATCTTACTCTTCGACAACCTCAACAACTGCAGCCAGCTAGTTATTTATCTGGATTGCTTAGAAACAACAGACCAGAGTTTTCTCAGAAGTCTGATGTGGTATTTCTACCCAGTTTACTTCATTTTACAGAACTGCTACGGACATGCCAGTTTTTGATAACAAAGTGCAAAAGGTCTATTTTCCCTGCTTTCTGAGACAAAAAGAGAAACGTGTACAAGAAATAAAAGATGTGTTGCTTGGCTTTAGCAATCTAAAAGCTAATGAACATAAAAAATATTGGTTTGCCTATAAAGTTATAACATAGAATGAATGTTAAAGAATAGCTCACTGAGACAATTAAGTACAATTTCACTAATTGAATCATGTCTAACATGTTTATAGTTTAAACATTTACACTTAGGGCAGTTATGGAAAGCAGGCGAAAAGAAAGATAAAAACAGAACATGGGGAAAAATAGGTTTCAAAGAAGATAGTGCCTTCCACAGTGTCCCGCGGTTATTAACGTTTTACAGAACACTACTGACACTCAGGAGCAAAAACTCAAAATGCATTACTTATAGATCTTGCCACAAGGAATTTTCTATAATCTGTCTCAGCATCGGAGACGTGTTGAAGTCAGTGATTTGTACATTCTGTGGCTTGAGAGTTTTCTTTTTAAATCAGCTCTCAGACTTCTGAGAACTGAATGTTTGCCAGGACTGAGTCAAGTTTTCCTACCTTTCGAATGAGTTTGTTTCCTGATTTCTGTGTATTTCTCAAAAATACAAGACCAGTTTGTATCACAACTGGGAATCAGAGGTGGATTTTAAAAGCCTATCAGATATGTCTTGGCTTCTGTGACCAGAAGGAGTCTGATACCACATCGCTCTGGACGTTCCCCGACCTGACCCGGGCCCAAACCTCACTCTTCTCCCCTCAACCACAACCCCAGCCAAGCCCTTTGAGTCTTTTACTCTCGATCCCAGAACCCTGTGTGTACAATTTCTTCTCCCAACTTTCCTTCTTCCTTTCCTTTTGTAGCTGAAAGCTGATGGACTGGGACCAGTGAGTCTCATACTTACCCTACAGCCCACTCAGTGGAAGGTTCTTTCTTACTCTTATGGCCAGACACCGCTTAGAACCATAAGAAATTATTTCACACATCATTTTTCAGATGGGCTTCCCGACTCACACTCTTAGAAGATCTTCTAAATTTGGGTGGCACATTTCTATCAATTGAGTACCGTTCAAGTTGTTATGATACAGAGATTTAGTCATTCCAGTAGTGTTTGCAAGTGCAGAATTCACTTTAGAGTATTTAGAAGTTTTGTTGAGTCATAGAAGGCTGGTTACTGTTTCATGAGAGGCTAACTTTCCTACAGAACCCTCATGTAGAAATACAGCAGATTTTGGCTAATCCTTTAAATTAGCAGTCAGAATCTACTGGCTTAGAATTAGTTGACTTACTATACTACAAGTACAGTGAGTAATTGCTTGACTGAGATTTATTATATCACAGGTGCAAATGATCAATTGCTTGATTGATTTAATCATTTATGAACTCACAATTATATAGGAAGTCCACACCACAGGCTAGGCACCATGGAATGCCTTCAAGACACGATAAACAAAACAGACGTGGGTTCTCCCTTGAGGAGGAAGGGTTGTATACAAAGATAAGAAAGACGTTATTTATTAAAAATGACAGTTATAAATAAACATTAAAAAATAAGATAACAAAAACAAAAAAACATTTAAAGATTAAAAAATGAAATAAAAATGACAATTAACACAAACTATTATTTACTTCTGTAAGTACTCCATAGGGAAAGCCCAGTATGTAACGTGCAGGGTGGGGGGAGGTAAAATTTAAAGGGAATCAACTTGTGGAGAATGGATGCTTCTGAGAAAAAGAAAACAGAAATCTGGAGGAGAGCAAAGAACATCTTACCAGCGCTTTCCTTCTGTTTATATAGCAATGATTGATGCCCAAGCAGGCCTGCATTGTGGCAGATTAGGTATAGGCAAATGTGTTTATTTTTCAATTAAAGAGAACAGTTTCAGTTTTGCCTGGCTTAAGACGATTCTGGCAGTCACAGCTGGGAGGTCTTGTAGGGTTTCTGCCCACCTGATCTGATGCTAGTGGTGATGCTACAAGTGAGCGGCCCACGGACTAAGAACACATTGGCTCTGCTTCTTGTTAGTAGTCCTTGGAGCTACAGCAGAGTTGTTTGCCGGTATGTAAACAGAAGACTAGGAGCTGAGTGCTTTGATCTGACTCTCCTTCTTCTCTTTGGAGTTTTAGAAATGTTTTCCAGGTTTCGATGTATGGGTTTTTTTTTTTTTTTCTTGTTTAGGATTTAATATGTAAAAGTTATATTTTTAAATAAGTGAATAGAGAATTCTTTTGCTTTTATTGTTCTGTAAAGCGTACACAGCACTTCCTGATCCTGTTCGCTTTAACTGCCAGATTAAAAAAAAAAAAGTTATAATTATAGATCCTTGACTCAGTGCAGAATAACACCAATCATAGGGACATTGTTCTGGTTTTGATTTCAAAGCAATCACTGAGCAAGGCTTCTCTGAATTGGAACATGAATCAGCATTTAGCAGGGCTGAGTTTAAAACTCTACTCCAGATTCTGAGTGACAGAGAACTTCTAAATAGGGCACTGTTTGTTCATAGTTTTAGGTATCTGTGATGTACTTGGCTTTGTTAGACAATAGGGGCTTTGGTTCAGTTATATTTTTAACATTCCTTAAAATAAATCAAAGAGTGTTCCCATTTTGGATGTGGATTAGTATGGTAGAGGAAATGAAGAATTTACAAGTGCTGAGCGTCCAGGGATTATGCACTGGGCTGGATTGCCTTGATTAATATTCTTTTGGTTACATGGAACAGAAACTGGCTCTGGCTCGCCTAGGGGAAAAAAGTAAGTGGTGTTGGCATACTGAAAGAATATTTGGGTATCTCATTGAATCCAGGAGTCAGGCAAAGCAGGGATCACGGGACTTCTGACCTCAGAAGTTCCTGTGTGTCTGTCTTCCTAGGGTAAAGCAGTTGAGGGGTCTCACTGGATGATTCTTCACAGGAGGCCTAGTGGGGTCCGGTCTTCACTTGGGGATCAGCCAAGGTCAAAGGGACTGGATAATACTGTTTAACCGGTTGTTTTTGGGCAACCACACCTGTATTTTGTGGGCAGTTCCCAGAGAAAGGGGAATTATTGTGAACTGGTGGCCACACTAGCAGGGTCTACTATATGGAGCATTTTAAAAGCTTAATTCAATTTTCACAAAAAGCACATAAAAATCACTATTTCCACCTCACAAAGAGAAAATCGAGACTCAAATTGGTTAGGCAACTTGTCTGACATTCCAGTTAGACTTGAGCTCCATATAGTAGAGCTGGAGCTCCAACTAGGTTTCTAAGAGGGGGCAGTCTTCTTCTTAAGATTAAAATAATGTGAGGAGAGCACATGAACTAGAGAGTTCCAGATATCTTCTCATGGAGAGAGTATTAGGTATCTCCAGTGTACCAGAAAGACTAAAACTGTATATTGAAAGCTCTGGTTGAATCCCAACTCCACCTGGTCATTATGGGCAAATAAACCCCTCTCCACTAATAAATGTGGTTATATCTTCTCCTTCACTAGATATGGTAACTTTATAGGTCACTGGGATAACATGTGAAAATACCAGGCACAAAGAAGATACTCATTTGGGGGAGAACTTTTCTATCAATGAACCCTCAAGCATGCTATTAAAAATGGAGTCACAGTTTGAAAATGGCTTTATCATTCCAAAAATCGAATTGCCGTTTTACTCTCAGCCTTTCAAATGGTGCCTTACTCACCTAAACATAAAAGTAGAAAATGCTACATAAAAAGAGTTAAGAAAATCATACAGTAGGCAAAGAAAGTTTTAGACATAAAACATTTGACTTCTTTTCTTTGAGACTCTGGGCTCACATTTCAGGGAAAGACTCTCACCTTTAGTCACAGCACAATATTTAAGCATTTAATTCTCTCAGGGAATATGACCTGAGATGGTCTATGCCCTTTTGATAACCAGAGCAAAAACAGAAGAGTTCTCAATGAGATCTAGAACTTGAACATCATTGAAACATAATCGACTAATTCAGTTTGGAAGGGTTAACGCATTCAAAAATCATTTCTTTGCCCAGATGATTTTTTTTTTTCCAGATGATCATTTTTAGTTATCTTTAAGGACAGCTCTGTGGGAAAGAAGCACCATACAGCAATCCAAGAGTTTCTAGTTGTGCTTGCTGGGTGTTCTGCAAATACTCATTGACTGATCGGTATTAATTTGTTTCGAATTACTTCAGACAACAGTTAGTCTAAGTCACCAGCAAAGCTGGAACCCGAAGGAGAAGGAGAAGGAGAAGAGGAGGAGGAGGAGGAGGAGGAGGAGGAGGAGGAGGAGGAGGAGGGGGAGGGGGAGGGGGAGGGGGAGGGGGAGGGGGAGGAGGAGGAGGAGAAGGAGAAGATCAGTATGTGGTGGTAGGGGGTGAAACAAAGATGTAGACTATTATATTTTCTTGACATTTCTATTATCTCTGGATCTTAGTCTCTCTGGATCTTAGTTTCAGTGACCTTCTATGCTTCATTTTCATCTAATTCATGTTTAAGTGACTTGTAAAATATCATTTTAAATTCGATGACAGAGAGTCAAATGATTTTAAATAGGACTATAACATTGTGTTATTAGCTTGCTTTAATTGTCTGAATTAAAACCCTTCCTCCTCTATTTACTAGGCTGCATTTCAAGTGCGTGGCCCATTTGCTTTAATTTCTTTTTTAAATTTATAAGAGAAAACTAATGAGTTATCAACATTTAAAGATTGTAGGTAAACAGTGTTTTAAATGGTTAGGAGGAGGTCTATTTTAAAAAATCATCATCCATGGATATAGAGGTTTGAGTAAAAAAGATTTTTTAAAAAGAATTAATTTTTTTAAAAGATTAAAAAAAGAAAACTAATAACCAAATAAGTTTTTGGAGTTCTTTTTATTACGTTGAGAAATCCCAGAAAAGTACAAAGCCCATGGAAATAGAAGCATTTCAGAAAACAAAACAAAATGGTTGCATACATTTTAATGACAGCATTTTAGTTTTGATGTTAAAAAAACTCATGATTTTTCATTAAAGTACATTGCTCATGATTTAAGTACATTCTGAAGTACTGGGAAAGGATTTTATATCTTTTATATTGGAACCTGAATTCCTGTAAATGGCTAAGTTCTATTATCTTTCTAGAGATTAAGTTCACGATATGATTAATAAGAAAAATGATTTTACTGATTTATAGAGACTTTGAAGAACAGAAACAGAAAATAAGCATATATCACACACATACCCCTTTAGGCAGTACATCAGATCAAAGCTGAATTAATATAATAATGTTCAGTATTTTTAATTGCTACCAGTGAAAATACATAGATCCCACTACAGAAAAGGGGTCTGGTAGTATCAGAATGACTCTTTGTCATATCAGTGTTTTCTATTGAAGTTACATAGATAAATGAGTGATGCTGAAGTCCATGCTGTTTCTACCCTCCAAATCAAATAAATGTTATGATTACATTCTAGAATCTTATCCAGAGTCACTGTGAAGCATTAAGTAAAGATATTTACTATTTTTTTGCCAAATACAATATAATAGGCCACCAGAGGCTATGAAGTTTAATTAGCTTTTGGTAACGTGGCAATTTTCAGTGGCTTTTGGGTCACATCAGACTTCCCATTGCTGCTACTACAACGACTATAGCTCCTAAGAAAATGACAGTATATGCAAAGGAGAAAACAAAAGAAAATAAATTAGATCTCGTGATAGTTCTTCTAAATATTGGTTTGGTTTACCCTTGAAGTGGAAATCAATTCTCCAAGGTTTGGAAGGAAAACAGAAGCATCCTTAGACTTCACAGCATGTATTTTATAGGTCTAATGATTCATCCGTTGCCAGTGTGAGTTAGCTTGTCATGTTCTCTTTCTTCAATGTCAACTGGTTCTGTAGCTATTAGTGCACTTAACTGTTTCTGAGCACAAGAGAGGAACAGTTCCAAACTGGACAGGCTTCTTTGGCGGATGACTTGATCAAGCTGTTGGTTTTTTGTTTTTTGTTTGTTTTTAAAGAGAGAGAAAAAGAGAAAAAAAATACACTTAGTTGATGGATAAGGAATATTATGCCACTGAAGCCCACTAGAGAAACCTTTTAGATGATGATGTAGAAAATCCAATAGTGCCTTAAATTCAGAGACAATGGAGTCACTAATTCTGGCCTATAGTTGCTGCAGTGAGATGATGCTCATTACAGTTTTAAAATTGATATTGGTATTCAGTTATTGGAAAATAACATAAATTCACTCATAGTGATTTCAGAAAGCAAAAGATAAAGATGTTGGTTCTTAATGAATATACAGACCCAAACAGCCACAAAGGACATACAAATATTACAAATGTGAAAAACAAAAGAAATACACAGTACAAAAATACAGCATAATTACATCATGCATAGAATTTAGTAGAATAAAGGAAAAGTGAAGAGATCATGTCCTGAAGTTGAAGTTAGGGAAAGTTCTTGGGACAGGTGTGTTTTAAGAAATACTTGATACTGTTGAAACTTACTTGACCTGGTCTTCCTGCTGAGTTAAGAGACTGTTTTAATGTATCAATAACACATTAATATAGTGAACAGAAGGTTAATAATGAAAGCCACATAATAAAGAACTTTCTGGACGGTAAGGATTATTGAATACATCAAGAAAAGCTTCTAACTCCCCTTCTGCCCTTAAAATGGTTGCCCGTGGCCCAACAAACACGTGAAAAGATGCTCAACATCACTCATTATCAGGGAAATGCAAATCAAAACCACAATGAGATATCACCCCACACCAGTTAGAATGGCTAAAATCAACAACACAAAAAAGAACAAGTGTTGGCAAGGATGTGAAGAAAAGGCAACCCTCATGCACTATTGGAAGGAATGCAAACTGGAGATGTTTGGAAATGTATGGGAAACAGTATGGAGGTTCCTCAAAAAGTTAAAAATAGAACTACTGCATGATCCAGCAATTGCAGTACTGGATACTTACCTAAGAACACAAAAACACTAATTCAAAGGGATACATGTGCCCCTATGTTTATTGCAGCATTATTTACAATAATCAAATAAAGGAAGCAGCCCAAGTATCCACTGATTGATGAATGGATAAAGAAGATGTGCTGTGTGTATATTTCATATATATAATGAAATTATATATGTAATAATGGAATATTATTCAGCCACAAAGAAGAATGAAATCTTGCCACTTGCAATGACATGCATGGAGCTAGGGAGTATAATGTTAAGTGAAATAAGTCAGAGAAATACAAATATCATATGATTTCACACATATGGGGAATTTAAGAAACAAAACAAATGAGCAAAGTGAAAAAAAATGAGAGGGAGACAAACCAAGAAACAAACTCTTAACCTTAGGGAACAAACTGATGGTTACCAGCGGGAAGGTACCCGGGGGATGGGGATTGAAGGGTACATCTCCTGTGATGAGCACTGAGTAATGTATAAAATCAGTGAATCACTGTATTGTACATCTGAAACTAACAGAACACTGTACATTAACTATACTGGAATTGAAATAAAAAATTGGTGTAAAAATAACCAGTGACAACACATTGCCTATAGGCTACAGAACAATGAAGGAACTAAAAAAAAAAAAGCCAAGTAAATTCCATCTCACAGTATATACTTGTCATACTTATGTAAAAGCTGACATAATCTTCCCATAAGCTTTCCCCAACATAAAAGAAAAAAAAATCCAAACACAATTTCTGTTAAATTCCACTTCTATAATCCACTGACATCCAAAATGACTGAAAAACTGGAAAGCTAAAATGTTGAAATATCCTAAAAATTAGTAAAAAAAAATGCATTTAGCAAAATACTCATGTAAAAAATTGAACACCAGGAAGACTAACAGTTTGGGATTTTAATATATATACAGAAATAGGATTTCTGTTTATCCTTTTCCCCCTTCTTCTCTCAGATGATACCTTCAGGGGACTATATGCCTTCACTTCCACATGTCTATTAAACAAGACAGTTTACTAGAATGGAAACCTCAAGTGAGCAGAGATCTTGTCTGTCCTGCTGACTATTGTAGCCCAGCATCTAGACATGTTAGACACTCAGTCAATCTTTGCTGAGCTTGAAGGAAGGTCTTTAACCAAGCAGAGCAGAGCGATCTACCAGGAAATGACAGATCCACGTTTAATTCTAAAAGTGAAAACATGCTTGACCGAATCTAAAAGATACGTACGAGATAAAAGGTGAATTTTAAAAGTTTTATTTTAAATACATGGAAAACAAATTCGAGTACGTGTACTTATAGTTTCAAAAATTTTCTACTTGGTCCAAATTCAATAATGCAGAAGAAGGTACTAATATCCAGTTCCGGTCCATTTCCAGTGGTTTCTGTACACTTGGGATGCTTTCAAGCATTTTAAGATGGGTCTTAAAAAATATTTGGTCTAGATCTCATAATTGTTAACTATGGGAGAGTTCACACAATCACGTTGTTCCAACTGCCATTACTGGAAACTTTCCTTATCTAATTTTAAAGAAATTGCTTGACTGTATTTCATGATTTACGTAGCCACTCTTCCCACTGATAGACATGGAAGTTTATTCCAGTTTTGTCTTGTTTTTGAAGCACCAAGGAAATTAACAACCTGTGTGCACTCCCTTCAAAAGATGTTCAAGGGTATCTCTTGGGCACATTCGAATAGGTGAAATTTCTACATCATAAGATCTGCATATTTAAAATTGTGATAGATAATACCAAATTGCTTTCCAGAGTGAGGGTGCAAATACATCAGTCCCATTTGCAGTGTATGAGAGGATCAGTTTCCCGTTTTCTTCTTTTACATGGCTGCATACTTTTTCCCCTGTGCATTTATAATTATATATACATATATCTAAAATATTTTATTATTTAAAAATTATTCTATTGATAGATATTTGGATCGCTCCTGATCTTTTGCTATTACAATCAATGCTGTATTGAATATCCTTCAGCATAGACCTCTGTATACCCAAGCTAGTACACAGCTTAGCCTGCTTAAGCCAAAGCCTATGTCACCTGCAATGTTATTTCTATCACGAGTCAGGTTTCCAGGTAAGCAGGAATCTGTCTTTGGGCTCCCTGCTCTGCTCTACTAGACCATTCCCCTACCCCCACACAAATGTAATGCTGGCTTAATCACTACAACTTAACAATAAATTAAATGTATCACATATTAACAAACATATTACCAACCACACCATCAAATATTTCAGAAGAATATAAATTAGTGACCATTTGTAATAAAATTGAATTTAAAAAGGAAGTGGTCAGACTAGAGATAGTCTGATACCCTTTTTTCATCCAGCTTTAGTAAAAGCCAAGCAAGATTCAAAAGTGCATGATTTTGAGTTACATCAATAGGCAATAGAATACTTCTTTCTGAGGCAAGGAAATTATGCAATCACAAGTGATGGTGGTTGTATACAGGGGATGGTATGAGGCAGATGGGCACAGGGACTCACTCTGGAGGGTGTTTTACAATTATGTTTCATAACTCACGTGCATATATCATAAATGTTAGCTTTAATAGTTCAAAGCCTTCTAGAAGCCCCCTAGAATAATCAGGAGTTGTATTAAAATAAAATTTGACTGAGTATCTTAGAATTTATGAATATTAGAGGAGAAAATTACTCCTTCTGAGGGCCTATCGCACAAGCTCACACAATTAACATGCCACCTGTGAGGGCGCCTGGGTAGCTCAGTTGGTTGAGCGACTGCCTTCGGCTCCGGTTATGATCCCAGAGTCCTGGGATCGAGTCTCACATCGGGCTCCCAGCTCCACGGGGAGTCTGCTTCTCTCTCTGACCTTCTCCCCTCTCATGCTCTCTCTCACTGTCTCTATCTCAAATAAATAAAATCTTTAAAAAAAAAACATGCCACCTGTGATTGTTGCTAAGTGACAATAATCATGTGGATTTGTGTGTTCAGAATGAATAATCTGTAACTTTTTAAAAGGCAGCGATATATATATATATATATATATATATATATATATATATATATGCAAAAAGGCTTAATAGATTTATTTAGGCATACCAAGCACTTCTCTCTTTTTGCTTGTGGAATGAGTGGATTGGAAGATGATGGACATACTGGTTTTGGGTTTAGGCAGCTCCAAGGTTCACTTCACATCTTTCACCGTGCCTCTCCAGAACTGTCTGAAGACAACACTTTAAGGACCAATAAGTTGACATTGATCTTTTATGGGAAGGAAGATAAGTTGGGCCGTCACAGAGCTGAACTTCCTATTTGGTGGGTTCTTCCTGGACATGATACAAAAATCATGTCTGTGAAGAGGAACACTTGAGACCTTTCTCTTATAAAGATGGTGGATTCCTCTCTCTGAAATGAGTGCATCAAGCTGATGTTCTTGGAAAATTCCTGAATTTCAACAGTTTCTGTTTTATTAGGCATTACCTTACTATCCTTTGTTGAGGCAAGAAGAATTCTGGCAAAATATTCAACTCTTTTTGTCCCTTGAAGACTGGAGCTTAGTCTTGTATTTGTGGCTTTCATTTCAAAGTGAGTCAAAGATTTCTATTCTATGACTTCATGCTGAAAATTTTATGTCTGGAGTAGTGGTGGCAAACATTTCTGGGTATGGGATTTACAATCTCTCAATCTCTTCCTAACAGAGTAGCTCTAACTGCTTTGTTTTCCCCTCCATTTTCTACTGCTTCCGTCGAAAACAAACAAACAAACAAACAAACAAAAAAACCAAACAACAACAACAACAACAACAAAATCCCTGGAAATTCTGAGGTCTCTGAAACAGATCCCTGGACTTTATACATCTTTCTTCCCTCTTTGCACCATTTCAGTTTGTATACTAGTAAAAGCCATTTCAAAACATACTACTTGCTAAAAGTTAATATTAATAAGGTTAGGAGGAAAAAAATTCCTAGTAATTCCCTGTATTAGATTTACCTTTCTGTTAGTATTTTATGCCATAGCAAAAGAAAAAAAACATTTCTAGATCTTAGCTTTCATTTCAAAATATAGTATGATGGATGGTGAACTTACACTGGTCTGAAGAGAAAAATTCATAGTCAATTACAAACGAAAATGGCTTATTTTAATACAACTGTTAAGAACACTGTTTACATCCCAGAAAATCTGATACATTGTTTTTGTGTGTGTGTGTATGTGTATATAAAAAATGTATTTTATGTATATTATACATACATATATAACACACTTAGTACTAATTGTGATTTCAGTATCTTTGGGGCTTCTACCAAAACAAGATACATAAGAGATGTGAAAGTACTAAGTTGACTTCTACCAATGTTATTTTTCAAGCCTGTTCTCCACCATATTTTAAACTATGCTTAAAAAGTGATCTAATTTTTTTTAAAAAGCTGAAATGGATATCAAATTCACTGATGGAAAGTGATTCCATGAACAAATGTTATCAGCTTAGTAGTAATAACCTTTATGGGTTCAGTTTTTACATTTACTAACAAGCTCTTTCATTAGCATTGAGGAAAGTTTGAAGTATGATGATCTGAAACTGTAATTACTCGGACAGATTTTTCAGTTAATATCATCATATTGGGTAAGAAAGATTGTTTACCTTTAGTAAGAAATAAAATAGTTCTTCAGTTACTTTTTTATTACAGTGCTGACCTTTTAATGGTATTATTTGGATATGAATGCTTCTCTTTTTCTGACTTTATTATACATACCCTCCCAAGAGACCCCTCAAGCTGTTGTTTCATTTACATGTTTGAGATTGAGGCATTCAATTAGTCAATTAGTCAGTTGATCAATAAAAAAGTCAAGATTGACCCCCTATTTATCGATTATGGCTCTGAGGCCTGAGCAAAAGAAGTATACTATAATGTCCTTTCCCTTAAGAAGCTTATAATCTCTTTGGAGAGACACACATGCAATAATTGAAGAACAATTAGGTTCTTGTGTAAAGAGAGAATCTAATGGGAGATCAGAGACGGCGGGGGGTGGGGGGGGCAGGCGGATCATGGCAGGAAGGCAGCAATGAAAACTTCAAGGAGGCACGACTTGAACAGATGCTCAGAGTATCAAGAGCCTTTCCTTAGACAAAGAGAAGATGTGTTAGCAATTCTAGGAAAGCACATTAAGAAGAACAAAGATAGACTGTTGAGAGACATTGGGGAAGGAGGCTTGAATGTAGTGGAAAAAGTCTGCTTATGAGTATTCATACATTCTTTCATTCGCTCATTTATTCACTATATCTCTAGCGCCTACTATGTGCCAGACACCACTTTAGGCACTAGAAATGCAGTGATGAACCAGACAATTCTCTGTTCTTATATAATTTATAATAGTTTGAGGAAACAAATTATGACTTTTCAGGTAGAGATCAGTCGCCTAAAAATAACAAAGTAACCTTTGACAGAGGGGTGGGGAGCTTTTGGGGTAGGATGAAGAGGGAAGGCACATGGACAAGGTGGTAATGAAGAGAGCTTGAAAGGAATGAGGGAGGAAAGGAACCATACCAAAGCATCAGGAAAGGGCGCCTGCATGGCTCAGTGGTTAAGCATCGGCCTTCGACTCAGGTCATGATCCCAGGGTCCCGGGATTGAGTCTCAAAACAGGATCCTTGCTCAGCGGGGAGCCTGCTTCTCCCTCCATCTGCTCTGCCTGCCGCTCCCCCTGCTTGTGCTGTCTCTCTTTCTGACAAATAAATAGATAAAATTGTTAAAAAAAAAAAAAAGCATCAGGAAAGAAAATTGTATGGCAGATGAAACGGCAAGAGCAGAGTCCGAAATGTGGGTTCAGATCTGGTGTGACTGAAGATTGGCAACACAAAGACTAAAACTGGAGCAAAATGAGCAAGGGGGAGGAGGAGGGAGGATCCGAGAAGCAGACAGTGGGCAGAGCGCGTCAGACGCTATGGGTCACGGGAGGACACCGGAGAGTTTTGAGTAGGAGTGTGACCACACTCGATGTTTGATGAAGAGTGCACTTTGTTACTGGGGGCAACACACTGTAGTGGGGCAAGCGAGGAAGAGGAAATCCCAGTGAGGAGACTTCTGGTCCAGGAAAGGTAGAACACCAACCAGACTGCCGGCAGTGCGAGCTTGGCAGCATTCGGGCCGGGAACTGAGACAGGATGAGCTTGAGCTGCCGATGGATTAGGAGTGGGGTGAAAGGAAAAGAGAAAGGAAGATGATTCTTAGGAGGATATTGCCATTTATTGGTGATGGACTGCAGCTGGAGTGAGGCAGCCCCAGGAAAATGAGAATTTTGTTTTGGACAGGGTTAGTCTGTCTAATCCTATCAGATATGGCAGACAGTGGATATAAGACTACAGTTCAGTGGGGAGGTCGGGGCGAGAGATACGAATTTGGAAATCATCTGTATGGAGAAAGCATTTAAAGCACAGAAGGCCTTATCTATGGAATGAATGTAGATAAAAGAGAAAGGTCAGAAAAGTAAGACCTGGTGCACACTAACAAATGGGCTGGTCAAGGAGCAGTGGGATATGAGGTCTGACGGGTAATTATTCTAGTGGGTTGAACTAGGTCCCCCATGAACAGGTTTTAACTCCTAACTCCCACACCTGTGAATGTCACCTCCTTTGGAAAAAGGGTCTTTTGGAGATATAATTAAGATGTACGATGAGGTCATACCAGATCAGGATGGCCTCTAAATCAAATCGTTAGTGTCCTAATAAGAAGAGACAGAGAAACACGGAAACAGACCCAGGGGAGAATACCATGTGAAGAGGGAGGCGGACCCGGGGTGGGGGGTGGATGTGGCTATAAAGGAAAGAAAGCACGGGATTGCCGGCAACACTGGAAGCCAGGAGAGAGGCACAGAACGGATCGCACCCTGGAGCCTTCAGAGACAGCACAGCCCCTCCAACACTCTGATTTCAGACTTCTGGCCTCTAGAACTGTGAGGAAATAAATTTCTGTTGTTTTAAGCCATCCAGTTTGTGGTATTGTTACAGCAGCCCTAGGAAACTACTAACAATGATTTTTCCAAATTGTTGAGGTCCTTACATACCAGAGTAGTGTTTCCCACAATGTGTAAAGCACCATTTCTATGTAGCACATGCTTTTTTTTTTTTTTTTTAAGGCTTTTTAATCAAGTAAGTTTGAGAAATGCAGGCTTGAAAAAGGTTTCTTTTCTTTAGAACTTCTCAGAGCTTTTATGCTTATAAGTAAGCATTTAGCATAAGTGCTAAAATGGCCTTAGTAAAGTAACATTTCTCAAACTTTTTAGACTTTGGAATTGTGGGTGTGTATGCGTGTGCATAAAGCATACTTTGGAGAATGCCCCACAAATTAATTTTTCTTGAGAACGCCTGTAGACTCAAAACAAATTACAAATATAGGAGGAACACTATACTGACTGACTTTCCTCTTAATGAGTATTTATGGAATTTTAGTGGAAAGGTATTTTGAGACTTCTTAGTCTAACACCTATATTTTATAGTTGTGGAAAACTGATGCTCTGAGAGGTTAAGAGAGCAATTTCATGAACTTAAATGTCCTCCTACAATTAAAAAATATACTTCTTTAAAATATATTTAAATGTATTAACCTGAGTTTATCTTTGCTTAAGAAATCCTCCGATGTATCAAATACATTCTAGGACCTCCCTAAGTTTTTGACAATGGCTAGGTAAGACTCCTCCCTAGAAGGTGCTGAAAACCATTCTGGGTGAGATAACATCACCACTCAGCCTTGATGGACACATGAAGGAAGTGGATTATGGATGGATTGATTGACTGATTTTAAGAATTTTACTTATTTGTCAGAGAGAGAGAGACAGGAAGCACAAGCAGGGGGAACATCAGGCAGAGGGAGAAGCAGGTTCCCCGCTGAGCAGGGAGTCCCCATGTGGGACTTGATCCCAGGACCCTGGGATCACAACCTGAGCTGAAGGCTGACAATCGACTGAGCCACTCAGGAGTCCCTATGGATTGATTTTAAAGCTTAATATGCAAACATCACTGTAATGGTCTGGTATGTTTTATGAAATCATCATAATAAGGGCTGATAGACTTGAAGAAGGCCAAGTTATTCTTAAGTGGTGATTACTTTTATTGTGTGACATTTAAACATTTTTGCTCTAAACACCACCATCTTTTCCTATATCCTCCAATTCTGCTTCTCATCACTTTAGCCTAAGAAAATTCACTTATCTGTAGCATTACTAGTTGCATTAATGGAGGTCCTATGGTATCTGTTTTATTACTGGTTCACCAACCATAAACAGTTTCTCTTTTAAAATAGTCTTTTCTTTATATTTTTCAGATAAGCAAATTTGATTGCAAGAGGGATAAATTGTATATAAAGCTTGAGTTTAGACATGAAATCTCCTCTCTGGGAATACAACTATGGCATTATTGTAAATCACACTGAAAGAGACTTTGAACCAACTGTAGAATAATAATGTTACATAAAATACATGTTTAGAATAATTCTGACCCTAAAAGATTCAATACGGTCACGACAATGGTTTGAACTAAGGCAGTGCCAGTTGCCTCAACCTTGAACTTCAGAAAATGTCAGCCTAACTTCTTTAGCAGAACATTCGTAGGCCATCATTCATGTGCCATGAAGACTTTCAATCCAGAATTCCCATCTCCTTTCCTCTTTGAGAATACTTTTCAACTTTAAAGTATATTTCAAATCTATTTATATAGCTAAAAAATGTCAACATATAAAGAAATTGTGTAACTTTCTACCATGCACAAGATGAATTACAGATGCTCTTTCAGAGTAAATGAGAAACGGGTATAAAGAGTCTTAAACCCTATCGGCCACAACTAAAGGATTGTTTTTTTGCTTTGTTTTGTTTTGTTTTAAGATGTCTTAGGGTAAGTAAATTCTCTGTTTTTGAATCATCTAAAGTTAGTTCTACATATTTGGGCAGTTCTGCCTTTTTGTCTCAAACTGCCATAGAATCCACTGGGAAATGGGAATATTCATTTTTGCTCTTGCTAAATCATCTGGACAGAATAAACCAATATGCATTCCAGACTCTGACATGGAGGCAAACCACCTTAGAATACAACCTTATTTGATCTTAAAGCAAACAGTTGGCCAGAAAAGGATGCACTGTAGTAGTGAGTAAGGATTTTACTCTTACTTACCTGGTAGCAGGCACTAGACTTTATAGTATGACCATCTATATGTGAAGTTCAATGAATTTGGGGGGGAGGGAAAGGATTTTGGTAACAACTGCTTTACTCCTAAGTCTGACAGTTTCCAAAGAAAATCTGAAAATTTCCAAAACAATGTAAAAAAAAGAAAGCCATAGATTGAGGGAAATTTTAGAAAATAAGGTAAAGGTAGATAAAACTGTAATAGTACTTGTACAGAAATTCTGTCTTAGGGCTCTAAACCATACGGTTATATTTACCCATTAATAAGTTCCATATCCTACTTTCTAGAGTTCAATGGCAAGGAAAGCATTTATCTCAAATATAAGATGGATTGATTTTGGCAAGGCAGACTAACTGAGTTTAATATGACATTCCACATAAAGTTTTTAATACAATTTGTTACACGCTCCCAAACAATGAAACAACCTTTTTTTCTACCTTATTATTTCAAGAACTGGGTTATTGCAAATCCTGCAATCTGTAGGATGTCATGTTGTAAAGTAAATAAACATAAAGATCCTAAACAAATACTGTTAAGTAACAAAATGTTCCAGTAACAAACACAAATTCTTATATTTTTTTAATCATCTTTTTAAAGATTTTAGCAATTCTTTTGTGTCAATATAAGGAACAATATCTGCCAATTACTTTCTATCTCCTCTTTTGTTTTGACCTTCAGCAATAAAAATTTCATTTTACTTGGAAGCAGAAGAAGGAATTACATGACCTCTTGGGTCCTGTCTCCCTATGCTATCCTAAAATCTCAGATGACTGATACCATTTGCCTTCTATGTGTCAATCTACAAAAACAGGCAAGTGGCTGTCCACAAGGCTTATTCCAGAGCTCTGTACACTCAAATGCCCAGAGATGATTTACAATGCAGGATCAATAATCCTGTAATGCTGAATTAAGTTTTGAGATTTTTGTTCACCTGTCATGCACAGGTGAACCTCTTTATGTGTTGAATTATCTATTATTGTGTAAAAAATCACCCCAAGTCTAGTGGTTTAAAACAAAAAAACAAGTATTTATCATCTCCTGGTTTGTGGGTGAGGGAACTGGGTGCTGCTTAACCGAGAGCCTCTGGCTTATGGTCTCTGTGTAGGGGTAGCAATCAAGTTCTTAGGTGGGCTGTGGTCAATTCAAAGTTCAACTGCGCCAGATGTTGCTTCCGACCTCTCTCAGTGGCTGCTGACAGGCCTCAAAATATCCATTTGTAACAAAGCTCATGTGAATCCCTCCCCAAGGCTGCCTAATGATATGGCAGCTGACTTTCCAAAGCAAGCGATCCAAGAGAGAATGAGAGGGATCAAAAGCACACCAAGAGAGCGGGAGAGCACCCAAGATAGAAGCCACCATCTTTTCATAACCCAATTCCACTCAGTCCAGCCCAGGCTCAAGATAGGGAGATTACATTAAGTGCAGAGCATCATTGGGAAACATAAACTATGTATTTTCTCATTTTTATTCTTTTGGAACTCTATGAATGAGGACAGTGAGGCTTAGAGACAGTAACTGGGCCCAGTGGCAGGGCCAGGATTCAAAACCAGGTGTGTGATACCAAACCTATTCTCTGAACCACATTACTACACACACTGCCTTCTGAGATAAGGACTTGAGCTATAACTCGGGTCACTGCCATATCTGTTGTGCTATAAAATATGAAGGTTTCTGGCATTGCATACACGCATGCAAAAACCTGTCAAGATGCCAAAAGCCCTACAGTCATTAAAACATGTATTTATCTTCTCTTCCTAAACAGTAGGTTCAGGAGGGTTCCTGTTATATTAATATATAAACAGTTCCTTGAAAATGCAATGGAAGTGTTTATAAGGAAAAAGTGGGACATTAAATGCTTCATATAAGAAATCATTGCCTTGGGGCACCTGAGTGGCTCAGTGGGTTAAAGCCTCTGCCTTCGGCTCAGGTCATGATCTCAGGGTTCTGGGATCGAGCCCTGTGTCGGGCTCTCTGCTCAGCAGGGAGCCTGCTTCCCCCTCTCCCTCTGCCTGCCTCTCTGCCTACTTGTGATCTCTCTCTCTCTGTCAAATAAATAAATAAAATCTTAAAAAAAATAAGTCACTGCCTTAATCTACGAACCTCAGTGACCATATGTTAAAACAACAGACTACTTCCTGCTAGATCCATAACAAAAGAAAAAGGAAATATAACTCATAAAGGAAATTTATGGTATGGATCTCATCTTGCAGTACGCTGGAGACTAAGACAGTCTTCACTTGCTTACCTTCACATTTCCCTTACTATTGATACAACTGGCCAAGTAACACAAGTGGGAGATGCTCCACAGCTGTGATGCATATCTGATTCCCATCAGGATAGCCTCAGTATTCAAAATCGAACCAATGGAACAAAGCACCATTTAATCAAATGGAAGTTAGTGTGAATAGACTTTTTTCTCTCATTTTGAATATATAGGACTGTCCCTGCTCTTCATTCAGGATTTTATGGTGTGTACTTGATCAGTGAAACCTAAAGGAAAAAAAAAATCTGGCACATTTTTAAACAGATTTATCCTACTGAGGAAACCAAGTGGGGAAACACAAAGTCAGTCCTCTTAAAACCCCTTGCTGCCTCCCAGCTGGATCAAGGAATATAAGAAAACCCTCGCTGTCCTCCTTCTTGTAAACAAGTAAAGGAAATTTGCTTTCAATTAGGAAAGCTAAGCTTGGATATTATTGCCTAAAAATGGCAATAGCACCTGCTCAAATAGAAGATGCTGAAAAATAATTAACACTAAACACCCACCAAACAGAAAATATCAAATGTCAGGGAATATGGCAACGCGCGTGAGCTCTCTCTGCAATATCCATTTTTCTTACCAATAAAATTCCAGTTTGGTGTTAGGAACGACACAAACACCCTCAAGCCATCACTCCCAAGACTCCTAGTTAGAGGTCGCTCAAGAGAGGGAGTGTAAGTTACTAGGGAGGATCTATAGGAGAGTTCCTTAAAAATGGGACAGACACTGATCCCAAATTCTTTGCCCTTTGATTTTCCCCCCTTTTCCTTTCTCCTCCATCACAGATGTGTTTACTGGAGCTCCAGCTACTATTCTGTAGCCTTGAAAATGAAGCCCACATTGCTCAAGATAGAAAAGTACAAAGACAGAAGGATCAGTATCATTTTATGACTGTTAAGCTTCCGCCCTAGCTCTAAACAGCTTACCTCTGGACTTACTGATCCCAGTGACATAGGTACGAACTTTATACTGTGCATGTCTACCATCAAATCAAAAACCAAAATGCACTTTTTAGGGTATAAGCTCAAGAATCTGAGGATAAGCTCAAAATGTTAAGTGAATGAGACTAAAACTTCCAGCAAGTTGGTCATTTTAATGTGGGGACTGAAGAACAACTAATGGAATACAAGCTCCTGTAATAGCTTGAGAGAATATGAATGGTAAAAAATAAAAATAAAATAATCATAATGATCAGGTTATACTGATCACCTAAACATATACTTATTTATCTTTCATTGGCAAGTATCTTTTTTTCCTCTGATGGAGATTTAATATAAATATGTACAGGCCAGAAAGTCCTGGCTGCTTATCAGAGTTCATCTGCAGAATCAGTCAGGAGTTTCCTGGAGGCAAAACTACCATATTTTACATATAATATTCATAAATTTTAAATTGATTAGGAATTTTATATTTCCAGACATCCTAAGTGAACTTGTTGATTAGGTAAAATTTTATCGCTATAGTTTAGAACCATCCCCATTATATGCTTTTCAACATTTCTAGGTCTTAATTAATTTATTTTTTTTACTCTTCTAGTTTGTGAATGCAACTTTTCTTTTATATCTCCATCAGTTTCACACTCATTATTTGTTGCTCATTTGTTGTTGGTTAACCACGATTTCTAATAGTGTATATATATATATATGTACGTGTGTGTGTGTGTGTATGATTTAATTTATCTACTTGCCATGAATCACTTCTGGAACAAAGAGGTATTTAAACTAAAAAGTACTTCAAGAATCAAAGACAGTTGTAGCAGAGGCAGTCTGATCTAAACCATATAACTAGGAAAACTTACCTCAACAATAAAACAGTATTAATAACTAATACTGACAACGCTATTTTTATATGCCAAGTAATGTTGTAAGAATTTTACATGTGCTCAATCATTTAATCCTCATAACAATTTTATGTAAAATAAGCACTATTTTTATCTCCATTTTACAGATGAACGAAATGTGGACCACAGTTTTAAGTACTTGCTAAGTTTATACATCTAATAAATGGAAAGTCTTGGTTCTAATCCAGGAAATCTGATTTAAAGACCCATCCCCCAAGCATATACTGTATTTCTGTCACTAAGAAGAGAGTACACCTATGCCATGCTACAATGTTAAAGTTTTTCCTATAAAATGGGACAATCCAGTACTATTAAACCAATGAAAATAAGGCCAACAATCTCTCTTTAAAAATATGTGGGAAATTTGCAAAGCAGAATTGGTGGCAACTTGGGTAGAAATCACATAAATTGATGATCCATAGCCGAGAGACATTTATGAGGTTTGTATAAAAGCTATTATTTAACTTTTGTTTCTATTTAAGCCATTTACTTTTCTTGTCAACTAAGTAACACTAAACTATTGTATTTGCTTTTTCTTTTTTCATATTTGCTTTTTATGTATCCAAAAACAAGCAAATGATTATAAACTAGAATTCCTACAGAAACAGCCATCTCAATTGATAAAAATTTCCATTTAAAATTCCCATTTCTCACCTATATTTGTAGGTGAGAAAGGTTCAGAAGAAAATGTGGCAGTAACTCAAAATGTTTTATTTAACCAATCCTTACCAAGCATCATTACAAATGCACTGGAAGTAGGAAGCAGGTTAACAAAGGTGGGTAGCTAATTTTCTTAAAAAAAAAAAAAGTTATCCATAAGTACACACTGCAATTGAGATGTCCCTGGAATACCATATAATGTAGCAACATGGTCCCAAGATGTCTGCTCTTTCTCTGCTGCAAAGTGTACTACCTGAGGACTCAATTAAACAAGGCAATACAGGCAGTACATTGAACTTTTTTCTTACGTTATAATGTGAACAAATGCAGCCAAAGCATTGAAACTCTTTCTTCTTGTGTTTTATTGTAAACAAATGACATTATGCAAGGAAATGGAACAATCAAGTAATCTAAATTGTTGGTAGTAAATCAAATGTAGACTACTATCATATAGAAACTCCAGGGGTATGACCAATCCAAATGACTTACCACCTCATTTACTACATAGGTATCACCATGCTTGGATGAAAAATAATGAAAGTTCTGCTGATGTATATCTAGATTTTTCAAATTAAAGACAGTGAGGAGTTGAAAGTCTTCAGGAACACCAAGATAGCGGTATGAATTTAACCATATATATTAAAAATCCATTAAATGTAAGTATGCCAAACTAAAAATCCAATCATAGTCTTTGATCACTTGGAGGTCCCACCTACGCTTCTATGAAAACCTAAGAGTCAAAAGCTATATGGATTCAGAGGATAGAGGCAGAACTCATTCTATAAGGACTGAATTACCCTAACACTAAAAGCAAAGACATTACAAGGAAAGAGAACTACAGACCATTTTCTCTCATGAACATAGTGCAAAAATCCTCAACAGAGTATTAGCAAATCAAATCTAAAAAAGTATAAAGAGAATTATACCCATAACAAAGTGGGATTTATCTTAGGTATGCAAGGCTGGTTCAACATTTAAAATATCAATTAATGTAATCAATAAGCTAAAAAAGAAAAATCACATGATCATATCAGTAGATGCAGAAAAATTACTTGACAAAATCCAATACCCACTCATAAACTCTCAGCAAACTAGGGAGAGAGAGAAACTTTCTCAACTTGACAAAGACTATCTTATAAAAAAAACTAGAGCTGACATCACACTTAAGGTGTCAAATTCAAAGCTTTTCTACTAACATAAAGTAGAAGGCAAGGATGTCCCTTCTCAACCATTCCTTTTCAACATCATACTAGAAGTCCTTGTTAGTGCAATAAGACAAGAAAAGGAAACAAAAGGTATAGGTTGAGAAGGAAGACCTAAAATTGTCTTTTTTTTTTTTTTATTATAAAGGGTACATAATCATCTCCAGATAATCTTAAAGAATTCACACAAAAAAAATTCCCTGGAACTAATAAGCAATTAATAAGGTTGCAGATACAAGGTTAATACACAAAAGTTAACATCTTTCCTATATATAAGATCTCTATATATGTACAATATATGTATATGTATATGATCTATACATTTGTAGGGAAAACTGAAAATGATAAAGTCAAAGAACTAAATAAATGGATAGAAACAAGTCCATTGATAGGAAGACACAATATTGTCAAGATGTCAGTTCTTCCCAATTTGAACTATGGATTCAATGCAATCACAATAAAAATTCCAGTAAGTTATTTTATGGACATCAATAAACTGATTCTACAGTTTGTATGGAGAGATAAAAAACTCAGAATGGCCAACTCAATATTGAAAGGGAGGAACAGAGTTGGAAGACTAATGCTACCAGACTTCAGGATATATTATAAAGTGACAGTAATCAAGATAGTGCAGTACTGGTCAAAGAATAGATGAATACAGATCAATTGAACAGAATATAGAGTCCAGAAACAGACCTCCATAAATACAGCTGGACTGATCTTTGACAAAGGAGCAAAGACAATAAAATTAAGAAAAGATGGTCTCTTCAACAAATGGTATGTACTGGAACAACTAGATATCCACAAGTCAAAAAAATAAATCTAGACATACACCATACATACCTCTTCACAAAAATTAATTTGAAATTAATTACAGATCTAAAGGTATAATGCAAAACTATAAAACAGTGGAAATAGTCTATATTTGTCCAAACCTACAGAATATAACAACATAAAGAGTGAACCTTTGTGTAACCTTGGATTTTGGCAATTACAATGTGTCAATATAGGTTTATCAATTGTGGGGGAATGTTGAATATGCAGGAGATTATGTATGTGCCAGGTACGGGGAAACCTCTGTATCTTTCTCTCAATTTTGTTGTAAATCTAAAAACAGTCTAAAAAATTCTTTTTTTTAAGCAATATGGTGGTCTCACTTTATAGCTTCTCATTTCTTCAAAGAAAACACAAGTATATTTTTAAATTTATGGCGAGTATATACAGAAATACACATTTTATTTAAAAACATAATATTTTTCATGATAGGAGAGCACTACATAAAAATCAATTAAGTGTTTCTAGCCTTGCCTGGATTGTTGACGGAGAAACTGGGAAAAGTTAGGGATAATATTTAGAGAGGTAGACCACCCTGCTAACGCAGAACTTAGATATCTCTGCAGTAGTAGTCTTCTTCTGATGTAGCATTAAATCTGGGATTGCCAAAAATCGATTAGCTCATGAATTGGTGTAAAAATTATCGATCTAGTATTCATTTTTAAAGGAGTCTTGAACCATAGTTAAGAAAAGACATGTTTGAAGGGCGCCTGGGTCACTCAGTGGGTTAAAGGCTCTGCCTTCAGCTCAGGTCATGATCTCAGGGTCCTGGAATTGAGCCCCGCATCGGGATCTCAGCTCAGCAGGGACCCTGCTTCCCCCTCTCTCTGCCTACTTGTGATCTCTCTGTGTCAAATACATAAATAAAATATTTTTAAAAAGAGAAAAGAAAAGATGTTTGAGTCCTTTATTAAGGGCAGCAGGAGAAGGACTGAGGCCTTTGGGGAGTGTCATGGACAGTTTCTATATGTATTCTATAGATAGGAAGCAAAATTACAACTGCTCCATTTGACCGAGGAACCACGTGAAGGAATCATCAAAAAGTGGGATGAAGTTCCAGAAAGTAAAGAAAGCTGAATGGCATTTCCTTCTCTTAGGGGACTCTATCTCACTATTTGATGATCATTCCAAAGGCTCCCTTGTATTAAAAAAGCTAACAACATGCAATGGTCATAAGTATAAAATCTTCACAAAAAGTGGTGCAGAGTATTAATATTAGGACTCAGCATTCCTTCCTTCATTTCAACAGGTTAATTTAATACAGTTTACCCTTGAGCAACATGGCTTGGATTACATGAGTCAACTTATATGTGGATTTTTTTAACAATACAGTATTGCAAATGTGTTTTCTCCTCCTTATGATTTTTTTTCCCTAAGTTTATTTATTTGTGTTTACATAATTTCTATACCCAATGTGGGGCTCAAACTCAGAATGCCAAGATCATGAGTTAAATGCTCTTTCAACTGAGCCAGCCAGGTGCCCCCTTATGATTTTCTTAATAATACTATCCTTCCTATAGCTTACTATTATAAGATTGCAGTATATAATACACATACCATAAAAATATGTGTTAGTCAACTGTTTATGTTATTGATAGGGCCAACAGTAAGCAATCAATGGAGTCAAAAGGTATACAAGGATTTTCAAGTGTGGGATATCAGCACCTCTAACCTCTGCATTCTTCAAGGGTCAACTATATTTTCAAAGGAAGTCTCAAAAGTAGAATGGAAAGTAAGAACTGACTAAATTATGATCATCACTTCTATTTTACAGATGAGGAAATTAAAACAGCGAAAAGTTCTATATTTGACAATTAGCAGTAAAACCATATTTAGAACATTTAAGTTCCTGGTTCCGGAGTAAAAACTCATACTGTCACACTGAATTAATGTACAATACTTTATAAGACAAGGTGAAGATTTAATGAAAAAAATATTTGTGGGGAGGCTATCTTTTTAAATCAACCTTAGCAAGTTGTGTTGAAAGAATGAATAATATTGTAAAAGACTATTCAGGTCCTAGAATATACAGAAATACAGGGACCTGAATGAAAACATTTGATAAAGAAGTTGTTACAAAATATCTGTGTGTGATAAAGACCACAAAGTACATCTGCTGTTCAAATCAATAGTGAAGCTGTTGGAAAGGCTAAGGAAACACCTTTCAAATAAAATTCGAAAAAGAAATCACTACAAAGCATCATTGTGAAATCTGGTTCTTATTACTCTGCTATTTTATCCAAAATAGGTAAGTGGGAGGGGGAGCACCTTAAATAAATATCAAGGATCCTTTTAGTGGCTATCTTTTCCGTATTCTAAAGTTCTTATAAGAGTACCACATAATATTTAATTACATACATCTCAATAATCTTTGGTAATGTAAAAAAGGGAAAAATAGAATTGAGAAATATATTTATAATATAATCAAAATATTAAAACTATAGTTACCAATAACAAAACACTCTAAGTGTAACTTACTGAAAAATTGATCATGAATTATTTGACAAATGGACAAAACCAGAATAATTAGTCTAGAAGAAAATATTTAAAGATAGTATATATCCCCACAGGCAAGCAAACTATGAGCAAACTAATAGTAAACTATTAATAAAAAGTAAAGAAAAAATTTAATGTAAAAATAAAGACTATTTGTTTTGGAAACTTGCTCCTAATTACAGAGATTATAGGTGCCTGATTTTGAGTACGAGTAGAAAGTTACAGTTTCACAAATTAAAAAAGAAAGGAAAAGAGACTCAAGGAAAATATTTTGAAGTAGAATTATGCCATAATTAAAAGCAGGTAACTTGATTAAAGCTTCATGTAGACATGTGTTTTGCTTATAAAAAAGCATAATGAATATTAAAGAAATGCAATGATATAATTTCCCAGATCAAATATGGCATTGGGGCCATCAAAACTAATAAATAGTGTCCAAATATCATATACTCGAAGGCAATATTATAGTAGTATCTTCTTCTTGGTCAATATTTAATAGCTTGGTGAAAGAATGAATGCTACTGAACCATGTGCTTCAAAGAGTTCTTTGGACAGAACTTAAACTGCCCCATCCCAGTATTACTTTCTTGGATACACATATGTCCAAGGATACCCATTTTTCTTAATGGCTGATAAAGGTTAGAGATATACCATGTCACATGGAATAGAGAAAACTAACTACATATCAGTACCTTACAAATCTATGACACTGTTTTCAAATTGGTATGATTTAGTGGTCTCTAAATATTTTAGTCCTGTATGTCCCCTTACACATTTTTAAGTTGCTACCTAAAGTTTTTTATTGTAAGTTACATGATTATAAAGGATGGAACTTCCACTGTATTGTATCTGTGGACATCATAAATAAAACAATTACTTATGATTTTAGATGCATACTGTAAATACCCCACATCATTTATTAAAACAAACAAACAAACAAACAAACAAACAAACAAACAAACAAACGTATTCTTTTACAATCTGGAATTTTTACACTATTTCTTCTTATTTCTTCCCTTGTTTTTATCCTAGCAATATATCTTATGCTTAAAACTTGCACTGATCACTCTATTTTACTTCTCTGAAATATATGTATTTAAAATAAAAAAATGCTATAATCACAAATCATATACCTCTTAGAGATTACATTATAATTTTGAAGTCCCTTCAGTGTGAGCTCATCAGATATTACATTAGTTAAGGACTGCTCATTTTAAGTCCACATTTTACTGGACACATCAGGAACATTTAATAGAGATAGTCACAACTCACACAGAATCACTTTTTTCACTTTCCTTTAGGCACACCTTTCTGACTCTCCCTGCAGGCTTCCCTTTGCTTACTTGGTTCCGGCTACCTTGCCTTCCTTGACCCTCCTCAAATATAACCTAGCTTCCTTCTACATCAGCCTTTTCACTTGCTCTTCCCTCCATCTGGAATATCCTTCGAGATAACTGTGTGACTTCATCACTCTGTACATTTAAGTCTCTACCTAAATGCCAACCTCAGTTCATCACTGAGGCCTGCTTCCATGCACTTTATCCAAAATACAGCACACCTGCTCTTCACCTGCATCACTAACTCATCACTCTGATCCACAAGGCATTTTGACATCCTCAAATATTACATATTTCTTTATTGTCAGCCTTATGCCTGACTAAAATGTAGTCTTCCTAAGAAAACTCTAGGAAAACAGGATGCATATACTTTTGTCTCTCCAAGGTCTAGAGCAGTACCTGGCACATAATACGGACTCACTAAATGCTTGCTGAATACAGAACAAAATAAGAAGAGATAATTACTAAATTTATTTTAGCAATTGTATTTTAGGAAAAATACTCTATTTTCAAAAATTTCAACAAATGGTATTTTTGCCTTCACAAAAATTATATGTACAAGGGATTTATTTATTAGAGAGAGAGAGAGAGAGTGCACATGAACAGGGGGGAGGGGCAGCAGGAGAGGGAGAGAGAATCTTAAACAAACTCCCTGCTTAGCACAGAGCCTGATGCAGGGCTTGATCTCATGACCCTGAGATCATGACCTGAGCCGAAATCAAGAGTCGGATGCTGCACTGACTAAGCCACCCAGGTGTCCTATGTCCCTATGTCCCAATGCAAGGGATTTAAAATGAGTAAAAGAAACTGCAAGTTATTTTATAAAGTACTCAGTACACTAGTTACAGTATACTTTAAGTGTACATCATTGATCAATGAAATACAGGGTCATGTGAAATAGATGTCTGCATCAGTAAATAATGAATAGCAGAATGCCTTTATCTTTATGGTACATAGATATAATCAAGACGAATGGGGGAGTAAAAGAACTAGTAACAATAATTTTTATAATTATTTGAAATTTTGAAATTTATAACATGAAAAAAATCTGTCCCGCTTCTTAACTTCTATCACTGAAAATTGTTTTTATTGAGAATCATTCATTTTCTAAACTTAGTCAGATGTAATGCAGGGAGAGCTCCGACCTGGTTGCTTTCTGGCACTGCTCATTTTGTGCTTCTGAAACTAGAAGAATTAGTTAATGACATGTTGAAATCTCTCTGAAACACAGTATTCTGAATTGCTCCATCAGTCTAGATAATACTCCAAGTCCTGAAACAGCCTGGATTCACAAGGAGTGCTTAATTGGGCCTAATGGAGACTCCCTTTGGTGGTTTCTGAATGGAGAAGCTCTCCTAGCTCAGGTAGTTTTTAAAAACCTGTTCTCTGGTCACTCTTTCTCTGTGCATTTCAACATTAGCTCCATCTGCCTTTAAAAAATTACTCTTTGAATCCAAGCGACACCACAGAGATATAAAATTATCTCTCAAAAAGAATTTTGCCCTTGTCCATAGATACTTCGTCATCTGTCTCTAATGGAGAAGTGGCCCTGTACCAGTTACTATGGCGGCAAAACAAAGTACCCTACAACTCAGCGGCGTAAGACGACGATTTGTTATGCTCATGAACTGTGGGTTAGCGACTGGAATATGGTGCAACTGCAAACTTGCCTTTGCTCCATGAAATCTGGGATCTCAGCTGGAGGATCTGAAGGCCAGAAGCTAGAATCAGCTGCAGGCTCGCTCACTCACATCTGGTGGAGATGTTGGCAGGAGGTCGGCTCCTGTGCACGTGGGACTTCCATGTGGTCCCCCCAAAGAGGCTAGTTGGGAGTTTTGTCACAACATGATGGCTAGATTCACAAGTGATTATGTGAAGAGAGATAAACGGATAGGTGGAAGCCTTAGTGCCTTGTGTGAGCTAGCCTCAGAATCACTCGGTGTCACAGCCATCAGATAGGATTTGTTGAGGCAGGCACAGAGTCCAGCCCCAGGTTCAAGGAGAGGGGAAACAAACTCTGCTTACTGATGGGGTGTGGCAAGAGAATGTTGGACTGGGAGCACTGCTATGATCACTTTTGAAAAATACGACCTGTCACAGGTCCTAATTAGATACTATTTCTTAGCATTCTCAATTTCCTGAGGGTATTAATCTTATCTCCAGTTCAGGTAAGTGTTGAAGTAGGTCAATATTCACCTACATTACAAGTGGCAATATGGGTCTCTGAATTGGAGTCAGAAAGAATAACTTCGTTATGGGACTCAAAAGGCAGGAGAAAGCAAGGTTGAAGAATGAATAATATATGGAAGGTATAGCAAATACTAATAAAGATATTTGAGAGACAAATTATTTTCCACATCAGTCTTGCTTTCAACAAACCACTTGCAATTGGACTCGCTATTAAAATGGCAGAACTTCTTTAAATTACATCAAATTATGTCTCCCTGAAAAACATGCCCTTGCCTACACATACATTTTTGTCCCCACTGTCTCAGGGTGTCTTCCTCAGCAAGTAGAAAACAAGAAAAGAACCAGGTGTATGCACTCATTTTACCCTACTGACTTTTCATAAATCCCATCCTTAATCCTGTGGATTTATACTGTTCTGTGAGAGTTGAGCAGTGTGAAAATTCTCCTAAAGCCTCAATGTAAATGTTTCTCTAATCCATCCGAGCCACAAAACAGACCCAGATGAACGAGTAGGAAACTGAGCTAAAGAACTCTCGCTGACCTTGATACCACTGTCAGTCTTAGCATTGACTTCATTGGTCAGCATTTCCTTCTAAGTATGGCATGGCTCAAACGAGAAAAGAAAACGTTAGCCTATTCCTGTCTAGAACATCCAAGTCAAACCTGTATGCCCCTGGACCCAAAGCTGGGGAGAGGATGCTGAATACACTTTAAAAAGAAAAGAAAGGGTTGAAATATTGGACATATTTAAAAAAAGCCAAAAAATAACACAACCATCTATTTCAACTGATTTTCTCTTCTTAAAGCTAGGACACAATCCATATATGATATATTTAAACAAAGGAGTATAAATCAGGAAACAAAATCTTTCCCCTTCCACCTCTGGGAGAAGAAAATAAATCACCTTTGTCTTTCACCTGTTTAAATGTATTTTCTAAGACAACATGTATACAGAGAGATATACAGCAAAATACATTTGAATATATAAGATGATATTATTCAGGACAATTTGCCACCATATTGACAAATATAGATAAATATCCTTTTAACGGATGTACAGCAGTTCACTGTAACATAATGCATTCAACAGGTCCTCCACTGATGGACATTCCAGCTGTTTCTAATTCTGAAAATACTAAAAAATTAAACTCTATTGTGTGATTCTGTGTCATGAGCTATGACAAAATCACAAGTTCAAAGGTGATGAGGATTTACTGTTAAACTTTCTTTGGGAGCTTACAAGGCAGTTGACAGGGAAGAGAAAGTAAGGATGTGCATCTACTATACAAAACAGAGAAGTCAGTCAGTTAAAATGCGTTGGTAGTAAATTCAGGGCTTGGGTTCTTGTTAATGAGGCCCTTGGGAAAATATAAACACCCCTCCCGAATTCAAATCTCAAGCCTGCCCACCACATTCTTGTTTTCAGCTTGAGCCTCTGGCACTCGAACCTGCAATTGAGGCCTTGCATCAGATGCCAAACTAAACATTTGGGAACAAGAATTACAATGACCTCCTTTTTTGTTTGTTTGTTTGTTTGTTTGAAGTAATTTACAAACACATAACATAAAATAAAACAAAGAAAAATTAGGACGGGGAAATTACAAAATAGAAAACTTGATAGCTTTCAAAGCATTTTCTTGGATATTCATTCAAACGTTATTCGGATTACAGAAGTTATTGTCAGGGTAAATTAGCATGACCTTTGGAGCAGAGAAGAAAGGGGAGACACGAATCCCTTCAGAGACATCAATGAAAAGTACAAAAATAAAATTACCCGAATGCACCGGGTGATGGCAGAACAGAGAGTCATTCAAATCCACTTTCTACCTCTCCAGGTCTAGCTAAGTGTGCGTGATTGACTAATGGGCATCCTAGCGAGATCTTATGACTGTGGCTGCTGTTGTTATTAATCATGAACTTTTTTCATGTAAACTCCTGCCTCACTCTGTATTTTAAGATGATGAAAATAATTGCCTTCCCCTGAAGGCTTTCATATTAAACATGTCAAAGCACATTACCGACGATGTAAAAAGAACTCTGACATATTTAGCATAGAATATTTCAGAGTCAGGAGACTATTCTCTACTTAAAATGATAGATTGTTCTCAAAGGCCTAACAGAATCTGCGGATGTATTAAAAGAACAGGCTAGCATCTCCTCGGTTAGTCTTTACAATGCTTGTTCCTATGACGGGAGAGTGGATCCCTTTGGGAGAGTAGTAGTGACGGAAAGGAGCCATGGGAGGTGGTCTGGGATGTCGGCAATATTCTGCTTAACCTCAGTGCTGGTTACACAGGTGTGTTTCCTTTGTGAAAATCCACTGAGTGGTGTTCTAAGGGTTTATCTTAAACTAAAATAAAAAGTTTTTAGGGGCACCTGGGTGACTCACTCTCCCTCTCCCACTCCCCCTACTTGTGTACCCTCTCTCGCTGTGTCTCTCTTTGTCAAATAAACAAATAAAATCTTAAAAAAAATAAAAAGTTTTTAGAAGAGGAAGCAGCTGAGTAGATACATATACATAGCTAATTTCTCCAGCTGCCTGAAAGATATTATTAATAATCACAACAAAATTTTAAAAAAAGGATGTTTCTACACTGATGAATGAGCTAGTTTTACATTCCTGTGAATCATTCTGTTTTGTATTTCCTAAATACAAATGTTTTCTTAATGTTTGAGAGTGAGACAATCAAGGGTTAATTTACTTGCTCCACTTATTTTCATGCATCTCAGTATAATTAGTACTATGTCTGAAAGAAAATAGACAATTTCCTCTAAATAGTGACAGTAAAAACTTGCTAAGCGCTTACAATGTGTCATGGGTCAGACACTAAATGGAGGAGTTTACATTCCAGCTACCTTTTACTTAAAAGAGCCAGTCTCTTCCCTGTCAAGAAACACCGAGTACTCAATAATGTTAGCTATCATTTGCACAGAATTTCTCTTCTTTTATAGTTTGCATGTTCTTTCATTTATTTAAACATAGCTGAGGATCTATGATACACCATGTCCTGATCTTAAGAATCCTGTGCTATTTCTTCAGCGCATCTATTTGGGGGAATTATGGAGGACATAGAGCTTTGCTAATAAAGTTTTAAATTTCTTTCAATTTCATAGCATATCTATGAATGCTATGAAATACCATATCTGTGAATCCCATATCTATGGGACGTGACAAAGAAAAGCACAGAATGATCAAGGAAAGGCAGTACAAGGAATATCTCCACATTACATTTTAAAATCATCAGCTCCTTTGTAAACGAGATTTATTTCCCAACCAATAAAACTAATCTGTGGTATCTATTCTCTTTAATAACATGCAGTTGGTACTTATTAATTTGCCAATTATTCCATGTTCTCACAATAAACCCAATTAATTCACAAACTCGATGGGTTGGCAAACTTTTTTGTAGAGAGCCAGACAGTAAAAAATCTAGGCTTTCCAGGCCATACGGTCTCTGTCACAATCACTCAGCTCTGCTCTTGCAGCACACAAGCAACTACAGATAATATGTAAACAAATGGATGTAGCTGTGTTCCAATAAAACTTTATTTTAAAAGAAAAACAGGCAGCAAGCTGGATTAGGCCCGTTAGTCACATTTGGTCAACCCCTGCTTTTTTTTAATACCTTTTATAGTGCTAGACAGAGAGCTGGCCCCAGTAAATACTTCTTACTTGATAGAGTCAATGACATTGGAAAAGGAAATGCAGGAAATGGGAAGAGAAGTGGCATTAATTCTGAGTTCTCCAAGAGGACATTTCCATAGTCCCTGTACATCTAACCTGTAATGCACCTCTTCCACTCTTAAATCAGATTCTAGAACTAGAACTAGAGAGAATACTGTTTCTACTGATATAAGGAGTTTTCCCATATTAGGAAAGGAAAACTTTGACAAAAAATCCAGATTGATTGGGGAGCATAAACTTGGAAATCAGTGTGGTATCTTTCCCCTTGCAAGTAGAAAACAGGTATTTGTAGATAAGGTAGGAAAATCCACTGGAAAAAAGAACCTATTCGTAAAAGAAGGCATCACAGAAACCCAGATATGGGTGGTCCAACCAGGCAGAAGGGTTGGCAGCGGGATTTAAAAATAAGATTAACACAAGATGTTAAGTACTGAAATCCATCTAGTCACAAACATGTGTGCTTTTAATGACATTCAGAGCCATTCCGTAAAATGAAAGACCAGAAGTTAATTTATTTCATTGAAAACATTATGAAAAATCCTAGAGTACCCTAGAACTAAGAACCTTTTATTATTTTCTCATGGCTGAAAATCACGGTCATCTGCCAGTGACAAGTAACATTCATGGTTACGGTGAAGACAGAAGCCTGACAGCAGCAAGACAGCAAGGGACTACACCAACACATTTTTTTTCAACATAAAGTTGATATATGAGATGCAGACACGGTGCAGGGGGTCCTTCATAAAACAAAGAAACAAAGTAAGTACAGCTTTTCCTCAGACTCTACTGAATAGAACAACTATTTCAGTAAGATGAATCGCCCCAGGCTCAGTCCTCGCTGTGACCTCCGCTCTCATTTCGTCAGCAGATATTCACCGAAGGACTATAAAATATCAGCCACTGGGGTCTGCATTGGAACATATGGCTTTTTTCCTACTCTTTTCAAGCATGCCATTCTTCTTGGAGAGAACCAGAAAACAACCATCTAAAACAGTATATTAAACAATTCTAGTAACTGAAGAAGTACAAGGGGAAGAAAAGGCATTGGCGGTAGAGCATGGCAGATGGGAGGAGAAAACCATGGAGGGATGTTAGCTAAGACGGCCTGGGATGGATCTTCTGAAGCGGTAACATTCGGTACACCTTTGGAAGATTCCAAGTACGGTGATGTGATGGTCAGATTTATGCTTCGAGAAGACAGATCACTGGCTGCTGTGTTGCAGCAGGGTTAGGGAGCACAAAAGTGGAAACAAGCAGAGCTGGAAAGGATGATGGTGGCTTGGTCTTGTGGCACAGCAGTGGAGATGGTGATAAAATGTCATACTCAGGAAATATTTTGGAGGCATATTTGATCCTTTGAAAGATGATGCTGGCTTGGTCTAGAGAGGATGCAGTGGGAAGATGGCGATAAGCTGATGAATTCAGTATTATTCTGGAGTATATTTGTCAGTTTTGTTGGAAGACTATGTGAGTTGTGGAAAGAGGAGGACTTCTGGGATTTTGGTTTGAGTGACTGGAACCACTGGCTGAGATAAGAAAGACTCGTGCAGGAGAAAATCTGGCAGGGGACAGATGTTGGGAATCAAAAAACCTTTATCCCCAGCCCATGCCTTCAGGTAAGCTGGAGAGAAGGCTAGATATTGTGTTCTTCTAGGGAAAATTATTATTTCCTATTTATATTATCCAAGGGATTAAGCATATAGCAGAGGTCCCATAAACACGATAAATTAACTTATGAAACAAGTCATTATCCAACTAGTTTTGAAAGTCTAATTATGTGAAAAGAATTAGCAAGTTGGATAGGGAACATGAAAGGCTTTCAGGGAAACTATTTCTTATTTCCATTTCTTACCTAAAAACCAGCTTCTTCACCTTTTCAATTTCAAGATTCAATTCTTGATGACTATTCTCCCTTCAACACTGGGACCTTTCCCTGCTGGTACAACCATACTCTCAGAAGAGTGCAAGTATAAGTACTGGTATACTGCTAGAGCTTCCAAACTATTAGCAGTCTAGAAATAGGAAAACAGTTCTTGGATTTACATCTAAGTGAAAATAATACTCCTTCACTAAACGATTTGGGCTAGAAGTAGACTTGAAACATGAAAATATTATGTTCATAAGAAATAGAACTTCTGTAACTTTCTGCCTTAGAGTCTTCCTTTTTTTCCTTTCTTATTCCCATTATCATCAGTCTTGAAAAGTAATCCAAATATTTTCATTTGGATAGTATCTAGCTAGCTATCATATATTCTTTATACAGTATACATCTTTAAATGGCTCTTTAAATATCATGCATATTTAATTATACAATGATTCTCTATTATACTAATTTTTAAAAGAGAGCTTAATAAAACAATTATATTTAAAAAAAAAACCCTTGTCACTCATGTCATCAACCAGAACCAAGCTCTGTTAAACTGTGATGTATTTAAAACTTCTATCAAGAGAATAGCAGTCCCTTGCTGCTTGAAAACAATAAATAGCCTTCTACTTTCCTTGCAGGATGACACATACACCTCCGCCACTCTCACCCACATCCCACCATTACCTCTTCAAGACCTGGCCCCCAGACCAATGTCATGGATCAAGTTACAGCAGAACCCAGCCTGGAAAGTGCTTTGCCTGCTAAGGGAAGAAAGGACTGTACCTCAAAGGAATGGTAGGACCTGGTCAACATGTACCAGCAAGAAGCAGGAGACTATCTATGAGAGAGTGCTGGATCAAGAGGAGATAGAATATGAGTTTGGATAATTGAGATTACTGATATGGGAGCATTCTCTCATAGGATTTAATACCCTAGCGAGACTATGTGAGATGATCCTAAGACACTGCTATGATGGCTCTTGGAAGCATACAGAAAGCAGTGGTCCACATAACATGAAGTAGAAATACCACAGTGCTATGGCAGACAGTCGAAGTGCTACCACAGACTATACCAGCCAGAAGCTGTGGGCCTAAGGAATGATGGAACGGTCTATGAAAGGTAAAGCCAGGACTCCACTTCGGTGATGATATCCTATAATTCATTCTCTAGGACACAGAATACACCCTAAGTCAACAACCACTAGAAGAGCTGTATTTCCATGAGGTAGAATTCATAGGTCCGGGAGCTAAGAGGTAGCAGTAAGAGTGGCCCTATTTATCATCATTTTTTTTAAAGATATATTTATTTGAGAGAGATGGCAAGTGTGAGTGGGGGGGGGGAGGTAAGAGGGAGAGGGAGGAAGGGAATCTCAAGCAGTCTCCACGCTGAGTACAGAGCCTGACACAGGGCTTGATCTCATGACCCTGAGATCACAACTTGAGCAGAAACCCAGAGTCAGACGCTTAACTGACTGAGCCACCCAGGTGCCCCTATCATCATTCCTAATAACTGAAGTGGAGAATCTGTGTTTCCCACTCCTGCAAACTCTAGGCTTTAGAGGTGCTGATTCCTAGAAGGGTGATGATATTCCACCAAAGGACACAAGTAAGTCTCATTAAACTTTAAGCTATTATTGCTACCTGGTCACTTGGGGCTTCTCATGCCAAGAACTATAGGCAAGGAAAAAAGGCAGACATAATTGATCCTGATCGAAAAAAGAGGAGACAGGAAAAAACAAACAAACAAAGACAGGGCCTATTACACAATGGGGTAGAATAAAACTATGTTTGACATCCAGGTGATCCAGTAGGGCATCGCTTAGAACACTCTTGCCTAATTTTTATTGTAAACAGACAAGTTCAACAGCTATAGCCTGAGACACACATGGCAACAGAATCTTGGAGGTCTTGTGGATGTGAGTTAGGTTTATTTCATTGGTAAGCCCCTAAAACAGCAGAGTCCAGCCAAGAGTAAGAGAAATCTAGAACAAAGAGTAAAATAGGGAGATGAGAATTAGTTGTGGCCTTGAGGCAGACTAAAGCAGGGGTTACAGCTCATCTCACCAACTTTCCTTTGGTAGGTTTCCCCACAAAGGAAGACCAAAAGACCAAACAAAATCCTCAAGGAACTGTTACAAGAACAGTTTGGTGCAAAAGATGAACTCTAGTGCACCACTCAGAACTTACTTTTAGGACTAACGTACTAATATCCCTAGTTGCTGACATTGTTGGTGACTGCTCAGGTTCAGCTGGGGTTCACAATTCCCTCTAAGGGAATTGCGACCTTGGCCACAGTCATGTCCTCTCCCTGAGAGACTCCTATACTCTAAGACTGGTCACTGTAGGAGTATAAAGGTCCAGCCCCCTTGCCTCAAGGTGATCCAACTCTGAAGGGCCATCCCAGCTCCAGGGCTCTACAGAATTAGTTAAAGCCCTTGTGCAACTGTTTCGCAACTCCTCCCTGTGCCCAATCCCATTTCCTTCTCCCCAAATAGCCACTGTTCCTAAGGGCATTCCCTGATAAATTTCTTGCACACAAATCTCAGTCTCAGGGTTTATTTTGGGGGGCATCTGACTGAAGACAAACTAGTAAAGCTTTACTAGTACCAGCTGATTATTAGATCTGGATATGGTATAAAGACATGAACTCCTAGACCCGTAAGAGGCCAGGAAGAGCATTCTGTTCAGTGGTAAGCACTTTTCCCTAAAAATGAATTCAGAAAAGTGGGGGAGGATAGGAAGACAACTGAAAAACACTTAAAACAGTTTTTGAGTGCCTTGAAAAATACCTTTATAATTTAGGATACTTATTTCAGTAAACAGAAGAACGTCATTGAGAAAACTGGTAGTGATTTTGGAGTCAGTTGTTTGGTTATTGCTACTAGGGGGTGAGTGCTACTGGTACCTGTTGGGTAGAGGCCAGACATGACATTGAACATCCAACAATGACTGTACAGTCCCGCAAAATAAAGAATTATCTGGCCCAAAGGGTCAACAGAATCAACGTTGAGAAACTCTGGTTTAGAGGTCATGAAGTTATGTTACAATCATCGTCTCATTACATTCTTGGGATTATGGGGGTTATTAGTATCTCTTCATTACAGATGGGGAAATTGAACTCAGTGAAGGAAACTGACTTGTCAAAGATCCAAAAGAATGCTACTTGTAAAAATGAGTATAGTAGTTCATTTCCATTTCCTGCAATATTTTCTGGTCCAGATGGCAATCACTACCCAAACTTTTTACCTCCATTAGTCTTTTCCCTACAAACCAAGAGATAGCAACCAAGAGATGTGCAGGCTCACATTTATCATTCACTGATAAATTTGCTATATTAAGAATACTCTTCATTATATTAAGAAACTAAACCCTGAATTTGCATCAGGGAAAAAATCATTTTCAAATTTACACATTCTGAATATACATAACATTTATTCCCAAAGCTTTATTCAAATAAAGAACTTTTACACTGTATAGTACTACTGGTAGATTTAATACATTTATACACAGTATTAAAAAAAAATCTTTTTTTAAATCCCTGAGAGATAGGCTCAGGAAATACTATTACCAGTGATAATACATGGATCTGTCAAGAGGGAGCATGGAGTCTAATTGTTCCGAGTGTTCTCTCTGGTGTCTCAGTTTTGTCATTTTTCTAATGGTATGACCTTGGACAAGTTACCTAACCTTCCTCGGAGCTTAAATTTTCTTACCTGCAAAACAGTAGCTTACTACGAGGCTTCCTTTAAGGATTAAACAAGATAATGCATGTGAAACATAGTGACTGATAAATCACGCACACTGAATAAATGGTAGTTGTATTGAATATCTGTTGCTTTATGGCTTCCAGCACCTATTTCTCCTTCTTAATAGCAACCTGAACTCCAGTTGGGAAATTAATTCTTAGCCCATCAATTTAGTAGAGTGGACTGTAATTAGGTGTCTCGCTCTCCTCCAGCTAACGAGCAGGCATGAAACCCAAACCAACCCAATCAGACGTTCCCTCTCTGAAATGTACATACTGACTGGAGAAACAACCCAGAAAGTGCTTAGTTCTGTCCACTCCTAGTAATGCTACCTGGACCAGTTTATTTTTTTCATTCTAACACCACTGTTAACATTGATGCCTCTGAATTTCCAAAGATGATTTACTTCCTTTGCCTATGTCCATGTCTGGTTTACAGCCTCCCATCAATTCCGCAAGCCTCCAATAACCTTTCAACAAAATCCCTTTTCCTAAAGTTAGCCTGACCCAGTTCTATTGCTTGTAACCCAAACACTGTATATACTGTAAGCAGCTACAGCTTATAGCTGCATAAATTATCTAATCTAATTAATAGGTAATTGAAGTAGGCACAAATAAGATTTAGTGACTTGTTTCTCTTTTCAGAAGTCTGTTTTATCACTAATTTGCCTTTTGGTTTTCGCCCTAATACATATCCGCACACAGTGAAGTCTACATAGGAACTAAAGACTGTTTACCCAAAAGAAAATTCTGTGGAGCAAAGGTGCTGTTTAAGCAGTCGTCTCTGTTTGCTCTCTGTTGGAGCACTTCTTGGTAGGGCTTCAAGAAATACAAGGCAAGTGAAAAGAAACTGAATGTCTGGTTGATGTCTGATCGCCTGAGTCCACAATTCTATAGGCTTACCTGAGATCTTAAATAAGAATCTTTTCAGATACAGAGGCTTTCATTATTTTTGGCTTTCCTTCTGTGTCTTGGATGTGGTTGCTCCTTGGGTATGGCTATGGGTCAGACTCCGTGTGGAAACTCTGAATGTGCAGTTACTGGCATCGGGGCGCGGGGAGAGGAGTGGAGCAGAGTGAAAGTGCGTGCTTCTTAAACGAGGAAAGAAATGAATAATCACTTTGGTTTTTGCTTTACGGAGGCTTTGATCCACTTCATTTTTCACTGGGGGAAGATAGAATGGCAATCTCTGAGTTTCTTCAGTGTTCACTTCCCAGAATGACTTTCAAGGCCACGGAATATCCTGCGCCATCAGCTGGGTCGTGAAATGAGCAAGCCATTAGGATGGCATTCAGCGCAGGGTAGAAAAACATGTTCTGTCCCATCACTTGGTATACAGAATTCAGGGCTCCGTTAGTGTCCCCACACTTCAGAAGAAATGATTCTCAAGGCAAACAGTAGCAATTCTTTGAGCAGGAAAATTTGGAAAAACTAAACACATATTTAAGAAAGTCAGAGACTCCCTGGTTCTTGAATAATTAAGCCAAACTCCAGATTTTTGTTAAAAAATAGAAGAAGCCCATGAGCGGATGCTAAAATGGGTAACAGTTCCGACTTTCAGTACTACTGAAGCAGCTTTTACCAATTAAATTACAATGTGTAGTTTCGGCTGTCCTATAGCACTATCAGCAACCTGTTATTCTGTACCAAGTTCCCAGAGCTTTTTTAAAATGGCAGATTAATTTATAGCTCTAGAGAAGCTGCTCTGTTAAACTTCATGTAAGTCCATTACCTGCCAGACAGGGCATCTTTTCCTGATCTACACATGCTGAAAGAAATGTATGCATAAGCATCTTTTAAAGTGACATAAGCACTTTCATGCATAGTTCAATAATTAGTTTGAAACTTTTCTAAAAAAAAAAAAAAACAAACCACTAACAGAAGGCATGGAAACATTTAGTGATAATATAATGTATTCATTTTCCTAGGAAACACTTTACCACCTGGGGGTAAAGAAACAATTGATTCAGGGTTGTCTTTGATTATTCTTTCTTAGTTGTATGCCTTCTTTTCTCAACCTACTAGTTAGTAATTCTACTTGTGTAAAGTCGAAGGACACTGGTTGCAAGGGGTTTATTTGTATTATGGATTAAGCTGTACTGAACACACAGGAACTCATCCATTAAAGATTTCTAAAGTGACAGTTTCAACATCATGTCTTAATGGTAATATTCTTATTCTTAATAAACATTGAAGTGCCATCAATTACTTCAGCAGGTACTTGTTAACCCAGAATCTAATTTTACAATTTATAGCCTAGTCCAAAGCATACTATGATATTTAGAATGTGCTAATTTCAACCGTGAACGCAGAGGGAATGTTCTTTAGCATGAAGCTCTACCTGTACATGCATTCACTTCCTACGGGGAGCAGAAGAATGAGGCACCTCCGGGATTCCCACTATTCCCTACATAAAACTCTACTGGCTCACCAGAGACAAGAGGAATGATAACCACTTTTATTAAATTACAGGATTCACGCAGATATAAGAGATAGCTAGCTACTCAGTATCTGTGGGGTTTTTTGATTACAAGCAATAGAACTGGCTCAGGCTAACTTTAGGAAAAGAGATTTTGTTGAAAGGATATCAGAAGTTTCCACAACCAGTAGGAGGCTGTACATCACATATGGAAATGGATAAGCAAAGTTTTTCTCCTTTTTATAAAAATGACATTTTTCCATTCAAACACAATTAAGCTAACATACTCACTGCCTTACATATTTTACTACTGTTGAGGATTTTCTTTTTTCTTAGTTTAAGTCAGAGATTACTGTATGTAATGTACAGAGCACGGGGATGTCAAAGTGCTTTACTACCGGGAATTCACAAATGTGTGGACAGCACGCACCAGTGAGAATTCCACATCTTGGGGGGCAGGGCGTGGGGCGCCCAGGCCTCAGAGCCAGGGGCAGGGACAGAGCCCTTGGCCCACTGTCCACAGCTTCACATTGGGGGGGCTGGGGGAGAAGGGGACCAGGCGGGGCCAGGGGCAGCCCAGCCGTGGGTTTTGGAGAAAGACTGCATAGCTCATGAAACCTTGTCCTCTTTCCCTTTTCACTTTGCCCTGGGCGACCGGGATGCCTGCCCAGCACTGGGGACACGCCTGGACCCCTTGCCCTATGAGGTTTCGCCCTCCCCTCCTAGTGGGGCCACTTCTGACGGGGAGAGGACGGGGGTCTGGAGAGCTCAGGGGCCTAGACGGCCGGCCGGTGGCAGGGCCCTGCTCCCATAACCCCCTTCCCTGGTTAAGGATTTTTTGCTGAAAGGGCCGAGGAAATGTTGGGGGGTCTAACCCCAGAGGTCGCAGCCTCTATTCCGGGAAGCTCGGAGGTCACACTCGTGCGGACAGGAGAGCCGGAGGGTCGGCTTCGGGGCCCCCGCGCCCCCGCCAGTGTCCTCAGATCCGGATGAGAAAGGTGCTGAGGAAGTCGGGAGCCTTGGCAATCATGTCCTCAAAGTCCGCGAAGCCCAGCTTGCCGTCGCCGTCCGGGTCGGCCTCCTCGATGACCTTGTTACACACAAGCACCACCTCGTCCTAGTCCAGCTCTGACTTGGTGAGCCGTGCCAGTGTGCGCTCCAGGTCCTCCTTACAGATGAAGTTGTCTGTGTTGAAGTCGTAGATCTTGAAGGCATAGTTTGCCTTGAGTTCCCGGGGAGCCGACTCGCACAGCACGGAGAACATGTCCACAAAGTCGTTGAAGGTGAGGTTTCCCTCGCCGTCCTCAGAGAAAGCCTCCACGATCCTTTCCTTGAAGGGGTTCTCTTGAGGATGTCTTTCTTATTGAAGAAGGTGCAGTCCTTAAAAGCTTCTCAGGGTCTGAGTAGCCTGGTGGTGTTGGCAAAGGAAAGGTTTCACAGTCACATTCAAATTCTCGTCTTGCTTTGGATCCTCAGGCGGAGACAGAGGAGGGAGTCCCCAGGAGAGTTACAGGACTTGCTTGTGGCTGCAAACGCGGGCTGCCCGAGCGCACAGCTGAGAGCCAGGGCAGAGCTGCAGTGGTGCGTTCTGGGGAAGGCAGGGAGCCCTGCTCTGCAGAGGGAGGGTCCGGGTTTTTTTTTTTTTTTCACATGAATGGTTAGTGTTTTATTCTTTGAAGAATGTACTAAGAAAACTATGAGATGGTATCACACTTTAAAAAATATGATTCCATTGAAATAATCCTGGGTGTCAATCCTTTATAGAGACTGGTTTTCCATCATAATGCCGTTGAAAACTACAACCAGTTCAGGGTACTAGTCCTTCTGAATATATCGTTTCTTTGGTATAAACCAGTTGGAAGATAGGCAAAATTGTTATAATGGCTTATCTGGGATAACAGTTTAAGGTCCTTAAATAATGGGCAAAGCTTGCAGGAGTCTACACTTGACTAACGGACTACTGAATACTTAAAATATGGATTTATGAATTCTGCCTTCATTTACAAAAAATGGACAAAAGAATGCCATGTCTTTCACATAATTCATAGATAATGACAAGGAAAATAATCAAAAATAATTCCCCAAAACAGGTAAGACAATTCATATATTTAAGAGTAGTTGAATCAATAAAACCACTCCAGGGGCCTTCATCTTTACATTGTACGCAGATAAGTAACATCCATTTCTGATTCTGAATTGTGTGCTCATTTTATTGATGCCACTTGTGACCTGATGCTTGGTGTTTTCCTTCACACTTTTACTTATGCAAACCCCAACCCTTCTTATCAGTCAGAAGTGTGCTCAGCTGTAACAGAAATTTGACAGTGGCTTAAAGAAGAATTTATTATTTAATGCACCATGGCCTCTGGGAGTAAACAGTACAGGAACCAGACTACTTTCCCACATGCGTATCTAGCACATATATTTTGTTCCCTTTGGTCATAAGATGGCTGTTGTGCCTTCTGGCATCAGTTTCTGTTCTAGACAGGAAAGACGAGGAAGGAAAAGCAAAACATACTTGCTAAAAGAATTTGTCCACTTCTACCAGAAAAAGAGCCTTCTTAAAAGCCTCACTCAATAAACTCTCTTTGACACCTCGGTGGCTAGAAGTGGGTTACGCGGCCGTTGAAGGCTGATGAGAGTTCGAGGAGTTCCTGTTTATAACTGTGTATACTGCTACCTTTAAAAACCCCGGGATCCTATTAGTGGGGCAGAAGGACAGACTTAATATTATCTAGGCAATTAGCACTGTTGGCCACAATTCTTCAAAGCTAGATGAAGAACTATGGTCTTTATATGGTCTGCCCTGTTTCTTCATGTTCTCTGCTCTAAATACCCAGAGCAATGACAAGTTGAGTCATGAATTATGACAATTGTATGCTACTTTGTACAATGCACTAATTTTTAAATATATATTTAGATTCATCATTCCATAAGCCCTTGAAGCTGTGTCAAATTTTATAATACTTCTATATCATATAAATATGGTATTTGATTTATTGATGAATTTATTCATGAACTCATCTCAATACCATTCTCTAGGAAAGTAAATAATAGTTTATCATTGTTGCTCTAAAAGTGGTTTCATTCTTGACTATTCCCTATGCAGTCTGGATATTCTCTAAATTGCTTTAAGTCTTACTGGCTCTCTACTATATTCCTTAAGCTTATAGCTTTCTTAACAACATTACAACAATAAAATAAAACAAATGAGACAAACACTGTCCCATAGTATATGAAAGGTCTTAAGGAGTGAGGTATATTTTAAACTAGCTGTAAATTTAGCACTGAAATAACTGTGGTACAAATCAGTTATGACAACTATTTTGTCATAATTGTCATTATCTCTTTCCATCTTCCTTTTCCCTCTCAAACATGTTTTCCAGTTAGGAGAAATGAAACAGACCAAATGCAGAGTCTTCAAGAAATAGAGCAACTTTCTCAACAAATAAGAAAGTGCTTCCCTTACTACACTGTCTCTTTTGAAAACATTTCCATAGTTATCTTTTCTTAGATATAAGTGTGGAGAAAACTGCTAGTCTAAAATGGAAGCTCTATAGCCCAAAGAAATGGTTATTTATTAATTTATGAACACATACTGCATTTTTCTACTAATATGTTGTACATGTCATAAAATATGTACTATTTAAAAAGTGAGGCTAATGTAACTGAATAACGCTTCATTACATTTGAAAATCTTGGTTTAGTACTTTGTGATATAGCAGTTTGACTCTAGATGTAATTAAACACTTGGTTTTGATGGCTGTAAGAGCCAAAAAGATGTCTCAAAATAATATGTGAATGAAATATGAAACATAGCATAGTTAGCTCTACTTATTAAATCATAAGCCTCATTTTTCAATTTCACCCATAGGTTAAGTTCAGTGAAATTTTGAAAACACTGAATTGAGTATTATGTGACATTAAAACTCTGGGAAAAGTTGCAGTATTTTACGGTTAAATCTGGTGTTTTCAGGAGATGCGAGAACAAACAGGAGGTCGGATCATGGAGAACCCCAGAGGCCACTGCAATTTGACTGAAGTATGAAAAATGATTGTCAGCGGGAAAGTAGAAGTAAAGACACTAGTTAGGGGGCTTGTGAAGAAAGCCAGGCAAAAGCCGATAGTGGCTTAGCCACTGGTGACAGCAATAGAGGTGGTTAGAATCTGGATATATTTTAAAGATAGATTGCCCCATACATCGGATAGAAGGAGATAGAAGTAACTGTTAAAGTTTTAGCTTCAGTATCATTCTGCGGGTCAGGGTTCTCTGATCCATGAGAACTTCATTAGTTCCCACTCTGTGTATTTCCAGAGCAACCCTGCCACTTCTCTCTCAGCACTCTCACATGTGCGGCAAGTTGTGGCTTTGCCCATCTCCTTATTGGGTCCTAATCCTTGGTGGTGCAGGAATCATGTGAATGTTGAGTAAACACTTGTTAATGAGTGGATCAAATAAGGAAAATCATTACAACAGAACTCAATAATACTGTTGGCAATAAAGATATTGGGAAATTCTTTCTTGGTCTAAGACTACAAAATCTTCTTTCTTAACAGTGGTACTCACCAATTCTATAAAATAGTTCAGGATCACTTGTATTTTATTAAGAACTATTGTGGTTAAACAATAGTATCTTCTTTAGCAAACGGCAGTAGCTCTTAAAAGACTTTATGAAGGGCATGTTGTATTTTTCATAGCCCAACACGTGAAAAAGTCTTAAGAACTAAAGTATGTATGAGAATTGCTATGACTGATTTTATTTTTACGTGTCGTCCTTGTGCAGGGGCCATGCTAATCTTCTCTGTGTCATTCCAACTTTAGTATCTGCGCTGATTTTATTTTAAATGCGATTGGCCAGACCATATACTATTAGACACCAATCAATTGAGTGTAAAAGTAAAACAACTATAGCTTCAGGGATGGGAGTTGGGAACAGTCCTGTCCTGACTGTGTATAATGCAGTTCAAATCTCTATGGAACAGATCTACTGACAATCATTTGTTAAGTTTTGCTTAGTTTTGTACAATATATACATAGTCTGAGAAAACTTCTTGAAACAGAGCTTTAGAAGTCTAAATAAAAGAGTAGCACACGATTCAAAACCTGGTAATGGTATCCATTAATTAATTTAGCTCTTTACATACTCTTTGTGCTTGCTATGTATGAGCCTAAAAAAGGAACTAATACCTTATCGCTAAAATAATTTTTGTTAGAAACCATGAAGCAAAGAAGATAAGTATCTACAATATGCAGAACCCTCATGAGACACTGGATGTCATATCTTCTGTGTCAAAATCCCTTTGCATTATCTGCTTAGAAGTGAATTACAAGTGTACTTAGCCAATGGTGTCTATCTCTTAAGTTTCTCAGGGTGGTTTTACCATGCTGAGTTTACTGCATTGAAGGACTGGATCTCAGCTGTGTAGGTACAGACCTCAGATTTGCCAAAATACTAAGCACAGATCTTTCTCTCAAAAGACTTGCAGTAACTCAAGTTCACATGACTGTCTATAAAAACCTCCCTATATTGTAAACAAATCACAATCAGAAGGCTGCCTAATACAGAGGGTCTAATGGTGTTAGATTACATAAATGTTTAATGGCATTTCTTCATGAAATAAAATTTTCTTGAACATCTGCTACATGCCAGGTTTATTCTGAGACACTGAGAACATAGTGGTGAACAGAATAGATGAGGTCCTTTCTCTCTTGGAGCTTATACTTCAATGAGGGAGACACAACATGGATTTTGGTCTTATGTTTTGACTGATGTGTTACTAGTACTTAAGAGTACTGGCTCGTACACATTAGGTGCCTGATGACATTTAATGAATGAATAAATAATGTAATATAAACCATTAAAATAGTTTCAGATAATGATATGGACTAAGAAGAAAATAAAACGGGGTCATGACATCATAAAGTAAGGTTAGTAGGAGAGACGGTAGCTTACCTAGATTGGTTGGTGTGTAGCAGATTAAATTATTATTTGGCAATTATTAACTCACTTTTTTTCCCCCACCCCCACGGGAGGATTGGTTTTCTACTCCATTGTTATTGAATTTGTGCAACATGCGTGGCCTCATGGTGAGTGGAATGTACTTCTCTGACTTTTGATCTTGGGCTTGGCCATCTGACTTGGTTTGGCCCACAAGATGTCAGAGGTGACAGAATCAGAAACTCCCAGTGTTCGTATGTTTGGGTTTTTCCTCTCGCACTTGCGCCACTGATATAAGAATATGCCTTGGATAGCCCATCACAGATACCCTCTGAGTTTTGGGAACTCTGTCCAAGTGGTTTAATTTCTTTCACTAAATTAAAAAATTTTGATTCTTGAATATCTATGCTATTTTCATTAATCTATTGACTACTAATGTCACGGTCTTAAATATAAAAGAAATATGAGTGAACAAGTTGCATTTTGGTGGGAGAGTTGAAAGGAAGGAATTTTTACTAACTATGAAAGTACACAATAAAAAAAGGTAGATGTAAAACTTTTTTTTTTTATTAACAGGATTTTTTAGTAATTTAACCACTAAAATCAACTAAGAGCAGAAGGAAAGCATGTTTGTTTAGTCCAGTGGCTAAGCTCCACCCCAGACAAGATATTTTCATTTTCAACACATGATACATAAGAAAAGGAAAATGTGAACCACAGGAATGGAATAAATATTGAGGACAAAAGCAAAGTGTTGAATATATTATAGTCACACTAAATCTTAAATGAATAAGCACTCTAAACTATAAAGGAAAAACTAAGCAACAAAGTTATTTTATATGCCAAATGTCCCCACAGATGAATAAAAAGCAGACATTAAAATTCTTGTAAAATGACAAAGAAATTATGATTAATATGTTCCTGGTACAAGGTAATGATCACATTATACATGCAAAAATATGAAAATATGAAAAATCTTGGTGACAAGAGCAGTGGGATCATTTATTGAATCAACCCCAACGCACACTGAATGTTGGAGATAGGATTTATCCTGAAATATTGAACTTCAACTCAAATGTTCAGAAAATTATCTACATTGGAAAACATTATCTGGAAAAGACTCGAATGGATTGGAGGAACCTAACTTTGAAACTTACTAGCATAATAACTTTCTGACTGGCAGCCAGATTTTGAGCAGCCATAATTTTCTACAGCCCAGAATCTCAGAGAAAGATAGAAGTAAAAGGGACCAGAGAAAATAGACAAAACAAAATCTATATACTTACTATATAGTTAAGGATTAAAGACTCTCCTTTTTCAGACTTAGAATATATGTGACTTAATTTGATAAAAAGTACTTTCCTGCCTAGTTTCTTATTATTTCTTCCATTTTACACTTAGAGTTGAAAAAAATAGCAGAGGTCATGGATAACTGGTCTGATAGCAAGAAAATGGAGAGGATGCAGAAGAAATAGATCCACTAATAAGAGCATGAGAACAAAGATATTTCCAAGAGACAACTGAAATTTAATGTATGTAAATTCAGTAAAAAAGACAAATTAGTCAAGTTCTTTCTTCCTTACGAATCTTTGTGGCCATCACTCTATGAAAACAAGTACTATACTAATGTATATATGTAAGATGTCCCTAAATTACCAAAGGTAAAATTGTTGGTTAGCTCAAGAACAACCACTTAATCACTAAAACTTAAAAAAAAATCTACTTATATATATCTTCTAAAACTATTTATTTTTAGCATAAGTACATAGAACGAAAACCTTATCTATTCAAAATACTGCATATCCTCAGCACAGTGTCACATCATTTGGGCCTAACTGTAGAAACCTCAGATTATTTGAGAAAGTATGAAAATGTGGTGGCCAAATGGCAAACTTTCTACAAGATGTCTGATGAACCTGGCGACTGCTAAAGTCCTATTTTAGTAAGAATGAAACCCATGTAGTTTGACTTCAAAGGATCAGATTTAGAATTAGCCATGAGACTAAAAAGCTGGAAAAATATTTCTACAGTAACCATAGCAACTTGGAAAAAATTCCCAAAATATGTAGTGGCCATTTGTAATGCTCCCTGATTTTTGATACCCTTCCTGTGTTTGGCGAATTTCTAGACTTCTGAGGCATGACTCCCCTAGGTGAAATCCAGACAACACAGTTATCTATCCTGCTCTATTCCCGGAGCTCTGCTAATCAGAGTCAACCGTGATGGACTATGATTCAGCAGAATGAGAGGAAGGAAGCTCTGTACAGCATCCATTTTGCTCATAAGGTTGAGACACATTCAACTGCTGGCTATGTTGAATAGCCAATGGTTGCATTAAGCAACAGGCTCTTAAAGTGCTTGATGGGAGAGTTGCAGCAAAGGGGGACTTATGTTTGAGCAAGTTTTATGGTATAGTTTGATATTGTTTCTAGAAGCTTAACCTTGACCCTGGTTCTCCAGTTCTCAACACTCTGGTCAACTACTCAATTTCCTTTTAATAAACTTTTTTTTTTTTTTTTTTTTTAATGCTTAACTAGCCAGAGACAGCATCTGCTGTTTAAGAGGAAAGCCCTGGTTGATATTAAACGGCTACTAAGAAGTGTCTGAAGGCAATTTAGTCTCAGGAAAATCAGAAAGATCTATGGTTAGTTCTGGCTCTCTAAGGGCTGATGGATCTAAAATTCCAGCTGGTTTCTGAAAGAGGAAAAAAAAAAAAGTCAAGTCTGGCAGCCTGCAGTAGCAAAGTAACAAATTATTAACTACAGTCACTTGAAATGAAGTGACCAATGAAGGCAAGACTGGGAGATCCTGTGGCTACTAACATGGAACAGCAATATAAAGAGTGTGAAGAAGATAAGATTCTTGACTTGCTTTTAATTCCACAGCACAACTTTTTAAAAAGATAATGACATGTTTACAATTCCAAATTCTCAGTTCAAGGCAAAAATCACAGCCAAGAGCTATTCCCTCATGTTCTCAGGGAGGGGAAAGGCAGCATCAGTGAACAATACCGTCCACCTTTTACAGACCAGGAGTGCTTCTGGGTCACACTGCTTTCAGGGCAGGTACTGGGATGCTAAGGTAGCTGACCTCAGGCAGAAACACTCGGATCCAAGAGGCAGGAGGAGAAGGTTACTGTTCTTGCTAGGAGAGTTCAGTTGTAATCAGAATGCTCTCGCCTGCTCTGACCATTGGTTTTGGCTGCTGGATCAAACGATCCATATACCAGGCATCCCAAAAAATCCCAACTTAATAAAATTATAAGATATCTAGGTTTAATGCAGAGAGGCCTGACTTGAACCACTACAACAAAAATTTGTAACGTCTTTTCCAATTTCTAGTCCTAAGTCACTTTGCAGACCCAGAGCTTCAAGTTCCTGAAGACATGTATCATAATGACATCACAGGTGTAAACTGTAAATCCTCAGCTTGGCCTTTTCCATCAATGTAACTGCACGGGAGAAAGGGAAATACCAGGTCTTTTGGGTACTGTTGTAGAATAGCTCCAAACTAACTCTAAAAGACAGGGGACCCAGAATACCACCATGGACTAGTGGTCACAAAGGATGATTGTGGGACTCAAATGATGAATGGATGGAATTTTCGCCTGAACGTGCCCCACATCCAGCCCAGTAGACCCTTAAACACACAGAGTACAGAGCTGGCACTGGGGGAGGAGAGGAGATGACGAGAGGCTTCATCAGACAGTGGTCTCACACGCAGCTGCTACCGCAGATGTACATTCTTTACTAGCGCTCAGCTCCAGGTACACGACTATTCATCTGCACCTGATTTTTTCCTCCTTCCTTAATAGAGAGAGAACACCTGTAACAGCTGTTTTCATAGAGCAATAAATCATTTCCTCCTAAGGGTATACAAATTATTTGGCCCTGAACCACAGTATATTTCATAAAGACCCATACTGTCTCACCAAAACAAGGACAACTACGACGATGACATTACATCTCCAGGACCTGGAAAGCAGGAAGCAATAAGTATTCAAGACCCCTCGTGGAGATATGTAAAAACATAGCTCTAAGTCCAGTATGCGTGGAGTGAGGTGGGAGTTACATCATTATGAAAATAGAAGAGCTACACCTCAGTGAAGTTTCTGAGGGCGCAGTGATCTTGGGCATATCAGGATAACCTGTACAAAGGTAGATGACTAACTGTACCTTGTGCCTCCTGCCACGAAGAAAGAGGCACAGTGCTACATGGGTCTTTTTGAAAATAATACATATCCCATTGGGAATCTTGCTTGGACCCACTTATGAAGTGACCCGAAAGCTGCTGAGTGAGCACAAAAGGACAGAGGAGTCTTCCTAGTTAATCCAGGCTATAGAACATCTACCTAGCCTTCATGACCAACAGATTCAATGGATTTAGAACTGTTAGTATTTTACCACGGTACTAGATGAGCTCGGGGCAAGTTCTGATCGAGGAATCCCAGCAGAGATTGCTAAGGTTTTGGACCAAAGTCATTAGGCAGGAAACTTGTCCCTTTGAAAGGGAGTATTTAGTCCATTACCAAGTGCTATTAGAGTCTGTATATCAGACTGGAAACAATAAATGTGACCTGATCTGCCCTAAGTGACCTTGGCTCAGCTGACTGACTGGACTAGTAAACCAGGCCTGCTCCGCAGGAAGCCGTATGGAGTGAGTGGGACATAAATGGAATGAGACTTCAGGAAGAAACAGCAGAAGTTGTATGACCAGATCACTCACACTCTCAACTATTCCCGCCTTTTCTGGTAGGTTGACAAGAGATTATAGCCATTCCTTTTATTTTGTGTTTATAAGGGATAGCCAAAATATTTAGTTATTATTTTACTTAAGGTTACTGTTAATATGGTTAAGTCTGGAAGAATGGTATATTTTAAAGGTTAGGTTTAAGTACTGACAAAGGGTATAAGCTGATATTGAATAACCAAGCAATGTAGAATAGTATACATTTGCCATATTTTCTTGTTTTGGCATTTTGTGAAACATATCAGGGGATAGTCTGTGCTTATAAGTCTGGTCACTGCGAGGTGGAATGCCCAAAGAGTATTTTCTTGGCTTCTTTTTGTATCCAGTGTATAGGCATATGATCAAAAGTCTACCAATCAGGTTTACCCCCATGGGATTTGAAGAAGAAATGAACAATCCGATGAATGAAATTCCATAAGGGACCTTCTTAACTGGTGAGGGTAGGAGGGAGAGACTTTGGTTTTGGGGTCAAAAGCTAGAGGTTGTGAGATGCAGCAGTGGAAGTGGGGAAGGGAAAGCCATGAGTTGGGAGGGGGGCGGGCATATGGTAGGCAAGCAACAACAATGGGATTTCCTCGTTAGGTCAGTTCTATGTCATGGTTTTGGGATTTGCTTTTGGAAGCTGAGCTTCAAAGCCTGTTTCTCTCACTCCAATAAACTCAATAATAATAAACTCCTTTTATGCTTAGTCAGTCAGAGCCAACTTCTGTTGCACAAAATTAGGAATTCAATCTGAATTTAAAAAATATATAGTTTTCAAATAGACCAACAACCTGTCACATATTTATAGGATCTTAATTAGGTTAATCTTAAATCTCTGCTAAAGGGATGCAATGATAAAAATTAGTTCTTATAAGGTAAATTCATGTGAATGTTGCAGGTTTATGTATAAAACTAAGGATTTTGGAATCTCATGCATGGAATCTCAGCTGAACCAATCAATGATGAGGAGAATGAATGAAAAACTGCTAGAAAAAGAATACAGGATAATAAATATCTTTAAAAAGAGAAATAAGATGAAGAGATATACAATGGTACATCAATCCCACAGAAAGAAAAGTAAAATTATGTCTTGTCTATCCATTTAGTATTCCTATTTTAAAAAATAAGAAAAACTGTCTGACAAGTTACTCAAAGACTGTTAGACATGTGATTCACCCATAATCTAATGGATTTCATTCAAAAATAATGTGATGATAATAAATGATATATCTGTTTCCTCTCTGTTACAGATTTGAGTTCACATGTATTAAGTAATTGGCCTTCCTATAAAGAGTGAGCACAAAGCTTCCAAAGCAAGACAGGAGCACAGAGAGGTCATGTCAGTGCATATGAATCAGCAATGAACAGAATGTCAAGGAGGTTTTCTCTGTTTTCATATGAGAAGAAAAATACCGCATCTCTTAGAAAATGATTTTTTCATGCTGTTTCCAAGGCACTATTAGTTACAAACCAAATTGTTATTTCTGCTGTTTTTTCAAAGGAAAGAACTGATGGCTGAGGAGATACATATGATGGAAAACAACTATATAATAAATCAAGCAGTTTAAATGTAACAACTACCAAGTGTCTCTTAGTAATAATACCATCTCCTTTGTACTGAGATTTTGATAAAGAAAGGAAGTAAGAAAATAGTCATTTTAGAAGTTTCAGTTAAAAAGCAGCACATGAAAAATAACTCATCTCAATAATTTATAAATGTGAAAAATAAGTCTAAGAATAAGAAGCAACAGATATTCATAAATATGCAGGATAATACAAAGAACATTATTAACGTATTATATAGTAAGCCCACACAATCTTATAGATATAATTTCCATAGTTCAATTGTTTAAAGTACACAGAGAAAGTTAATATATTTGAAAATGTTTCATAACAAGCTCTTATAGATATTAGTGCAAGGCCTGGATTCTCACTGTTTAATCCTTGTATCTTTCTTGTAAATGCCAGTAATTTCTTCTCTCTACCTAGCAAGATAGAATTGAGAATTCAGAGCCAATAAGAAGTGTCAGAGAAGTAAATACTAGGATTATACAGCTTAGCTCCATGCTGAAATAGAATCAAATGAAGTTAAAAAAATATTATCCAAGCCAACATAACTTCAGAATTTAACAAAACTGGTTTTCAAACAGATTATGTTGGGATCATGACTCAGTTTTCTTAATTTGCTACATAAAAAACTTGTTTGCAATAATGACTTGTATATTTGGATCTATTTTAAAGAACTGAAATAACTCTGACATATTACTTTTGTTTCATTTTTAAAGGATTGAAATAACTCTGACATGTTACTTTTGTTTCATTTTTAAAGAATTGAAATAACTCTGACATTTTACTTTTATTTCATTTTTTAATTCCTAGAGGAAATATAATTTTGAGGGAGTTTGGCATTAGCCTGTATGTAGTAGAAACGTGTACTAATTCCAAGAATATACTCATAAGGACTTTAATTAGAACTAAAAAGAATAGGTTAAGGGTTTTAGTTTTAAACACAGTGTTAATTAGACAAAAGATAGAGATAATACTACTTCGAATAGTAAAATCAGCTGGTTTTAAAAAAAGGAAGACAAACTTATTGTTACCTTATCACTGCTATTATATGAACTGGTGGTGTTTGTAACTTCATAGTCCAATTCATGCATGCTTTAATACCCCATTTTAAGACTTCGTCAATCTTACCACCACCTAATATTTCCTAATAAAATCAGGAAAACACCAGTCCTGTTTTTTATGTAAATCAAAACCTTAAAACCCTGTAGGAATGAAATAATATTTAAAATAATCTAAACCAAGAGTCTCTGCTAGGGTACACAAAAGTTCACAATAGGTGAAAAATCTACTTAAAAATAAAAAAAATTTACTTAAGAATGAGTTACAAATTGTATGCAATACATAATTGCAAGCAATTTCCCAAGTGAGGTGTGTGTGACTGCACACTCTCCAGGCTTTTCTGCTTTTCTTCCTAATTTGGATGGATGGAGTTGATTCCTCTAATTTACCTAGATGAAGTTTGGACAAGTAGAAAGGTGTATTAAAAGCCTGCTAATGGAGAAACTGACAAGGCTAGACTGCCATCTGAAAAATAACGTGTAAAGCAAATTATCTAACCAGACTTCAGTACTGTTACTGGGGAATCTCCCTACATGGTTTGCAGTCAGACAGAACCAAGCTAAAATCTTAATTCTCTTTTCTACTGAACTTGGGGGTTATCAAACATTACTCTCAATTTTCCTTGTCTGTAAAGTGCAGATATTATTTTAGTGTTGTTTTGAGGGTTTTGTGAAACAGTGTAAATAAAGCAGCTACCACGATATTTTGGACAAACGTGGCACTCATTAGTGGTTGCTGTTTTGTACTGTTTTCTGATAGAGAATGTTTCATGTCAACAACCTAGATTCCACTTAAGTTGAACATTTTTATGTCCTCCTTTAATAGTAAGATCATATTAAGATCATGTTTTCTGGGTTTCTGTATTATTGAATTCCCACAGTAACTTTTTCTTCAGTTGAACAACCTCAAATCTTTCAAACTCCTTCTCCTAGGTTATATCCTCAATAGCTCACTCTAAGAACTCTGATTTCCATGAAAATACCAGTATCTTTTCCTAAATATGGAACTCAAAATTGGGCACAGTTCTACAGTGAAAGCACTGTAAGAGAAGATAGTAGTAGAATGGGGGCTCCTGTTCTCTGGATCTTTTCTCTATTACCACGTATCTCGTGCCCTTCCAGTTCTCTTAGCTGTACCTCTTCACTGGTTCTAACTACTATGGGCTTTGATCATCATCTTCAGATACTGGCTTCACCCTAGGCAGCACAGTGAAACTGCTAGTATAAAGGAAGTTGACAGCACGCTCAGAAGCGTGCTGTGTAGATAAATGGATAGATCAAGATGTTGGCCACTGGGAATACCCTTTGCCCCTCATTTCTTTCTAAATAGTTAATAGCTGTGGCTGGAGCAGCACAGTGAGCGCAACTGGAGACCCTTAATAAATAGTACAGGAATGATTAAATGCTTTTTAACTTCTAGATTGGCTAAAGGGTAAATCAACATAAAATTTCCATCCCCGGGGCACCTGGGTGGCTCAGTGGGTTAAAGCCTCTGCCTTCGGCTCAGGTCATGATCTCAGGGTCCTAGGATGGAGCCCCGCATCGGGCTCTCTGCTCAGCGGGGAGCCTGCTTCCCCCTCTCTACCTACTTGTGATCTCTCTGTCAAATAAATAAAATCTTTAAAAAAAAAATTTCCATCCCCACTGCCCCCACTAATCTGAGCTTAATGAAACAAGACATTCTAGAATTGCAACCAAAAGGTATATTAAGAATCTAGAAATAGACTTTTTAATAAAAATCTTTATAAATTAATTTGCTTATTTCTATAAGAGACTAAATCCTTTGATTTCTCAGATACTATTTCTGCCATATAGCTTAGTCCATATTTTAGTTTCCATCTAACCACAATAAAGAAAAAAAACCCATCCTTGATCATCCTAGTCTTAAATGATCTTCTGGATTTCTACTGCAATTATGTCAGCATAATGCTTTTGACCTTTATTCAAGCACTGCCATATATTATTATTATGGTGTTTACTATTGCTTCAAGCTATTATTTTGTCTTTACATAATTACTTTTAATATGTCCTTATACTTTCCTTCCAAAACAAGACTTTTAGGGCGCCTGGGTGGCTCAGTTGGTTGACGACTGCCTTCAGCTCAGGTCATGATCCTAGAGTCCCGGGATCCCAGGGATCCCACATTGGATTCCCTGCTCAGCAGAGGGTCTGCTTCTCCCTCTGACTTTCCCCCTCTCGTGCTCGCTCTCTCTCATTCTTTCTTTCTTTCTCAAATAAATAAATAAAATTAAAGAAAGCCAAAAAAGCAAAAAACAAAAAAAACAAGACTTTTTGCTTTTTAAAGAACTTGTTGCTTCTGGTTCTCCACCGCTATTTGATACGATAGAAAGTACACAATGCCATTCGGCTAACGAAACAGAAACATGGGTGCCTGTTATCCCCTTGTTCTTAGCTTTTAACCTGAAATGTTCATTTCTGACCTAGTCACAAACTTTTGTCTCTCTTCCTTATTGCTGCATCTTGCCCACAGAGGTAGACTGCTGGTTAACAGCTAAGACTTCAGAGCCAGACTACTATCACTTTCTAGGTTTATGATTTGTGATCATAAAATATTCTTGAGAGTAATGTGCGTGCATGCGTGCACACACACACACACACACACACACACACACACACACACACTCTATCCTAAGACTAGTGCCTGGAATATAGTAAATGCTACATAAGTATTTGCTTTCATCATCATTGCTACCATCATTTCAATTTCGAGGCCTTTGAAATTACTGCTTCCTCTAGGTCTGACCTCTGGTTTTCCTTCTTGACCAGTTGCTCAACATTTATATTATGAGAGATCTAAACATTCTGAGTAAAAGCATCACTTGGTTTGGCCTATCTCAAAAGTGATACCTAACTTACAGGCCTTCAATGATAGTATATCCATCAAGTGTGTCAATTCCGAACTGCCATACATCTATGACCTAAAATTGACACTTTGACTTTGTTGATTTATCCTTCATTTGAATCAATTCTTATCACCATCTAAACTTTAGGAACTTTAGTATAGTGCACCAATGGAGAAAAGTCATCTGAATATTTAAAGAAAAAGTTAAAACCTTTCACTGAAGAATAAAGCCAACTGTCATTGTATAATTTAAGAAGTGACTGAATAATCATTTAAATGAATACTTTAAATTACTACACAAACAGATAAACATTTTTAAACACTAAATGACCCCAACACAAGTATTTTGATTTAGAAATTTTGTTGTTTTTTTTTTTACACAAAATGCTATCCCCAAAACAGCTAAAGGTCACATTAATTACCGTACCTAATTAATTCTTATGTGTACATACATAAATTGCCATTTTAATTCTAAGTTGGAGCATATGTTATTTCCTGAAACAGATACAATGGGCTTTGATGTAAGCATTAAGCTGTATCTCTAATATCTTTTCAATTACCCCACTGCTGAAATGGAAATGATCAATAGCGATCTGCCTCACCAGAGACCATGATTGTTCATGTGTCAACAAATTTTTCAAGGTTATTCTTATGCAACTGACTACAGCAAAATAAGGAAGGGGATCAAGAAGACTTAAAATATAAAGTGGAAAATGGCAATAAATTTTATTTTAAGGTATACTGTATGAAATAAGTTTTCAAAGATCCTAAGATGGAAAAAAAAGTAAATAATTTTTTAGACCACACCTATATAAACTATAAAACCTTTTAAAACCTATTCACCTCATTAGTTTCACTAATCCCTTCTGAATTAAGTTTTCTATTCTTTAAGTTTAGAGAGGAGGACAAATTTATGAACTAGTGAAGTATCAATTGGCACATATATTGTCTCAATATATGTGATATATTGCACATATATCAATATCAGTGCTAAAAATGATTTGCACTGGCCATTTCCAAATCTAAATGTCTTTCTATGTATTTGTTATTGTACCATTTGAAATGGATGAAATTTTAAAAATTTGGAAGGTAAATTTTTTATGGGTTAATTTGAAATACAGGGAGTATGGAGTAGGTTTAATTCCCTTTGGCATCAAAAAATGAGGTATGAATTAAAGGACAACACATACATGTGAGGGGAGATTGATTTTAATATGCCTCAGTCAGATAAAAGCATTTTCTTTTATGAGACCTAAACCAAAAGTTATAAGGGCAGATGCTTCTTGCCTAGGCAATATACAGCCTTCCCCAGAATGAGTATGAATAAGTTAATTAGGCTAATTAATTAGAATGAACATGAGGCAGAAGGCTGGGGAATGCCAGAAAGTGTCATTTTCCACACTAATGCATAAATAAAGATTATGCCAAAAGAACTAGTATGATGCAACTTATTTATGCCAAGAATTCAAAACCCCTCGAAAGATTTATCAGTTGTCAAGGAAAATGTTATGCATGGTGCTGACAGATTTTAAAACTGTGAGAGACGTTAGAAATCAGACAGTACAACTTCCATATTATCAAGAGGAGAAAAGTATGCCACCATAAGATATTAAGTAACTGTCTTGAAAACATGTTTAATTAAAGTAACTATAGAACTGATCACAGAGTTCATTTTGGCCAAGTACTACCTTTTAATAATTAGTTTGAGATGCAAATACTCAAGAATATGTAGCAAAACTGGCTTAAAAGAGTCCTTTTAAAATCAAGAAATTCTGACAATGCCTTGACCACAAAAACTTTGAAGTGAAGATAATTGCTCTTTAGTCTTCTCTAAAGATCTAAATTAAAAGGATCCCCTAAAGTGAAGATTATTTTCCTGGAGGTGATTTAGAATACACAGGCCATAATTCTGGTTCTTAAGAGGAAAAAATAATAATCTTTTATTACATTTGGACAAGATTTTATTTTTTAGGAATCACTGCTTGGCTGTGAGTAGTTGTTGCTTGTTGAATGTTATTCACACTTCCTCCCTCATAGCAAGCTCATGTGTAACAGTCTTAACTTGTGGGATGGGTTGGAACACTCCATTCTAGTCCAAGGTCCGTAGGTCATTATAAACCACAAATTCCTCCTCCCTCGGGAAGTGTCAAGGGATGTGGTCTTTCCTATCTCATTTTTCTATAATCTCCTTTAGTCTAAAATACAGTTTATGCCATTAATCACCAGCTTTAATATATTACAATAATACCTTACCCAGTAATTAATATTGAGAGAAAAATCTCCCCCAGATTGGCACCTATGGAATTTCAACTATCTAATTACAATGAGGCATCATGAAAGAAAAATTATTTTAAAGGCCTGACAGGAAGAAATTTTGCCTGCAAGATGATTTTGATGGTTTAGAACAGAAGTTTATAAGCTTTTCCCTATAAAGGGTCAGATGGCAAATATTTTGCTTTATATGGTCCCGATAGAATCTCAAACTGGCCTGCTGCTGTGGCACGAAACCAGCTAAAAAATGATAACATAAATGAATGTGTAGGGCTGCGTGTTCCAAAAACAAGTAGTAAACCAGATTTGAACCACGGGTTACGGTTTGCAACCTCTTATGTAGAACTGATAATGATTCAAGAGATAGTTTGGACCAAAATTTAAATTTTGGTAAAATATAGTTATGGCCTTCCCAATGCAAATCACTATACTTGAAGATACCTAATTGACTCTCAAACAAATTAAATATATTTTAAAATCTTTTCAGGTTTTCCTATTTATTTTTTCTTTGGATTGTACAAATTACAACGAAGATTTCCAAATTTATTAAAAAAATTAGACAACTTCGGGGGCACCTGGGTAGCTCAGCTGGTTAAGCGTCCAACCCTTGATTTCAGCTCGGGTCATGATCCGAAGGTGCTGAAATGAAGCCCGGCATGGGGTTCCATGCTCCGCAGGGAGCATGCTTGAGATTCTCTCACTCCTTCTGCCCCTCCCTTTGCACACGTACATGCTCGCTCTCTCTCAAGTAAATAAATCTTTAAAAAAAACCAGACAATTTTTATCAACTAATGGAAAATTTATGAGTTGAGGCTACAAAACAGCAGCTTTTCAATTCTATGCTGTGAATTCAATATAATAATTACTTTTCTAGGCTTAATGAGATAGATTTTACAGGATTAAAAAAATCCCTATTACTTAGAATACTTAAAAGAAAGTCATTTTTATCGCTGGAACGGATTCATTATTAATTTGAATTCTTTTTCTGGCTGATCATTTAAAAAGCTCTCCTTGTTTGCATATTTTGATTCCATACTAAATTTTGGTTATTATTATGACTTGGACTAAAGATATAAGTACCATGTATCCAACTTAGTAAATAACTTAGTATGCAATTTCAGTGTAAATTATAATTCACTTAATTAGTACATGTATAGATAGCTCCTTTGTCCCATCAAAGATGTTTAGACCAGATGAATAGTATTTATAAAATTTGATGATATCTCTACTGATTTAAGGAAAACTGGTAAATGGCACTTAAAAATAAAAAATTTTCTCAGGATAATCTAATTCTTGTATAATTTTAATCCTAATTCTTGGTATAATTGTACTACTTAAAAGGACTGTCTAACTGATTAAAAACTAGTTGACTACAGACACAAAGAAAAAGCAACGTTATCCACTATAGTGATATGTGATTCTCCTGCATCTTATACTGTAGGACAAGTTATAAGTTATTCGAAAAGTTAAGCATTTAGATTTTTCATTCTGTGCTTCCCTATCTTTTAAAAGTAAAAACTAAAGGGATAGATGTAGGGAAAAAGAGTTTTCGTTTCAGCATTTTAGTGAATTTGGTAAGGGTAAGATGATGTCAAAGGAAAAATTGTTTAGGACAAAAGACATACAAAGACAGGAACTAACACAACATTAAACTTCTTCCTTCAAAGATTTCTGAAAACTTCAAAAAGGGAAGATTACTTCACAGACTGGAATGTAAGCCCAGTTGGAACTAAGGTCTATGGGGCTTTTGAGGTGTCTAATGCTAAAAATCTCAAGTTGACTCTCTAGTTAAAAAAAGCTGGAGAGGAGAAAGGAAAATTTTTGTTCTGGAAAAGTGTTCTTCTCTGATGCAAATAGAAATCCATCTTACAAAGGAAGAAGTAAGAGATGAGTTGCCCTAATTTAGACTTTTGGAAAGAGACAAGAAGATTATGAATTTGCTAAAAAACTTTTGTTTCTTTGAACTTATGACTTTATAAGCTATGAGATATCTTATTTTTTGTGAAAAATTTCCAAGCCCAAAGATGTTCATACAAATTAACTTGAAATACTGAAATTCAGTTTTGGAAAGAAGAAGAGTATAGAGAATCTGAATTTTTAAGAAATTATATAAAAAAGAGGTCTAGTGATTAGTTGGTACTCCATTTCAGATATTTTATCCATTTTCCTTTTTTATAGCTTCTCTGTTTGAAGAGATGGAAACATTCAAATATTAAAATTATTCCACGATGTGTTATAAAAATAACTCCCAAATCCCCAAGTGGAAGTAATAAACTTCCTACTAGTACACTGATTAAATCAGTTCTAATCTGTGAATCTAGTAACAAGAGTGGAATAAACTATTAGAATCACACTGTAAACTTCAGAAGAAAGAGAATGCCAAATATTAATCCGAAAAGCACATTTTTCATTAGCAAAAAAAAAAATGATAGTAGGGGCTTCTGGGCTTTTTTCCCTAATAATGCAGTAAAAATGATAAAAATCATAGCACATATTATTGAGTCCTTACTTAAGCTGTTCTATTTTATTATACTTTTGTTATTAGTGACAATTCTGTAAGGTACGTACTGCATTTATACCCCTTACCACATACAGGAACAAGCATAAAGAAGTGGAACTTTGGTGCAAATAGAATCAAATGTCCTGATTTTGTTGTTGTTGTTGTTTTTAAAGATTTTGTTTATTTGTCAGAGAGAAAGAGAGCACAAGCAGAGGGAGAAGCAGGCTCCCCACTGAGCAGAGAGCCCATTGTGGGACTCGATCCCAGGACCCCGGGATCATGACCCGAGCCGAAAGCAGATGCTCAACCGACTGAGCCACCCAGGTGTCCCTTGTTGTTGTTTTACGAATGTTTCTACATGTGAGAACTGGTTTACCTAATACAAATGAATATTAATTATTTAATAGGATTTGTAAGAACACACAGATTAAATTGGCAGTGTTCATTGTCAATCTTCTTCAAGAGTTAATTTGCTCACATAGGGACCAGATAACTCCTAGAAGGGCATTTCTTGCTCTCATCTTAAACATTTCTTATGGCAGCCACCTGACTCTTTTTGATGGGAAAGTAATAGAATTTTGAATTTTTATAAGAAAAACCTTCCATTTTGATAAAGAAAATACTAATCTAAAATAATGTTATAAATGGGTCTGCTTTGTTCTATAATCTCTTGTTCAGATTTAGAGCTCAAGATTCATCATATATTATTAAGAAAACCTGATAGAAAAGGATACACCCACAAGACATCCTGAATTTACTTGAAGTCTGTGTTCTTTCACTACTGCAACTGCTGCTGTACATATGTGGAAAGCCTCTATAATTCCTTTGCTGCATGATTACTTTTAAACCAGACTATTGAAAATAAGCATTTTGGGGATGCATATGGAAATAGCAGTGTTCTGAGAATATATAACTTCCTAAAAAGTCAACTGACTATTTTTGGCCCAGAGTTTTCTCTTCAGAAGGTGAGGCACCTATCAGGAATTTATTTGGGTGAAACTGCTTTTAAAAGCACCCGGAAAACATACATAAAAATTTAATTCCATACGAAATGCATCTATAAATGGATAATTCACCTGGAAAGCTTAATTAGCAATTTTTACTCACCTGACAAATTCTCCTTTGTTGAAACCTAATGGTAGCTATTGAGGGGGGAGAATTTTCTTTTTATCATATCAAATTTGACTTCAAATTAAGAGTGTGGAATTAAGCTGGTGTCACATGCTTTTACTAGCCTTCTACTTAACTGCCAACTGAAGGGCAATCTTACATTTTCTATTCAGTTTCCCATTTGACCACCCATTAAGTTTAGATATCATGTGTCAAATTTCCTCATACACACACTGTTTCATGCTTTATTTATATTTTTATTATATATTACATAACACACATGGTAAATGTTATATAATGTTGATATTACATATTTTTGCCTAATATTATATTTTATATAATCTTTAAATATATTATTTCTGTAATATGTTACACCAAACATAAATAAAAGGTAAAACATTGTGTATAAGAAAATCTATTATATAACTTGTTATGTACCATACTAGAATATGTTTATTACAGAGATTACATTAAACATCTTTCATGTTTCTTATCTTGGGTATTACTTAAGACTAAAGATTTGTTGAAAAGACTACAAATTAAGTTTCACCCACTATTTTCAGCCACTGCTCAAACTCATACCTTAATAAGATTACACTGCAGTGAAGTGACACTTATTTTGTAAAGCTTCAATATGTATTCTGAATTCTTTGAAGCATATTCTGAATTATGTTTCTGAAATGGAGCTATGACAGAAGAAGCTTAACTTGCTAACTGTGTTGAAATCTACTAGAACCACAGTGGGGTTAACATAGTCTGAAGGCCTAAAGGGTATATGTAAATTTCAACAACTAGTGTAAGAAATTAATAAACTTATGGCAAAAAAAAACCACCTAAAAATCTAAAACTGCCTACTTTCTTCATGAGGTAATTAAGTTGGAAATGCTATAGGTTTTTCCTAGGCGTCTAGCAAAAAGTTATTCAGTGGTGCTTTTTGTTGACAGATGGAATTTATGTTTAAAGCTAGAACTATCAGAATATATAATTATATCAGAAAAAGAATCTTGAAGATTCTTAAATTAGATGACAAAGGACATTTTAAATATTTTAAAATGTCGTGTTGTTGCGTGAAAGCCAAAGCTTCAGTTGATGGAAGCACAAAGTAAAAGCCTTCAGGGGATACTTACTCTTTTCTGTTCTTTCACATACTCTATCAATTCATCTCTTGTTCTCTTCACTGCCTCTTCCACAGCCTTTTCACTTCGCTTTTGCTCTTCTATTATTGCTGCCTTAACAGTTTCCTGTGTGTGGGAGGAAGGAAAAAAGTCAGGGAGGTGTGTATGCACTATAACATGTTTGTGTCCATTTCATATAAACTAAAACTCTTCTTCAATGGGTTGAGCTCATTCCACTCAAAGTCTATCTTTAAACAGGAATAAGAACTTGCAAGATCTTTTAGGATGTTAGAGATTCCACAGAATTCATTTTTCTAAACTGAGTGAAAGGGAAAAGGAATGGAATAAGCCATTTATTGCAGGGAGCGCCTGACAGACTCCAATGGCTTCCTTACCAACCTTTCATTTGATGTTTACATGATTGATTGCCTTCCTGTACTTTGCACTATCCACATAAGACTTCCAACTTGTGTTTATTCTTCCAAGAACACCCTAATGCTCTAGCTGTTTTATTCACGTTTAATTTTCCCATCATACAGTAATCAAGTGTGGTCTGGGTGAAGATTTACAGCTAGTTTGGTCCTACTGCCAGGTTAAGATGTTGAGAACTGGACACCGTGAATAAGAGGTAAAAATTCTACCCTGTGTGCTAATATTTGACATGAGGAATCTGGGGAAAAAAGTGGTACTTCCTATTTTACTGAAATTGTAATCAAGTACCTCGGAGATTTCAGACTTTCAGATAAGGAGAAAAAAGGCTAAAATTCTGAGAACCAAGTACAACACTTTCCAGAAAGTATATTTTCTGCTAACATAGCATATCATGGATTGGATGAATGCCACAAAATAAACTTCTTTAGCTTGTACTTATCTATATAGGTAGCATCCTTCTTTTACAGGCAACCAGTGAGAAAATGCCTTGAAATTTTGTGGGAGTATTTGCTTCATTTTGTTAGTCTTAAGGACTCTCTACTTTGTACTGTATACTTGTTTTTGTTGGTTTTTTTCCCAATTAACTTTAGATATGTGTATATAACCCAGAAAATATGAAATAATATTAAGAATTTCCTGTTGTGAATATATTTACTGTAGAAAATTTGAAAATGCAGAAAATTATGAACACAAAACAATACACACACATCTTCACATTTGGGTATAAAGAAGGTAGGGCTCAAACTGTACATACTATTTTCTAACTGGTATTTTACAGTTAAAATATATTTTGAATACTTTAACCCATGACACATTCCTTCATAATATGACTTAACGTTCCATTGCAGGGATACATAAGAATTTATTTTATCTGTCCTTATTCATGTGTGTTATGGTTGTTTTCAATAAAATAAAGCAATGCTGAGCATCCATATATGTATTTTTGTGGTGCATGTTAGATATTTCTGTAAGATGGCCAAAGAATATAATTTTTGAGTTCTCTTATAGCTTCTGACCTTTTGTACACTCTTTAATAAGCAGTGCATGGAAAGTCTTACATCCTAGATTACATTTAGTCCCATTAGTTTTTTTTAAGATTTTATTTATTTTGAGAGAGAGAGAGAGAGAGATGTAGCAAGGGAGGGAACACAAGCATGGGAAGTGGGAGAGGGAGAAGCAGGCTCTCTGCTGAGCAGGGAGCCCGATGTGGGGCTCGATCCCAGGACCCTGGGATCATGACCTGAGCCAAAGGCAGACGCTTAACGGCTGAGCCACCCAGGCGCTCCAGAGTCCCATTAGTTTTTAAAACCTTTGTTTATTTGAGGGAGAATGACATCTAATTTTATTCTGTATTTTAAAAAGATTATTATGTGATATTCAGCACATTTCATAGAAATATTAGAACCATACATATCATCTTTTATCATCTGCCTGATCATATCTCCTCACACCACTTCAATACTTGTATGCTCATAATTTTTTGGATTCCTTTCTCAAAATAGAAAATGAAGTCACAAATCTATAAATTCCTATAACAGGAGTAACTTTGGAAAACCGTTACCATTTTATCTTCAATCAATGAATACAGTTAGCTTTAGTTCCACAGATAAAATAATATAGTACTAAGTTGTTTCCTTAATTATTTGTAAAGATTAAAGTTGAAAACCTACAAAGACAAAAATGAGAACCAATAAAATTATTTAAAATAAAATCACCTATTACAATTCTTGTTTCACACTAATTTGAAATTTGAAAATTTTCCTATTTTGGAAAGGCAAAAAATATCACTAAGCCCCCTGAAATATAACACATTAATAGTTCTAGAGGAGAGAGTTGGTAAATTAAAAGTATAAAAAGCTTCACATCAGTTCAGGTCAGGTTTTGCCAATAGGTGAGCTATAAGATCCTCAGCTTTCAGAGCTTTGGGAATTTTAGGACTGCAGATAAGAACTGTAGGCCTGGATTATTTGAATGTAAAAGACAAATCCATGTCACACCAAATATCAACCGAAATTTCTACGTAGCAAGGGTCGTACCAGTGAATGTGACCAGACTTGTTCGGTTGAAGGCAAAAACCTCAATTTAAACAGAAGGGATATATATGCAGAAAAAACAAGAGGAATTAGCTAATCTGTTCTTTCATTGGTTTTGGGGGGAGTGGAGAGTTTATTATCCGTTCAATCCACATTTTTGAGGATCCTCTTGGCTTTCTGAGCTGATAAAGAACCATTTTCAAAAAAAGTTTCTTAACTCTCCTCTCCAGGCGAAAATTAGGTGATGGTCATGAAATCCATCCTTAAAAAATATTTGCCAATAAATAAGTTCCTTTGAATATAATACAAAAAATAAAGGTTAAGCCATCCATTTTTTAACCAGACCAAATTCTGACTTGGTTGGAAATAGTGAATTTTATCTGCAAATATACAAAGTCCCTGTGAATATCTGCCTAGCCACTCTGCTGAGACAGGAGAATTGGTCTAAAGTAAAATATGCCTCACAAGGAATAAAGATTTGCCACCAATGAGTATATTCAAATAGGGGATTATAACGAGTATTTTCCAGACTATTTTGGAATGGTTACACCACTGGAACACAGTATATTCTCTAAGGCAGATTTCTCAGCCTCAGCGCTATGGACAATTCTTCACTGGGAGCTGTGGGGGGACGTCCTGGGGTGAGCAGCATCTCTGGCCTCCACTTACTAGATTGCCACCAGCTGAGAACTACTGCTGTAAGGCAAATAGCGTGGAGGGACAGCCATTTGCATATGTGTTGTGATCTGTCAAAGTATATCAGTTATGTTTCTCATCCTCTCTTAAATATTTTTATCGAAAACATACGCAATAAAAAATAAGATCTCTGCAAGAAATCATATCCAAATGATTATATAGCTAGTTTTTAAATGTGGAAGAAAGAGTTCTATATACTAATTTCTTAAAAATTGAATGATTGGAATCAGTTTCTATACTCTAACAATTAAATACATCATTTAGGGCTAAAAGTTTATGTGACATTTTATTTAAGATTTTTAATTTCTCCTTATTGCTCACAAACATAGTTATGTTTTAGTATCCATTAACCTACCATACATTTCAATAATCATAGGATCATGAACTAATAAATGATCTGTGGTGTTTGTTCACTGTAATTTAGTTAAGGATTGTAAACACAGTTAAATTATTTATGGAACAAATTTCAGCAATTAACTCAATTCTGGTTTGCGAGCTATAAACCATAGTATCAAAATTCTCTGGGGCAACTGTGTGTTTCTTTTTTTTAAAATACACAATGTATGCATATTTCATAATTATGTATTATTTAAAATGTTGCACATGGTTGTGAAAATGTACCTTAGAAAATGAGTGTTTGAATCATGAGTCAAGTCAAGCTGCCTTACTGTTAAAAAAGTGAGACTTCCATTCTTATACAAATTTAGTTAGGAGTTCAAACTACAGTTCTATCAGACATTGATGCTAATGCAAATAAAATGTTTATATTTCAAAATCCATTTACTGTGCAGTTGAGAATCTTTCACCCAATTTTCAATTGGGAGTAATTAACCTACACTGTAATGATATGGTCAATGTGAAATATTAATAGAATAACCTAATTCTATAATGTAATGAATATGCTCAATTAAAATCACATGCTCTTTTCAAAAAAAATCACATGCTCATTCACTGATATCAATATTTGATAGTATCTACCTGCATTAGGCATTTTTAAAGAAGTATGTAGAATCTCAGAACATATCAACATTAATGAGTTTTGCAGCCATTTTTCATGATAGGGATATCTCACTCTGAACCACAATTAAACAAAATGTGTTATCTTCCCCAAAGAGAATTCTATTGTTGCTAGATTTATATTATTAACAAATATTATCAGGACACCTGGATGGCTCAGTCGGTTAACTGTCTGACTCTTAGTTTTGGCTCAGGTCATGATCTCAGGGTCCTGAGATCGAGCCCTGCGTCAGGCTCTGTGCTCAGAGGGGAGTCTACTTGAGATTCCCCCCCCTGCCTCTCCCCCTGTTGATGTGTTCTCTCTAAAATGATCATATTTTAGGGGCGCCTGGGTGGCTCAGTGGTTAAATCCTGTGCCTTCAGCTCAGGTCATGATCTCGGGGTCCTGGGATCGAGCCCCACATTGGGCTCTCTGCTCGGCGGAGAGCCTGCTTCCCCCTCTCTCTCTGCCTGCCTCTCTGCCTACTTGTGATTTCTCTCTCTCTGTCAAATAAATAAATAAAATCTTTAATAAATAAATAAATAAATAAATAAATAAATAAAATGATCATATTTTGAATTTCACCAGTAAAATTTGTGAAGTTTTTTCTCGTTATGTAAGCACTTATATAATATTCATGATTAAGGCTTTTGTCCCATAAGTCGTAAAATTATTACTATATGATCCTCTGCACAGAAAACTGCCAACCCCTGATTTAGGTCATGATTCTCCAAGTCGGCCATCTGGGCTGGGCTCACCTGGACAGTATTTTTAGTCTTGGTGGGGGTCTTCCATATATGAGAAGTCAACTGTTGAGGCTGCTGTAGCTGCCACTACTGAGTAGCCTCAGGTAGGAAGGCTTGTTTCTTCTTCCTGTGGTCTCCCATGCTCTAAATTAGCTCAGGGATTGTTACCTAACATCTGGACAGAGTTGCCAGAGAAAGAGGGAAAATATCTTCCGATGATCCTATGCTACTGTAGCCACACTCTATTGGCCAGAGCAAATAAGCATTATGAATTGATTCCCAAATTCTTATCTAATTGTCTAAATATCTTCTCAGTATATTCAAAGATATCAGGCCTTGCATTATGTTTTTCTTCTTCGAGACATATCTCGTGGACATATCTCTAAACTAGACTGGTTGTTCTCTATTATGTCTGTTACATAATTGTCTAATCTGGATCTCTCTCGGGCGTATTTCTGGAAATTCACTACATGTCTCTTCAACTGTAACTCCAGCTTTCTGGGTACCATTGAATTCTTCTTTCTTGGTTTACTCCTTTGTTTTGATAGAGCACCTCCTGCAGGAGATTCTTGAGAAAAGGTACATGGAAAATAAAAGTTTTGATATTTCCTTTGTCTGAAAAATGACTTTATTCTACCCTCACACTTAATTTATAGTTTGGCTAAGTGTGGATTTCTAGCTTGGAAATTTCTGGAGTTTTAAAGGTTTTTGAGAAGTTTGATTACATTCTGATATCTCTTCAACTGCGTAAGTTTTTCCTTCTTTAAGAATTTTTACACATGTTCTTTATCCCCACTTCTTAAAAATTTCATGACAAACCTAGTTATAAATCTATCTAGAAACTCAGGTCTTATAATCTAGAAACTCATGTCCTTCAATTTGGGAGATTTACTTTAATAATAATAACACTTTAATAATAATAATACTAAAAATACATTATTTCTTGCATTCTATTTTCTGTTTTTCAGGAATTCTCTGATTCAGCTAATGAACCTCCTAAACTGGCTAATTTTCTACTCTTTTCACTCCTATTCTGTTTTTTGGGTTTTTGGTGTTTTTTTTTGTATTTTTACACCCTGTCTCTGGAAGATTCGACAACTTCATCTTTTTTTTTTTTAAACTTTCTACTATATTTTAGATTTCTAATCTTTTATTTGACTTAAAAATAGCATCCTCTTCCTGTTTCATAGATGTAAATCTTCTCTTACCTTTAAGAACCTTAATGATAGTTTCTCGTTAACTTTCCACACTTTACGGAATGTTTTATTCCCTGTTTTTCAGGGAAGTTATCTGTTCATACTTGACTATTTGCTCACGTTTAAAGAGGAGAGCATTAAAATGCTGAGTAACATCTCTGTGCTTGCAGTTGTGGTTTATGGACTGTGATCTTAATAGCAGAGTAATCTGGCTCGGTTGCTTCCTTGGGGCAATTTCTGATACCAATATATTTAGGTCTTTTATCTTGGGCTGTCTAAATTCCTCAGAAAAGAATCTTCCAATTTCCTGTCTGGTTGTCAGCATTCTGAGAGCTGGGTTGGCAAAATGGCTAAGGTTCTCCATAAGCAGCATGAAACTTTTTACCTTGCTCTCCTCCCAACCCTATGTCCACTTTGCCTTGGTGATCCCTGGTCCAGAGACCCTACGTTTTATTTTTTTCCAGAAAATTAACCCCAGGTTACTGTCAAAAGTGGAAAAAATGCATGGGGGCCTAACTGCTTATTAAATAGACTTTCAATCTTTCCTTCTAGTTGAGTCCTCCCCTTCATTCCCACTTCCAGAAGTTTCTGATGCCACAAACAAGTAAGTCTTTAGGAGTTTCTATAATATATACTGGTCTTCTCAGTTTCTAGTTTAGGGTTCCACTTCACTAGAGTTTTTATTTCAGTGGAGTTTTAGAAGGGAATGGATAAAAACGAGTATAGTGTCTACTCTTTTTAACAAGATATGTGCAAGAAAAAATGATTAAACTTCTTACTTGGAAATGATTTTAGATTTACAGAAACTTGCAAAGGTAGTACTAGAGTTCTCATATGCATTTCACCCAACTTCCCCTACTATTAACATCTTACATAATTATGGTACATTTATCAAGATAAGAAATTAACATCACGCAATAATAATAAATAGATTACAGATTTTATTTGTAATTCACCAGGCTTTCCACTAATGTTTTTTTTCTGTTCCAGGATTAATCCAGGGTAAAATGTTGCATTCAGACACCATATCTCATTAGTCTCCTCTAATTTCTGACAGTTTCCCAGTCTTTCCTTTAGAACACTTTTCAGGTATTTTGAAGAAATCTGGATTTATCTCTTTTTTCTCATGATTCGACTAGGGTTATGATTTGGGGAAGAATACCATAGAGATGAAGCACGCTTCTCATTATATCGTATCAAGGCAATGTGGCCTTAAACATAATCTATCACTGGCTGTGTTAACCTTGATCATTTGGTTAACATGGTATCTGCCAGGTTTCTATGGCTATAAAGTTAACATTTTTTCCCTTTCTATAATTTATTCAATGAGACATGAACAACTAAGTCCAGCCAATACTCAAGAGGAAGTGAATAAAGTTTCATCCACTGGAAAAGAGTGTGTATCTACATTTATTTTTAGAGATACATGATTATTTTTAGACTACAGTTTCTTCTATAGCCATAGAACTGTTCTGCAATTTATATTTTTCTTGATAAGTTTTCATCTCATCCAAGCTTCACAGCTGATTGGTACTAACTTATTTACATTGCTCATGTCATATTTAAAATTTGTATGCATCTATTTTAGGTCACTTTATACATTCTGACAATGTTTATTAATAACATCTTCATCAATCTTGTCAAAGATCTATGAATTTTATGTCTTTTAAGAAATGATTAATATTTTGAAACCTCCCAATTTATGTTGTAAATTTCTGTCATAAGCTTCATGATTTCTTTCTATTTTCTTTGGATTATCCTATTCTTTCTTTTTTTTTTTTTCTATTCTTTCTTTTTGAACTGTATTAGTAAATTGGGTGTTAGCCCATTCTTTTCCAGTCTTTTCTATTTTCTCATATGTGTATTTAAGACCACAATTTTCCTTTGAAGTACCACTTAGATGTTTCTCACAATTTTAAGTAAATAACCATTTTAATACTGACTACATTATTTTTCCATTGTGCTTAGCTTTAAAAAAATTTACACATATTGAAATGCATAAACCTTAAGTGTACATACAGCTCAGTGGATTTTCACGTACACATACACCCATTCACTTACTACCCAGATCAAGATAAAGAACATTTATATACGGCAGAAAGTTCTCTCATGCTTTTGCCCACCAGAGATAACCACTATTATAATTTCTATCAAATGCCTCAGCCAGATGTGCTTTCTCATGTATCTCATTCTTCTTCACACTGGAGTAATTCATGCCTTTGACACCTTCCCTAGTTCATTGTAAGGTCCCTGAACACAATGGCAAAGTTTCATTCAGGTTTGTAATCTGCAAAAACTACCATTGGTCATGCTCATGGCAAGTATTTGATACGCAGTTCCCTGGACACGCCATGCTCTCTCTGGTTGAAGTCAGTTCCCCTTAGCTGCCTCCTGTGATGATCAAATGCACTCCTTCTGCACAACTCAGTTTGAGCATCATCAGCTGTAGCGTTCCCTGAAAAGCTTTAGACCTTCCACATCTTCTCACAGGGTGGTGAGTTCAGCACCCCCCCCGTAAGTACTCAAAGAGAACCCCATATTTTATATCTCAAAACACTCCACAACTTCCCATTGTAATAACTGCTTTACTTCTCTATCTTATCAACTAAATATCAACTAAATTTCTTTGAAATCAGGGATTATATTTATTACCGTTCACATTCTTTGGGACTAGAACCTAATATGGTATCTGATACGGAGTATAGATAAATAAGTGAATTTGTTTCCCCAATGCAAAGAAAATCTAGTTAAGGGTAGGGTGTGTAACTTATATTTGTGTTCCCCAGAGCACCTGTATGGTGGGTGTACCCTAGGGTAACGCTTTCCAAACTTTCTCAGTTCACAGCACCCTCGCTGCCTCAATAATTTTTTCTACGGTGCCCTCCAGGCCAAAAGAAATACCTAATTGTCTCATTTACTAACTGCTTAGGTCATAACATAGCAGCCATTTGAAAAGATGGTATATAAAAATTGAAACACAAATATTTTAATTTCATCTTTAACCCAAATTACTTATTCGTGAGAATTCTGCACATAGCAGGAATTACATAGCTCCTCAACTCTTGGCATAAGATCAGACAATGACACTCTCATTTCCTGTTCCACAGGGATATTTGCATGGTACTTGCTTTTTATCACAGCAACCCCCAAACCTAACATCACTATGAAAGGCACGTAAGACACATTAGTATTGTCAACCTAGTAGTTTACCTGGTTTCCAAAAGATTCCGAGTATCTGTGTGTTGCCCTCTAATATTTAAAATATCCTGCAGCACCCCTGTACATTCATTGCAGGACCCAGGGCATTTCCATGCAGTTGGGAAACCACTGCCTTAGGTAATCACAATAAACCTCCATTCACTTACTGTTTATTATTCTTAGCACTTGACTAGGTGTTAAAATAACAAAGATGGTTAAGATGGTGGTAATAATAATGATAATAATAGAAGTAATAACATATCAAAACACCAGCAGCCATCTGTGCAACACCGCCACATGTATGTTCCAGACACTACATGAAGTAAGTGAATGAGCTTCAGCTGAGTCTTTATTGATGACTCATCAATGATACTTAGAGTTAAAGATTCTGGGACCTAACAGAGATCGGTGTGAAAGACACAGCAAAGTTAAGCAAAATATAATGTAAAAAGTGTTAAAATAAAATTATAAGAGCAATGATAATTTAGTGTTTAAAGTTAACGTTAGATAGTGGTGTGTATTTCCATTTCATCCTCAGAAGCAGTTTGAGAGGCACACATACACAGCTATCTACTTAAGTTGTATGTTTAAAAAATGGCAATATAAATACTTTAAAAGGGGTTTTACAGTAATTATTTCTAAGAGAGCATTTTCAATGACTACAGGAATGGCCGATTTCTGGCATGTTAGTAATTAGTTATAAATCTGTGGAGTTGGAAATTGCCACGTAACCATAATGACACAAAAATAAAAACAGATCCTTAAACCAAAAAAATGATAGTAGAAATTATATTTTCAATACATATATTCTTTAATCTTCCACCTAATCCATTCCTCACAATCCTGGATAAAAATCATACTCTTTTTACTAGATAACTTGTGATTTGATAGCTTTATACCGTACTGAGCTAAATTTTTTTTTTTTGCCTACTTTTTCTATTCTGGCCCCCCTCAATTAAATAGAAAAAAACCTCATTTTATGACAGTCCTTCAAATAGGTAAAGAATGTTACCATATCTTTATTTTTCTCTTCTCTGAACTAAATACTCCAATTCCTTCTATAGCTGTGACAAGATTTCCTGCTCTGTTACTGATCAGCCCACAATATTTTATATGACATTTATAGTCTCTAAAGTTGTTGCACACATCTATCACAGTTTTCATTTTAAAATGTTTCCAAGGCCCTCACAACAACTCTGTAAAGCAGGTATTATTAATCCCACTTTATAGATCTGAAAATGGAGCCTCCTACATTTTAAAAAATGGTCAAGGCTACACCAGGACAAACTAGGGCTCACATCTAACTGTACCTACTTTTTAGCATATTTATTTTGGTAATCAGTTATTCTTTTGAACACAGGTAGCAGAAAATTCACAAACTGATTTTAAAAAGAATTTGCAGTCTCACATAAAAGAACTAAGAGGAAGCTTCCATTAGTGTTCAAGCAATGTGATCAAGGATGCAAATTTCTCCATCTCTAGTTCTTAGCTCTTGCCTTTGGTGTAGGATCCATTTTCACAAAAGTTCTACACATATGGTCCCAAGGGGCTTATTAACAGTTCCAAGGATTTTCCCATCTTCTTACTGTGCATGACAGTATTTATATACCTAAGGAAGCAAGTTCCAAAATGGAGCCTTACAGCCTTGACTCAGAAAATGTGTGAATTCTTAGAACCTGCTAGTGTAGGGGTAGGACATAATCATTATTAGCCTGAATAAATAAGGGCTTATGCCTAAATTAGAAAGTAGGTTAAATCTCACCTAAACCACATGGCTAAGAGCTTAAAAGTATCATTTTGGGAAGGGAGGGATAGATGCTGAGGAGATATCAACATATCTAAGATGATCTCATTCTGATTTGGAAATCTCTCTCTTAAAACATGGATATGGAAATGAAAGTGACGCTTCCATCAGACCAGTGAAAGAGAACATACTACTTTATCTAAAAATTCTACCTGGACTCATGCATCCACTCACCACTTTACTGCAAATCTATACTAGCTCTTCAAAGTAATCCTTTGCTGAAGCTGAAAGTAATTACTCTTTTTTTTTCTCCCTGATTACTATTTCCATGAATAATAATAAGAATCATGTCCGTTTGCCACCCAACAGACAATCTGATTAATATATGTTTTTAAAGGATGATAACACCCAAAGCACTGTTTTTGGTGACCCCACTTTTGGTAAACTGTACCACTTAAAAGCAACCAAAACTCTAAAAGAGCTAAATTATGTTAATGGAGATCAAGTGCATTTTTTAAAGATTAATGTCTCCTTCAAACAGTGTTGGTTCTATACCATCTTATAACCTATTGCAGTTTTCAAGACTCAGCTCCTACTTTTGGGGTGTGCAAGTCTAGTGGAGAAAACAGAGAAACAAATCCTTTAAATATAATATGCCTGGGTAGTGGTATAGTAACATACTGAATGTCAAAGAAGAAGAAAAAACACTTGATTTAATCTAAGAAATGTGAAAAGAAGTTTTCTGGAGTAAAAAAAAAAACCCCAAAAAACTAAGTTATTAAATAAAAGTAGGTTTTGCAAGTTAAGAAAGCGATGGTATCCTAGGGTAAAGGCACAGTATGACTAAGGCCCAATCCCATCAAATAGCATGATACGTGTACCAGCAGTTTGGTATTAAAAGTATGAAATAGGAAGTAGAATGTCAGGAGATGAACTGAATAGGTAGAGACCAGGTCACTGAAAGTTTCTATTTCATGTTCTGAAAGATTTATAGTTCATCCTAAGTAGCTTGAATATAATCCTATAGGCTATGGGGAGGCACTGAAGAATTTAAAGTTTATTAATTTTTTATTCCAAATTGAAAGGGGACAAAACTGGAAGCCAAGAAATCGATGTAGGAGGTCAAGGTAAACAATCAGAACCATGATGAAATCAGTGATAGCAGGCAGGCCACAGGTGTGTACGCTTAAGGACCATATCAGGTTAAATGGAAAGGTTTTAATGATTAAAAAGGTATCAAAATGGGGATCAGAGATGGAGAGTTTAGGAAAATATCCATTTGTCTGGACTGGGCAACTGGTAGATAGCTATCTCACTGAATGAAAATAGGAAATATAGCCAGAGGGAAAGGTCCTGAGAGATGAGAAGGTAACTGATGCACTATTTGTTACTTGTCCCTAAGTGCAAAAATTTTGACAAAAATGTAATTAGATTTTACCTTTAATTAACTAGATGGCTATCAAAGTTTGACAAATAAAAACTTTAAAACTAATGAATCAAAGTTAAGTAAGTCAATACAGAAAAATTATTTCAGTGTTGTGAAATTATCCGGCCTCCTAAGCTAAAATAGAAATGCTATTTCCTTTTTAAAAAGAAGGGTCAGGTGGCAATACTGAATTTCTTAAAGAAAATTTAACCACTGATTGTAATGTCTGTGGCTTTGGGGGAAACATAACCCTAAATTACAGTGGCTGTGGTTATACACTATTATGAAGAGCTTCCAACGTCAGACATCGTTTAAGTGTCTGTACGCCCTGGAGTACTTTTACAGGACTCTGCTAGAACAGCAAAATTAATGACTTCTCTTTTTGCCCATTTTGGTGTCAGTAACAAACATACTTTCCTTTTGTTAACAATTTTCAAGGGACACGGAATTAATTTACTATGAAAACCAAAAAAGTCAGAGTCATTAACTTTCTTCTGAATATTTAAAAAAAAATGCACACTCAATCCACACTCTGACTTGGTCTTAATTTATGACAAAGGCCAAACAAAATTATCTCTCAAATCAATTCAGAGAAATATGTGCCCCAATCCTTAAGGAACTGTGTTTTCTGTCAGAGTTTAACATTTACCTCTTCAGTTAATGTCAGTATTAACACAGAGAAAATCTACAAGGAAATTATAAAGCCAAAGCTCTTTGTCTTCCTTACTTTTGTCAGAATAATTTCATTTACTTAAGTTTACACTGTTTTTTGCTTTGCCACACTCCACCTTTTCCTTATTTCTTGTGTGACTTAGTGGTCAAAAATGCTAATTGCTATTAATTCTGTTTTATTTCTAGAATTCTTTTAATTAAATTTGAGTGCTATGAAGTGACCTAAATCTTAGAATTAAAAAGACAGCTTCCCAGCTTTGCTAATGTCACTCCCTTTAGTCAGTAGTCAGTTTGTAGTTCCCTGGACAGTATTCTTCAGGCTGTATGAATCACAACTGACTGGGGAAGAATGAGGGGACAGAATGCGTCCTGGCCTCTGAAATCACACAGGAGGTGGGCAAAGGGTGGCAGGAGCTGCTATTTAGACTCATGACCCTGAGCTTCCTAGAAAATGGAGATGAAGCTTTGGTCACTTAATCTGGGTAGCAGTGTGATACAGAAAGTGCCAGTAACTTTAATACCTTCACCATATCACCTGAAATACAACCCTTCTAAGTACGAGACTATTTTCACTACCACACAGTTAATCTGAAGTGGCCATATTTTTTCTAGGTAGAAGATGGCTACATTCAGTGAGAGAATGTCATGGAGAGTCCCACCCATCCAGAAAATTTTTGTTTTTTATGTATTTGGCTTTGACACCATCTCTACGGTTATTAATCCCAAGTTTTTATCTCCAGCCCTGACAACACACCTGAACTCCAGACACATATTTCTAACTGCCTACTCAACATTTCCTCTAGGATTATGAATAGGCACCTCAAATTTAATATGCACAAATTACATTATTTATCCCCATGAAACTCAAACCTCCTTACCATCTCAAATTGCCATCCAGTCAAGAATTTATTCTGGTAGTTATTTGTTTAAAAAAAAAGTTTTATTAAAGTAGCATTTACATACAATAAGAAGGTTCATCGCTATAAAATATGTAATTTGGTAAAACAAATGTAATCACCACAATTATGATTAAAATATTTCTATCACTTTCAAAAAGTACTCCCCTCACAACTACTGATTTCTTTCCTCTTAAATCAGTTTTGCCTTCTTCAAAATTTCATACAAGTAGAATTGTAACATGTAAATTTTTTGAGTCTGGCTTCTTCCCTTATTTCCTTATCCAAATAAAACCTCTACCACCCATTCTCAGTGAAACACATAACCCTTTCCACAGCCCATATCACTATACGGAATTGCCCTATTCACTGTAAGCCTTTTAGCCTTTTTCAACTTGGATGTGAGTTCCATGAGTGCCTAGGGACCTCGTCTATCTTCTTTGATGCTATATGCCTAGAACCTCCAATAGAGCTGATGCATGGCAGATACTTAACAATTACTGAATAAATAAAGAAATGATAAATAGCCCAGTTTTTGCTACTGAAATCACCTATAGATTAAATGACCAGTGAGATGAGTGTGTGCTTTATCCTAAGATGGGAACAGTGGGTGGGGGAACAGTGTAGGTTACCACCTCCGCAGTAACGCATCTGATCTGAATACAGCCTGTTGTCTCTCCTAAGAAGTTACTATGGCCTTGAGCATGTTACATAATCTTCCTAAAGCTTTAATTTCTGCATCTGTAAAAATGGAGATAATCGTTCTGCCTCTTATGAGTATTACATGAGATCACACATGAAAAAACCAGGAGAGAACTGATACTTAGAAGTGAATGAATGACGTCAATACTGTTAGAGTTACTGCTGTCCCCACCACCACTGCTCCACTCCTATTGTGTTACTATTTCCCACAGCCGGTACTGAAGAAAGACTTCCATAATGATAAGTTTTTAGCTAGCAGCCTCAAATACTTGTAGAGAATAAAGCCAGGTAAGTGAAACTTAAACACAAAGAACTATTATTATTTTCTGTTAAGGCGAAAAGAAACAATAACACTCTGTCAAATTTCGCAATGTCTAATATTCCAGGTATTTTCCTAAAAGTAGTAACAAGGACATTAAATATAAATCAGAAACTCACAGTTAAAATCCTATGATTATAAGGATATGAACCAGCTCAAGAGATAGAATTTTCACATTTCTATCACTAGTTGCCTAGGGGCAAAGTCTATTTATAAATTATATTTCTGATCCTACAAATTAGGTAATTTAGGATAATTAATTAACTTTAAGGAATTTTTTACAAACCAAACTGTAGTACTTTATTGCTTTGTCCAATTTGCCTTTCTATGGAATTAATGTTGATTAACAAAATAATGTCTATATATTTATGTGAGAATTTTGGGTGAATATAATGAAGTCTTTAACTCATCTTCCTGAGTTAATTGTATGATATTTTGGATCCTGATATTTAAGGACAATGATTAGTTTTATGGAACACATTCTATAAGCTACATATTAGGCTAGGGCCGCCAGAGCATAAATATGATTGAGACGCTTAAGAAGTTCTCAGTTCAGTGGGAAGGTCAGTCAAATAAGTAGGTATTTGAATTTGATATATGGTGTAAGAGAATTATAAAATGCAAGATAGGAGGTTAGAGCCTTTTCCCCTCCAACAAATGGTAAGTACTCTCTGAGTGCAGGTAATTGTAGGAGGGAAAATAAGCATTCACCCATGTATCTGTAATCTTGTTTTTACAACAAAGAGGGGCACTTCCAAAAACAGAGTAGTCCTTCAACAATTTCTAGTGCTAATTTCTGAAGAGCACACATATACATAATGGATAAGATGAGGAAGCTTATAAATCTTGAGAAATGATCTCCTTTAATTCTTTTTTTTAAAGATTTTTTTTTTATTTGAGAGTGAGAGAGAGATCACAAGTAGGCAAAGAATCAGGCAGAGAGAGAGGGGGAGGCAGGCTCCCTGCTGAGCAGAAAGCCTGATGCAGGGCTCCATCCCAGGACCCTGAGGTCATGATCTGAGCCGAAGGCTAGAAGCTTTAGCCCACGGAGCCACCCAGGCGGCCCTCCTTTAATTCTTTTAACATATTTCTACTAGCAGATTTGTCTTTGTTAAGTCCAACATCAACATATCTTCCATTAACTGCTTTGGTTTTCCTGTACATGAGCCATACCTTCTTGTTTCTTTGCATATCCCCTTCTACTGATAAAAATGGACATTAAAATAATATAATATAGCAACTCGAGAAATCAGATCTCCTTCAGCTCCCAGGAGTCATTGTTATTGCTGTTATTTGCCTAGTAACTTTTCTGACCTAATTCTGCAAAGTCTGTATTCCTTGTCATGTGTAGCCACTGAGATCTCTGCTGAGTTAGCCCAGTGGTCAGCAAATAATTAGACAGTGAATTCCTTAAGTACCTTGAATTAGATAAGTGATCCATCATTCTCCAAGGGAATATGGGTGCTGGGTAACACCTTTAACACAGCAAGTTTACAATTCTGTCTTAGCCTTCACTTTTTGCTTAAATAGAATCAAAATCAGTCAGTGGTGAGGGATTAGGGTGTTCTCGGGTCTTTCCTGGGCAGGTGTATAACCTTGTGCATGTGTATGGCCTGCAAGAAATCCAGGATTATATTTAAAAGTTGGAGCTTTTCAAAGCCACCTATAAAAATCACATTTCCCAAATTTCCCTTTTAAGTTTTTTGGCCAGGCTTGTTTGACTAAGTGGTATTTCTGTCTCAGGCAGAGGTTAAACAATTGCCACTTATTGTTTCTGACAAACATTATAAGGATAGGGCTTTCCCACTAAGCAAGTTCTAAGCAAATGGGGACTTTCTGGGAAGTACCAGACAGGTCAAACAGTAACAATTCCCTGGAGACAGGTTTTTTTTGTGGAGCTCCAAATTTAGTCTGCTCATTCCAGCGGATTCTACACTGCTGTTTTTCATAGCTATCATGGTTGTGAGGCTACTACTTTTTAAATCTACTATGCAACTAGGGAGCAGGGGGTGGGAGCAAAGCAAGTTAAAAATCTACAAATCTTGCTGATCTTAGTGAGCTTTAACTATTTTTGCTGAATAAATACTCCTTGGGTTACTGAAACCTTTGGTTAATATCCAGAGTTCTGAAAATTTTGATTTTGATAATTTTTGCTAGTGTTATTCCCTAAATGGAGAAGCTAATTCAAACATCTTTAGTCTATCATTCCTGAAGTGCTTAGACTGTCCATTTCAAAGAATATCAATATTTGCCCAATTGCTTTTAGTTTGCAAGTTTGAACATTTAATCTACCTGAAATTCATTTTAGTGTATGAAGTCCAGAAAGAAATGGGAGGCCAGTTAAAATTATTTTCAATCTTTTTGGGGTTAATTAGTAAGATACTTTTGAGAATCTAGTAAGAACTTTGGACCATTTCTGCAGAAAAGTCTACACATATACATAGTTTTGCATAATTTCACTAAATTCACAGGCTGGGCTCCTTTCCATGCAACTCAGATTAAAACCCATGATTTGTTACAGTAACTTGTCCTACCTAATTTGTAACATTATAGATTTATGAATTACAGAAAATTTTATGTCCTGTATTCCACCTTAATCCATTGGTCTATCTGCTCTGTATCCATAACAATATCATACAGTTTTAATTTCACTAATCATCTTTCTGCCGCAGAGCCTTTGTACTTGGTATTCCCCTACCTGAAACATTCTTTCCCCAACTATTCACAAAGTAAACTCCTCACTTCCATGCAGGCCTCAGCTCAAATGCTGACTCCTTAGAGTCCTTACTTGACTACCCTATTTAGGTTCCCTGACTCTCCAGACCTTACACAGCTTCATTTTAATTCATGACACTGATCACTATTTCACATTATGTTATGCTTTAATACTTTCCTGTCAGTCTTCTTCACAAGAAGGCAGGCAAGTTGTTGGTTTTTTTCTTACTACTCTATCACCAGAAATACCTACAGTCCCTGGGAGATAGCAGGAAGTCACTTCAATTATTAATGTGAAACACTGAAGAGTAAGTTTGACCATATTAATTTGTTTGCTTGCCCTATTGGCCTAAATAAACAGAAAATATATGAATTCATATGGCTCCCAAGAGAAGGAATTTGTCAATTTTCTAAACTAGAACTATGAAGCTCTAAGGGGCTAATGGAATGACAATTGTTTGGTTGTAGTTTCTTACTACAACTACATGAAAACAAAAGCAGCTATTTAAGAAGACTGAATACACTTGACATTACAACCTCACATTTGAAAACCTGAGAGTTAACTGGAAACATTGTTTTCTCTGCTGTATATGTTCTCTGTTCAATTCTCTTAGCCACAAAGTAGTTAAGCACACACAGACACACATACCACACACACACACTCACTTTCTCACGTGCACCTAAAATATGCAAATATTTGAAAGAATATAAACACAATGCATTTATTCATGACAGGCTTGGATTATCTTCACAGTACTCTGAAACTGTGGCAAACGAATGTTAAAATGTGTCATATAATGTAGTGTTTTCTGTAGATAAGAATGCTCCTGACAAACCAGCAGAGAAGTATGCCCTTTATGATATATACTTTTCTGTTGGAGTGATGAACATGTGCTGATTTACTCATGTACTCTTGCCCAAGTTCATGGTGACTAATCGCCCACATCTATGTGAGGTTAGAGGAGTGGTGTGTGGCCACAAAAAGTTTTAAGTAAACTCTCCCAAATCAGAACTTAACCAAAGATCTTGACCTTACTAGCACAGAATTCCAACCAACTGAACTGACAATTAAACATCTTATACACAATGCGTGCTCAATATGTATTTGATGATACTAACAACAGAATTAAAAGGTAATCATGACTCTAATAGAAAAAAGCAAAGAAATAATAAAATAAGATCTGTCATTACAATACTGTTTTCTTACCATAAATACTACATAAAGATCTGTTTAATTTTACAATAACAAATGGGTAAACTATGTGCTTGAGAATAAATGTAAGTGATTTTTAAAAAAGTGTATAACATTTATCCTGGATATTAAAAGCACTGACATTTTTAGGGCTTCATTAAGATTAGCTAATGACTTGTAAGAAAATCTTCTAAGTTGTTTGGCAAATGTTTGTCATTTTAGAACATTTATAATGCATGATTGAATCAACAGTGGTAGCATATGTAACACTTTGATCATGGAAAACAAAGACTTCTACAAACATTATTTTTTGATCTTTTTACTTTGTTAAGGGGAAATTTATTCAGGTATCTCACTGCCTCTGTAACAAAAAGACTAAAAATACGGAAAATAGAGCCACTCAAATTCAATTATGGAAAATGAAAGTACTGTAGTTTTTAATTATTCAAATAAGTAGACAAAAGTTATTTTGTATGTAAGCCATACTTGTTGATATATAATACCTTTTATGAAACCACAGGGATTATCTTTGAGGTCCTACTAATTATCAGTATCAGCTACAAATACACAGAGATATAAATTAGACATAATTAATAGAATCAAGCTGTTTTCTACCTATATATATTATTTTGTATTGACTGTGTGTATGTATGTATTTGTGAAAAAAGAAAAAAAATCAAACGGGAGTTTTATGTAGTTGCAATAACTAAACATAAGTTGGATTCTGACTTTTTAAAAAATGGTAAAAAGATAAAATTATAGGTTCTGTATTTACCATATCTGAAAGTAGAAATACACTGATACATTAAAAATTATTAGTTTAATAATTATAATTAATGAGCACCAGGTGCTTTATAGAAGTGTTGTATCACTATATTGTACACCTGAAACTAATAAAAAAAATTATTAGTTTAAAATATTACTATCAAAGGCAAAATAATTAATACTGATATGTCCACTAAGGTGATTTTAAGATAAAATAATAAGGAAACTTCATTTTGAGAAAAATAAGGAAAAAGAAAGTACTTACAAAGAGTTAATTTTACTAACCTGACTTATTTTTCTTTGTTCTTGTATAGCTTTTTGAATTGCCTGAGATACTTTTTCTTGATCTTTTGCATGCTCAGTCTTCCATAACTCCCTTTCTTCAGCATGGGCTTTTTCCAAATTTTTTCTTTCTTCTTCTATGGCTTTTAAAACTGCATCCTTCATTGCTTCTTTCTCAAGCTTCAAAACAAATAATGACTCAAATGAAAATATTTGAATGAGTGACTGTCTAAATCCTTGAATAAGAAAGATCTGGGTTAGCCTAAAAGGTACAAAACTTGAATTCTATAGGGTTTAGTTCTGACACTGTTGTTTTTATGTGTACTTAATAATTGATATAGAATCAAATCAATTACTTGTTTTCATACAAATATTCATACATTATTTCCAAGGCACATCTAAACTTCACAGAAACAAGCCTTAAAGTAGCAGTTTTCAAACTATTTGGTGTTAGAATCTCTTTACAGTCTTAAAAATTATGGAGTACTTCAAAGAGCTTTTGTTTATGTTGGTTATACATATTATGAACACTGTATTAGAAACTCAAACCAAGACAAAATAAAAATATTTATTAATTCATTTTACCTTAACATTAAATGCACTGTATATTAACGAATAATATCTTTTATGAAAAAATAACTACAGTTTCCAAAATGAAGAAGTGAGAAGAATATCTGTGGACCTCCTTAATATTTGACTTAATAGAAGATAGTTAGGTTCTCATACCTGCCTTCTGTATTAAATCTGTAGGACAGCTTTTGGTTTAAGTACATAAAGAAAACTCAGTCTCACACTGATATGCAGTAGAAAAGGGAGGAGTACTTAGTAGCCAGTTTAGATCTTTGTAGATATTGATGATTCCACACCAAAATTTAACACGGGATAGTTGTGTTTTTTTTAAGATTTTTTTAAAATTTACTACTTGACAGAGAGAGAGAGAGAGACAGAAAGACAAGCAGGAGGAATGGAGAGGGAAAAGCAGGCTTCCAGCAGACCAGGGAGCCCAATGTGGGCTGGATCCCAGGACCCTGGGATAATGACCTGAGCCAAAGACAGAGGCTTAAGGACTGAGCCACCCAGGCGCCCAATACAGTATAGTTCTTAAAGGGTAGCTGCAATAAGGAAAATCATATAGTGGCAATGAAATTTTTGTATTCTGCCACTTTTCTTTTCTTGCACTTTAAATGAGTCCTTTATGCATGAATTTCTTAAGCATTTTTATTTGGAAAATATTGATTCAGTAAATTATGCATCTCCTCTCTAGATGTTGACACATTTCATTATAACAAAAACAAAGGTAACATTTGTTCATATCACCATCAATCTCATCAGAAAAGTCTTTAAGTATCTGAAAGCAGACACAAATTTTCCAAAATTCTAATTTTGCTTTCAAGCTCAACTTTTATCATTGGCAACAAAAACTGTTAGTTTTCTGGAGATGCTGGGCTCACTCTGTTTACTTTGGAGAAAATGCCTGCCAAATACTAAAGTCTGCATAACCCTTGTTATTCAGTAAAATGGTTTTCCATGAAAACTGTTGATTTCAGTTGCAACTCAAACAGGAGAATTTCTCTCAAGAAAACCATCGTACTTTGGGATGCAGTAAAGTCCATGGTCCTCTCACTTTTGATGTCCACCCTAAACACTTTTCTCTTTCTTCCAGTTAGCCAAATTTGAGACAAGTTATCAAAGTGAGTTACCATTTTCTGAACTCCTGTTTTACTCTACAATTCTTCTCTGAAACTACTCTCTTACTATGCTTACCAATGCTCTCCATTTTGTTAAATCCAAATAACATGGGGTTTTTTTGGTTGTTGTTTTAAACCCTATTTTTCTTGACATCAAAGTGACCTCCTACATAATTGACTATTTCTTGTTTTCCTTTTCTTGGTTTGCATAACAGCATGCTGCTTTTATTTCTACTTATATGGCTGACTCTGTTGAGTTCTTTGGAACTTCCTCCTCTCTCCTGATTTTAAATTTTGGAGTTCTTTCAGGGTTCAGGCCTTGTATCACTTGTTACTCTATACTCTCCTGTGAGGTGATTATACATAATAATAATTTCCATGGTTACCATTATCATCTGTCTGCTGAAAAAAAGAAACAAACCATATTAGCATCTTCAGGTCATTCCTTTCTCCTCTGAGCTGTCAGGCAGATTTAGTTGCCTGCTTGCCTTACCACCTGAATATATCACGGGCATCTCAAACTCTATACCAAAGAAATAGTACCACCTTCCATGTTGTTTCTGAGGCAATACTTCGGGGGTTCCCAACTTGATCTCCTTCTATATTGTCCATACCAAAAATATATGATGATCCCATCTATTTCTAGAATTTGTCTATTTCTTTCCTTTAAACTATAACTACTACTTTATTTCTGCCACTCACTATCTTTTATACAGACTTTGGACACACTCTACTAATTTTTTCCTTGCCTCTGATTTCCCCCAAATTAATGTAAATTATCATTATGTCATACCTACACTCAAAAATTTGTGTCTGCCCTTACCTATGGAATAAAATTCAGACTCACAATTCAGAATACTAGTCACCTTTCAGGCTAATTTCAAAAGTAGTTTATTGTTAAAAAACTTCTGGCACAAAAGTACTATCTATATACTCATAATAATTTAATGCATTCTGCCATGACTTATTGGTAATAAGTAATACTTACGTGATTGTAAATTCTTTAAGAAAAAATCACAGTCATCCCTTAAGTTCCACCCCGGGCACAGTGATGTGCAAATATGAAACTTTCAAAATATTTGCTTACTAAATTTAAATCTAAATCCAAACTCAAAAGTTAGTGCTATGTATTTGTTGGCATATGTATAATTAATATCTGTGGATACACTACTTAGAAGAGGTTATTTCAAAGTTGGCTTTAAAAATTACATATCTTTTTATAAATACATACATACATAAAAATACATTATTTGTGATACCTGTTAAAATACCAAGTACTAATTAGTGTCCCAACATATATTCTCTGTTAACAGTAATAATCTAAATATGCAGTATTTCAACATCATTCCAGTACTGTGTAATGTAAATTTAACTATAATATCTATAGAAGCATTCTAAGTTTAACAGGAAAAAAAAGAAAGAAAAAACTGATTTTTCTGTAATGGGGTTTTATACAAAAAAAGTAGATTGACTATACAACTAATGAAGTCAGTTTTTAATTTCTACTTACTTACAAAGAAACCTATTATTACAGAAATACCTTTGCAGCAGATACTAATGCCTCTTTATTTCTTTGCCTTTCTTCCTCCAAACATTTTTCCAATATTTCCTGTAAATGATAAGACAGTTGGGTAGACAGTAAATATATTATTTGAGATAATTATTTGAGGTAATAGAACACATTCTTTCTACACTCTGAGCAAAAAGTATTACCTTCTGTTCTTGAGATTGCTGAATCAAAGCTTCCTTTATTTTTTCTTTCAACAGTTCCTTCTCTGTATCTAGCATTTCAAGGAGCCTCTGATGCTACAAGGAAAGATAAACAGATTATGATTATGGCTCTGAGACCAATAATCTATCAACAAGGAGTAGAGCTGGTAGAATTCATTTGCCTGTTTGTACTGAAGTAGTTACTAGAGGAAACAATGGGTAGATTGCTGAAATGAAGACTTACAAGAAAAAAACCCACTGACTTCACCTTTTCCAATCAGCCAAAAGACCTTTTTGTGGCCCCAAACTCAGCAAAGTACATGACATGAGATCTAACTTAAGCACAACTACTCCAAATTGAAAAATGAATCAGAAAATGATAAAATGTCTTTAATCAAAACTAACTTTAGAAAAACTACTCACTGAAATTATTAGTTTGCAGCAAAAGAAGCAATCAAATAATAACTGATGTTTGATGAACAAAGATTATAACACATTGTGTTTCTAGTAAAGCATTGTTAAAGAAACTGAAAGGTTTATTATTGTTCTCACTCTAAGAATTTACCAGAGATTCAGAAAATAATCAAAACAGTGAAAGGAATTTATGCGATAGCTAATGTTACAATATACAGATTTCATGTGTTTACTTTTATTCCAATGTACTAGCAAGAAAGCACACACAATCATTAGCCAGTTATCATGGATTAGGCACTTGGAATTTAGAGTTCTCCAAGAAAATTCAACTTTTGTAGCATCAGTAACTTCAACAGAGAGAAGCCAGATACTTGTTCTGGAACAGTGTTCTTATGAGGAAACAAAACCAAAAAGAAAATATATATTTCTACTTACAAAGATTTCTCACTCAGTTACTAAAGGGAAAAGAAGAACATTTTCTTTGATTCCTCTGATTTTGAAGCCTTCTTAAAATATGAACTTATTTGAATATCCAATATTTTAAAATGGATCTATGTCTTTCAAAGTTGCTCTGAGTTAAATATTTTCTAGGGAGGCAGTCCACATGAAGAGTAAGTGATCAAACAGCCATGTCTAGTTAAGAGAATCTATTATTATTTTTAATTATAAAGTTACTTTTTACCTTTATTTTTCAAGAAAATAAGAAAAATCATATGATGTGCTTTTTCATTAAAAAATCCAAACTGATACAAATTATGACTTGATTATGAGAAATTATTTGTACCATATGAATCTGTGAAAGCAGCTGACAAATCAGCAGACTTATCATATGCTAAGTACTGAGACTTTAATTTCGTATTTTTTGTAAGTCTAGATACACATAAATGTCATCGAATCAGAAAAAAAAAACCTAATCCTACTTAAAATACACATATGAGAAAGAAGTTTAAAAGTGTTATACCAGGCAAAGAATTAGATTTAGAAATGATATAATACAATTCTTGTATGAAGCCAAAAATATTCAATTTAAGCTTTGCGGTAGAGGTAACATAATGAAATAGAAAACCAATAAAAACTGTAAGAATTAAACTAAAAAAAATTTTAAGAGTCATTAGTAACTTTGAAAATTATTTCTTCTTAAAAAGAACTGTTACGTTAATAAGTCAGACTAATGGAAATCATTAAGTAATTGTAAGTAGGTAAAGTTCTCCAGTGGTCCAAGAACTAGTTAAAGAGGGTATGTTAGCTAAAATGACAATGCAGTGTTTAGAAAATTCATTCCTGAACATTATTTCTTCATTCTGACAGTACACTATAATAGAAGACTATTTTTGAGCTTTCCTCTACAAGAATAAACTTGAAATCACCATTGGAAAGAACTACTCTACATAAAAGATACTGTAAGTAAAATCAACAATCTACTTGAGAAAATATAATTAGGTCACTAACTTTTCTTATATTTATAGGTCATGATAGCTATCATTTTGGGGGCATTCTTCAAGTTTCAGACATTGTTAAAGGGGCTTTACATGTATTAGTACCATATTAAATCCACAAAAAACTGCTAAATCAGGTAATAGTCTTCGTCATTTCAGATGCGTGATCTGAGACTTAGAGAAGTAAACTGCCAGGTCCCTAATGAATCACTTCAGGAATAATCATAACAGTATACTCATTATCAACAGTAATAATTACCTATTAGCTAAATGTGGCCTCAGCACTGCCTAGATGTTACCCAGTAACTAAATGCTACTTATTACAAGTTGTATGTCAGGTATGGCCTCACTTGCATTTGGCTTCAAAAGAATTTGACTAGGGGCGCCCGGGTGGCTCAGTTGGTTAAGCCTCTGCCTTTGGCTCAGGTTATGATCTTAGGGTCCTGAGATCCAGCCAGGCATTGGGCTCCTTGTCCAATGGGGATCCTGCTTCTCTCTCTGATGCTCCTCCTGCTTGTTATCTCTCTCACTCTCTCTCTGTCAAAGAAATAAAATCTTTAAAATAAAATAACGTGACTAATCTATACTTCCAATTTTGTTTTTTCAGAATAACATTAAAATAAGATGATTTTCTGGGTGCCTGGGTGGCTCAGCTGGTTGAGCAACTAACTGCCTTTGGCTCAGGTCATGATCCTTGAGTTTCAGGATCGAGTCCTGCATCGGGCTCCCGGCTCCATGGGGAGTCTGCTTCTTCCTCTAACTTTCTCTCATGCTCTCTCTCACTTTCTCTGTCTCTCAAATAAATAAATAAAATCTTAAAAAAAAAATAAGATGATTTTCTGAAAAAAATATTAATTAATATAATGAGAGGGGATTCAGAAAGATGCTGAACGGCATGAGAGAAGTTAACTCTTAAAGTTAATTTATAAAATGAATAATTTACAACTAGCTAATCAAGAACAATAGAAACACAAAATATATTTTTTTATGAAAGTATCATATGCTGATTGTGAAAAATGTAAAGAAGTAGTGAAAAATCACCCAGAGTTCTATCACCTAAATGACAGCATTTAGGCAAACATCCTTCTGGAGGGCTCTCTGTGTATGTAAATATACAGCTATACATAATAATAAGTTTTTATATAATAAGTTTTAAGTTTATAACTACCATAGTCTTTTTGAACTCAGTAATATTGAGTTATTTCTATACAAACATAATTGTTATTTTTATTACACTAATTATACATTTTACCATGTCCCCACTTACACATTTATATTTACAATATTTCCCCTTAAAAAAAACCCTTGATTTTTGTGCATGCATCTTGGGAACTTATACAATTATGGCCTCATGAAATATTCGAAGGGTTGGTATTGGCAGGTTGATGACTGAGCATAGTTTATATTTTGATGCATTCCCTCAAACTGTATTCCAGAAAGAAAATACGAAATTATACCTTGACTATCCATAGTGGGAAAAAGGACAAGGTAGATTCTTCTGGAGAACAGAATCATGGACTGGATGAGCCCACTGTTGGTACGGGGATACCAGCAATATTTGGTATCTGCCAGGAGCCAATCACGGCTGTTTATTTTATCATTCTCCTTGTTTGAAAATGGGAATTTTTGTTGTATCTTTTCTGTTCTTTATCTTCTTTTTCAATGCACTGGATAATGTGGAAATAGAAGGGCCTTTGCCAGTGAAGGCAAAGGCCCTTCTATTTCCACATTATCTCCTTTTTTTAAAGTTCTTTTTGGGGGGGGTCTGAGGCAGTAATTTTCTCATTTAAGATGTTTCTCCAATGTTTGGTCATCTTTTTCAATCCATGCATATGAAAATCTCAGACACAAAAATGCTGGTAGGAAATTCTGTGTATGTGGGGAAGCTTCACAGAACTGCAAATAGCTGGCTTCTGAGTTTCAGTCATACACTAATACTATTCACCTAGTTTTATAGTTATGTTTTGGTCATGGTATGTCTCTTCCCCCCCTACTCCCATATCTGGCCCCTTAAAGGAAAGGTAATGGAGATGGCAAAATCACAAAAACTAGAAGGAAAGGTGACTCTTTTTTTTTAAGATTTTATTTATTTGACAGAGAGAGAGAGATCACATGTAGGCAGAGAGGTGGGCAGAGAGAGGAAGGGAAGCAGGCTCCTTGCTGAACAGAGAGCCTGATGCGGGGCTCGATCCCAGGACCCTGAGATCATGACCTGAGCTGAAGGCAGAGGCTTTATCCCACTGAGCCACCCAGGCGCCCCAAGGTGACACATTCTTGACAAATTAACTTTTATTTTAGGGGAAGCAAGACTGTAGGATATTTAGGTAGCTGAATCTCTCCCATTGGAATCCCAAGAAATATATACAGTGAGCCAAAAACTTTACTCAGCAATCAATGTCTGTAGCAGCTAACACATTTTCTTTTTCTCAAAGACAAACATACTTTCAGGGAAGAGACTTTTCTGAAAGAATAGATAAACATATAAGCCACAATTACAAAAACTGTATTATGGTATTTCTGTAAGATGAAAAAAAGGTATTCTTCTGTTCCATTTGTATTTCGGGGGCATCTCCCTGGGAGGCAATAAATCTCATTAGAATTAGACGGACAGTGGAATCTTATTTCCATAGTGTAGTGGTTATCATGTTTGACTGAAACACAGGCAGTGGAATCAGCCAGATCTGAAGTCAATCACTAGCTCTTCCCTTATGAAAGGTACAACTTAAGTTTTTCTAAGCCTCTGTTTTTTCTTTTATTATGTACGGCTAATGATGCCAACCTTGCAGTTAGGAAAATTAAATGATGTAATGCAGGAAATGTATCTGGTACCCAAAAATGTTAACTAGACTTCCCGTCAAACAGCTGATAAAAGTATAATGATAAAGTTCACTTATGAAAAGGAAATTTTTCATATAAAAGATTAGCTGCTGCTCAAAAGTAAAGGCCTCAGAAGAACATCCACACCCTTTTCCAATAACAATTTCAAAAATATCTTTCATTAAAATACAGTGTTAACTTTGATAATCCATACCAATTTCATTTCCGTGGACATTGCTAACTATAGACCTTATAATCAGGGCTTGACTGCTGTCAGAGTACCTGAATCTAGGGAAAAAAGGCCCAAGACTAAAAGCAGTAGTTCTAGACATTCCATTTTGAAACTTTTCAAATTGTTTTCTTATTTCAATATAAATCAAGATGGCAATGTATATTTGTTCTTAACATGACTGTTAAGAATGGTAAATACTTTCTTCTGCACCTTACTAGCCGACCATTCCAAGATGGGATGTTCTGAACACATTTGTTATATAACTCAGAGACAAAGCTTCTGAACCAATTGGCAACACACATTCGTAAGATTCTTGTCCAAATATTTATAACTAAACACAAATGAACTTCCATCAAAATTTCAAGACATATCTTTATGAATTTTAAAAGGCACAATGAAAACAAATTAAAATGTATACCAGGAAATCTCATCTAAGAACACTGAAGAGTTTACTACATTTTGCTTATCTAAAATATTCTTTTGACAGATTCATAAAAATTGAAATTCTAGATTTTTTTTTATAATATTAAATAAATGTAAACTAAACAGGTCTGTTAATCTTACAGAGTAGATGCTTAATGCAAGGGTCTCAAGGACAGTCCTTTGAAATTTAGCCTAAAACAAAAGGCATTCAGAAATAGATTATGCTATTTCTTCCTTTTGGAAGAAGTTTTTCCAAGTGAAAATGTTTTCACTTGGAGGTTATAAATATGGAGGTTATGTGGTTTTTACTTGATTCCTATAAAAAATATTTTAAAATCTCTTCTTTCTTGAAATGTGAGTCACAAGAGATATTGTAAAGAGATTTAATCACAATTACACATGGACAATCTTTTATATATTAAATTTTAGACCAAGCAGTCATAGAAGCTCAAGTTCAGGTATACAGTTATCTATTTATGACAGGTCCACAAACCACCTTATTTGATACATTGTGTGTATGTGTATGTATGTATGTATATGTGTATAGTATGTATATATTCTGTAATGCAAACTCAAGAAGCATCATCTTTCACTTTCTCTAAAGCATAAACATTGAATAAGATCAAGTGGTCTGGTAGGAAAGTCTTAAAGCACAAGCTTGTATATTCCTCCATTTAACATGACTGTAGAGACACTGAATAAATTTAATAAATGTCTTAATGTAAAGTGAGTCAGAGACATTTCACCCATTCATGGACCAACACATTAAATATTGTTTAGAAAGAAAACCTAAAAAAGATAAACTATGAGATTATAACCACAAGTCCAATAATATCAATAAACTTCTTAAAGTGAATAAAATAAAGCTATAATATAAGCTACACTAGATTTATTTCACCTAAACAGACATATTTCTAATAGGCATGAAAAAATGTAAGCAAAGAAGTTATTCACCTTTGATTTAAGGAAGAAATACAAAGGAACGAGACCAAAATTGACTGATACATCAGCATAAAAAAAGGTAAGATTGGTTTATACGTCCATAATGAGGTTTCTACATTTGGATAGATAAATGCCAAAGATATGTCCCAATCCTCAGTTTAAGTAGAATATTTCTGCTTCACCATTTTCATGTGAAATAGCTTTTGAAAATGCATCTGAATCCTATTATTTCTTCCACTTGCCTAAGCACAATACTATACGCTTGCTTCAACATAATAGTGCCTTTCAAATGGACATATGAAATAAATGACACATGTACATAAGATAATCTCCTTAGCAAAAAAGAAAAAAAAAAGAAACAGATTTATGCACACTTCCTAAAAAGCATAATACAACTGGCGTAGAACTTTTCAGGAACCAATTTGATACCATAGTAACTGTCCTTAAGTCTGGTCTGTGCTTCCTACTCCTAAAATTTATCATCAGAAAATACTATTCAGTTAGCTCTCAATTTCTCATGCTTGTCGATTTTATAGCCACCACTTTTATACTCTCCACAGTAATATCCCTAAACTGGTTAGAATCAGGCTTTTTTGATAAATAAGTTGACAAAAGAATATTCTCATTTATTGTAGAATGAGGATCTTCTAGACAAAAATCAATTTCAGGAGCATAGCTCTTACTGTTTGCATTGTGTTTCCTATGTCAAAAATTCAGTTTTATCCATATTTTATGTGTGTGTGTGTGTGTATGCATGTGCACACATATGTATACATACATATATATAACACACGCATGTATATTATATATAAAATGCTGGAAAAAGTTAAGTGTTGACATAAGGGATAGGAACATGTCTCATCAAACAAATGCAATTATGATAAAATGGAAATCATTAAACTTGTTAAAATGAAAGAACTGCTGCCTTTAATTGGATATTTCCTGAACTAAGGATAGTTTACATGAAGTCTCTAATACTGAAATACTATAATTGAGTTATCTATAAAGATAAGGTATATAAAAACTGAATAAAGGTAAGGTATAATTATTGATCTCATAATTTTTAGAAGTCTGGGGAATGAAAACCCTTGTATTGGGTAAGTTTATTAATCAGGATTAGCTTATTTTCAAAAATACATCTTGTACAATAGGAGACTGCTTATAATGCAAAGGAATAAAAACAATATACATGAAGATGTATAGAGCAAAATTCCTTATAAAAGTATAAAAGCCAAGACATTAAAAATCTCCAACAAATGGGTTCAGTACAAGAAACGATAGTATATCAACTAAAAGGAGTTCATATGGTTCTTAAGCATAAAACTATGCATCAATATAGAATGGTGTTTATAAAATACAATTACTTGAAGAAAAACCATATGATTATTTAAAGCCATCATTATTATGTGTAATATTACAAATACTTGAATAAATACTGAAAGGGATCATAAGAAAAAGAACACTATTTTATTGGGAAACTGGGTGATAGAATACTATTCTTTTTAAATTTACAACCATTCTAATAAAATTCAAAAGACAAAAATACAGAACTTCTTGAAATGCCAGTAGGAATATCATAACTAATCTATAGGGAAGAAAAATCTATAGGGAAGTCATTTCGAAAATGTTATTTTTGTCTATATTTATTTGCTATACCACCATTTCCATATTTCTCTACACATTTAATAGACACTCTCAAAAGAGTTTTATGGATCAAAGAAGATTGATTAAAAGCTGTGTGTATTTGGGTAGATTCTTTAATTTAAACGATAAGTATTTTAAACCACTAGATTGGAAGAAAATAAATAAAATAAATAAAAATAAACCACCAGATAGGAATGAAGTATACATGGCTTCCTATAAGTGTTTCATTAACATGTTTTTCTATAGAACATCTTAGATTTTTACTCTGAGAGGTATGGTTTGGGAAGGGGTAGTTTAAACCATTATTGTCTTGCCAGGCTATTTGCTGATTTTAATAATTTTAAAAGAATGATTATAATTATTAAAACTCATTAATAACACATAAAAATTTTAATTTACATAAAACAAAGGAATAAATAAAAAGTGAAGATTATACTTTTCTAGTTTCATGATCAAAATATACCACGGAAAACTCAGTACAAAAATGTTAGATAAAAAATTTTAAAATCCCTTTAAATATTACTGAGCTGATAAGACAGCTATGTAAGTAGGCAAAACTGATAAAAAGCACAAATTCATGGAGATAAACAAGGTTTGAATACATTAACTGTTCTTAGGAGATATGAAAAATGCTAAAATTAATAGTTTTGTTTTTAATGGGTCATGCTTACAAAAAGAAACAAAACCTAGGGGCTGAAAAAGGGCAAGTTAGGACACTCATATAAAGCTACAAGGCCTGAAACATAACACCCTAAGTTGGTAAACTAGAAAAAACCCACAAAGCAAAGAGAATCTGAAAGGTTTTGTTTTGATTTGGAGTAAGGGGTAAGTTGGGAGGAGAAGTTCCCTGTAATTCATAATCACATGCTACATGCTACATTTTTGCAGGTTTGGGACAAAAATTCCCATGCACAATGTATCTCAAAAATTCACAACTAAAACTTTGCCCCTGAGGACTGTCAGAAGCAAAACAATTATTCCATGGAAGAACCTAAGTATCAAAGAATTATCACAATTAAAATTCCAATGAAGATGATCTCACAAACATAAAACACAAAATATCCAAGGAAACAAGCTACCATGAATGTGAGAAGAAAGCTGTGCAGAACCAGACCTAAAAAAACCTAGCAGACACTAGAATGACTCAATATAAATTATTTGCAAAATAGTATATTTAATATATTTTTTAAAGTGTCAAAAGCATGAGTAGGAGATAAGACATAAAAAGAACATATATGCTTGGAAAAATCATACGGAATATGAAAATGAAATACAGATTAACTGAAAATTAAAGCTCCATGTGTGGCTTATGCTTCATCTTAGGCATAAAAGTAAGGACAGTAAGACAGATGTCTTAAAGAACACAGACAAAAATATTAAAAATATGCTAGAGAAGTATAAGAGACACTGATGACAGATCAAGAAAGTTTAACAAATTAGAGTTTTGGAGGGAAATAACAGAGAGAATGAAATAGAAGCAATTTTTCATATTAAAACCCAATACATAACATAATTTTTAAATAAATTTTACACCAAGTAATGTTACAGTGAAAAAGCAGAACTCAAAGCAAAAAGAGATTCTGTATCAGCAGCCATAAAGAAATGATTAATCATCTATAATGCCTCTCCCCCATCTGAATAAATGAATAATTTTATTTATTATTCTCCCCCAAATGAATAAATAATTTTAAAAATAGAACAGAACAGGGAGTTCGGAAATAAACCTTTATAACTGAAGTCAACTGATCTTTGATAAAGAAGCAAAGGCAATACAATGGAACAAAGATTGTTTTTTCAACAAATGGTGCGAGCACAACTGAACATTCATGTGTAAAAATATAGATCTAGACTTAGACCTTACCCACTTGACATAAATTAATTCAAAATGTATCACAGACCCAAATGTAAAATACAAAATTTATGAATGTTCTAGAAGATGACATAAGAGAAAACCTAGAAAACCCTGAGTATGACAGTGACTTAAATTCATGAAAGAAATAATGTATAAGCTGGACTTCATTAAAACTGAAAACATCTACTCCAAGAAAGAGAATATCTTGAAAATGAGAAAACAAGCTATATATTAAAAGAAAATATTTGCAAAAGGCACATCTGATAGGACAGTTAAGCAAAATATATAAAGAAATCTAAAAACTCAAAAATGAGAATATGAAGGTGATTGAAAAATAGGCAAAACACCAAAAGACACACTTGACCAAAGACACAGATGGCAAATCAGCATATGAGAAAGTGCTCAACATCATGTCATTTGAGGATTTGCAAATTAAAACAAGATATCATTACACACTTATTAGAATGGTAATCCCAAACACTGAACGTGAAATATTGGTGAGGCTGCAGAGCAACAGGAATTCTCATTTATTGCTGGTGGGAATGCAAAATGGTACAGCCAATTTGGAAGACAGTTTGGCAGTTTTTTTTTATAAAACTAAAAATACTCTTACCATTCAATCCAGCAATCTCATCCTTTGCTATTTACCCAAATAAGCTGAAAATGTATGCTCACATAAAAACCCGCACAAAGATATTTATAGCAGCTTTATTCATAATTACTAAAACTTGGAGACAAACAAGATATCCTTCAGCAGTGGAATGTATAAATAAACTGTGCTTCATGCAGACACTAAAGTATTATTCAGTGCAAAAGGAGATGTATTATCAAGCCATGAAAAGACATGGGGGACATTTAAACGTACACAATCAAGTGAAAGAAGTCAATTTGAAAAAGTTACACATTGTAGTATGCCAACTACATGACATTCTGGAAAAGGCGAAACTACAGTAAAAGGAGGCAGTAAAAAGGTTAGTGGTTACTAGGGCTAGAGTGGAAGAGAGGATGAAAAGTTGAAACACAGGAATTTTAGGGCAGTGAAACCATTCTGAATGATACTACAGTGGTAGATACATGTCATTACACATTTGTTTAAACCCAAAGAATGTAAAACACCAAAAATGAATCCTAATGTAAACTGCAGACTTCTGATGGTAAGGATGTACCAATACAGAGACCACTGGTATAGAATGCTGATGGTAGCAAATGTACAACTGTGTTGTGGGATATTGATGGTAGGGAAGACAGAGCATGGGGCAGGAGGTATATGGGAGCTGTCCATACTTTCTGTTCAGTTTTGCTGTGAATATAAAATACCTCTAAAAAATAAATTTTAGTTAAGAGAAAAAGATTGTCATGCCATACTAACAATAAAAATCCAGATACATCCAGCTTATGAGAGATATACTGAAACCCCAAAAGACTGATAATTAATGAATGGAAAACAGCTTTAGGCAAATTCTAATCAAGACAAAACTTAGTCATATTAATATCCAACAACAGATTGTAGACAAAAGGGATTCCCAGAATAAAGACCTCACTACAAAATGATACCAGGTGTATAGAACAAATTTAAATTTATATGCACACAAAAACGTAGCCTCATAATATATAAGAGCAAAAACCAATAGCACTGTCAAGAAAAACTGGGGGTCCTATTATTATAGTATGAGATTTTAATGCATTTTTCTCAATAATTGGTAGATCAAGTAGTGGAAAATGAGCATGGTGACATAAAATTTGAATATAACATGCTTGATTAATGGATATATATGTAACACCATACCAATAGTGGAAAACACACAATTTTTACAGCATACATACAACATTTACAAAAATTTGCCAAATAGTGAGTAATTACTACATTTCAAATACTCAGTGTCATATAAACATCACTCTCTGGCCACAATGTAATAATCAGGAATCGATAATTAAAAGAGATTTTAAAATGTCATAATTGGAATTTTTTTTGTAATTTTAAATACAATTTTATACTAATTAGACACACGTATCCATCACAGTCAACTATAGGGCCAGAAACTATAGGACACCCCCAGAATGGGCAGAGCATTTCTCTTTCACAGGAAAATAGAAGGGTTTAAATAATTCTTACCACAACACTTAAATCTGTACTTCCATTACAGTAGAAATCACTAGTGGAGTATCTATACTGTAATGACATTCATTATCCTTAAAATAGTGAATTCTAATAATATTTTCATATAGAGAAATTTAATGGAATCGATATACTTCATCTTAGGTTTCTTCCTAAATATATACACAGTTTCTTTACAGCAAATTCAATGGAATGTCTGTTTTTTCTAATAATGTTTTATGTAAATATAACACTAGAAATCAGATTCTCATTCCAGACTGTGGGATTCTTTAGGGTAGTGAATATATTGCTTTTTGCAAATTACACACGGATGTGCTGAGAATGACTGATAGAATAAATCCTACATATTTAGATACTATTTTCATTAAGTATGTTGTGTGGATATCACAAGACTTATTTTAGCTATTTCATCCCATTGTTCTATTCCCATAATCTCCTTTTAAAATCATCAGTTTGTTCTATTGTCATGACTTGGCCTTTTATAAAACCACAAAAAAAGGCAGCGTATTTAATATAATGGTTTTTTTTTTTTTTTTTTTAAGATTTTGTTTATTTATTTGACAGAGAGAGAGACACAGCGAGAGAGGGAAACACAAGCCGGGGGAAGTGGGAGAGGGAGAAGCAGGCTTCCCGTCGAGCAGGAAGCCCGATGCGGGGCTCGATCCCAGGACCCTGGGATCATGACCCGAGCCAAAGGCAGGCGCTTAACGACTGTGCCACCCAGGCGCCCCTAATATAATGGTTTTAAATTTCATCATTTCTCCTTACTAATGGAAATAGGTATTATAATTTAATTAAAAATAATACATGCCGATAAATTTTTAAGTGATTAACTTTCATAACAGTGTTTCCTAAATTAATTTGCGCATCCAAATAACCTAAATATGGAAGGTTTGAAAAAAAATTCTTGATAAATTGTACCATACAGGATCAAATTATTATCAGGAAAGTAAGCCCAAATAATTTTTTCCCTCAAAATTTCCACTTGATATCCTTAAAAATACATATACAGATAGACAATAAAGGGGCATAAGAGAATTTTGGGAAGGTCATGAGAACGTTTATTAATCTTGATTTAGGTGGTAGTAAAACTTTTGAATTCTGTCAAAATTCAAAAAATGGTTCACTTAAAATAGATAGATTTTACTGTATATGAATTACACTTCAGTAAAATTGAAGAAAAAAATACACGTACGCTTTATGCTAATTTTGAACTCATACTATTTCTATCTACGTACAATACCCTTACTTTCTCATCCAGTAAAAGGCCACTCTTCCAAATCCTATTACAATGTTATACCATCTTAATTCTTCCCTGAAACCTCAGGAAGAATTGCTTACTCTCTTATCTGTAACCTCAGAGTATTTTGTTTCCACCACTAGTGCATTATTTATTATACTGTATTATAATTCATTTTTTATGTCTCACATAATAAGACTTTTTGTTTCTTGAAAGCAGAGAATGTTCTTATATTAAAAAAAAAACCAGTTTTTTTTAGTACAATATCTAGTACACTGAAAGCTCTTAATTTAAGCTTATGGTATCATTATAGATACTAGTGTTCAAGACAAGTTCTAGCAGTTATTAAAATGACTGCCCAAAGGTAACTTAAAGAAAAAAGAGTACTGGATTAATATCTGACTCTGATAACAACAGGCAACTGTCTTTTTCTCAGCCATGATGAAAGAAAAAAAAGTAGTGGTCACCTAAAAATTGTACACAAATATTATTGGGAAACTAATTAAATAACTCTCCTAAGTGCAACCTGACCAATGCTTTAACAAGGTTACAGTTTGAACCACACCAATCATCTGGTTTGCAAGATTTCCTGCTGGACATCAACACCAACCACTCGTTAGACCCAAAACCACCTTGGGAAATAGCTGTGGGTAAGATTTACACAGACCAGTAATGGACTAAATTACTGGTTCAGTTGAAACACAGGTCAGAAGCATATATATGACAGAAATTGGAAAGTCAATAAAAAGAATTATATATCAGATACCATCCCCCCTCCTCAAGATTTAGCTGAGAGTTTTAGACTCTGAAGTTGTAAGAAGACTGAAAAAAGGCTTGACAATTTTCTCACACAAACCTTATAATTATCAAGAAATAAAAACTGGTGAATAACATCTTGGGAAAGATAATCATTTGGAGATTTATCTCATTTAGATATATCATTTAGATCATTTTTATTATCATTTATCATTTAAAAGATTATCATATTCTTTAGATATATGATTTAGATAGATATAATTTAGATATAATTTATCCTTAGGATAGATATGATTTACTATCTTTTAGATAGTAAATGAGGTGATCACATCAAACACGTTTGACATATTTTCTTAAAAGATTATACATGCATCTAGGCAAACAATGTAGAAAATAAAAAGACAATGCTTCTTTCCCTTCTTTGTGTAAGATAAACATATTCCCTAGATAAGAAGGGGAATTTCTTCAAAACATTTTACTTTCCAGAGTCACATAAAGCACATATTTTAAAATACAACATACTCTTTTTCCCTCTAAAACAAACTATAGTGGGGCACCTGGGTGGCTCAATCGGTTAAGCTTTTGCTTTTGGCTCAGGTCATGATTTCAGGGTCCTGGGATCGAGCCCTGCATCAGGCTCCCTACTCAGCAGGTAGTCTGCTTCTCCCTCTGCCCTTCCCTCTGCTCATGCTTGTGTTCTCTTCCTCCTCTCTCTTTGAAATAAATATAATCTTAAAATAAAATGTAATAAAATAAACTATATTTCTATGAAATACATGAGGGCACACAGTAAACACTGTGAACGACCATAAATGAAGACATCATATAACAAAAATACAATACTAAGTAGTAACATCAGTAAAAGAATGCTTGACAAACAATAGTGTTCCAAAGGGTACAGCCCTGGTTCTGTTCAGTTTACTAGCTGGGACAAATAGTTTTCAAATTCTGTCCAATAGAGTACTAGACATCCCCAGTACCAATAGAGTACTAGACATTTTCTCTCATGGCTCTGGCAAGGGGGATAGAAAAAGTAGCCATTGTGAAATATGCCCTTAGCATTCTCCATCACAAAGGCCTTTCTTTAGGTGAAAAGACTTTATCAAAGTCTTATAAAATGTTCCACCTGAGGAAAGACATTACCAAGATTCCAGCCCCCCAGTCTTCTTGTCTTACATAAAGAAAGGGAGAAAAGTCAACAAACACTTAGGAAAGTCACAGATCCTCAACAAAACAAACAGGCAACCCACAGAATGGGAGAAGATATTCGCAAATGACACTACAGACAAAGGTCTGATATCTAAGATCTATAAAGAACTCCTCAAACTCAACACTCACAAAACAGATAATCACATCAAAAAATGGGCAG
>CM052807.1:50363978-50418766 GCA_028533885.1 Nasua narica | reverse complement strand
ATGCCCTTCAACAGATGAGTGGATAAGGAAGATGTGGTACATCTATACAATGGATTATTATGCCTCCATCAGAAAGGATGAATATCCAACTTTTGTATCAACATGGACAGGACTAGAAGAGATTATGCGGAGTGAAATAAGTCAAGCGGAGAGAGGCAATTATCTTATGGTCTCACTTACGTGTGGAATATAAAGAAAATCATGGAGGGCATCGTGGGAAGGAAGGGCGAAGGAGGGGAAATCAGAGGGGGTGATGAACCAGGAGAGACTGTGGACTCTGAGCAACAAACTGAGGGTTTTGGAGGGGAGGGGGTGGGGGGATAGGTGAGCCTGGTGGTGGGTATCGAGAAGGGCACGTACTGCATGGAGCACTGGGTGTGGTGCATGAACAATCAATCTTGTAACACTGAAAAATTAAAATAAACATATTTGGGGAGAAAAAAAAAGAATGAGACTTAATTGTAAGATTATAGAATGCCTTCCCTCCCCAATAGCTCATCAGCAAACCAACAGGGCTATAGTTTATTGACAGTGGATGGCTGAAAGAGCTATTAAGGTGCACACTCTACCTAAGAAGGAGTCCTTAGCGAAGCCAAAGACAACAGCAGAGAGACAAACAAGGACCTTTAAGGAATCTGAATCATCTGGCAACATACAGAAACAGAGAACATTAAACACAGCTATTCACTCGTAGTCAAATTAATAAAACCTCCCACTAAAAGTCTGATTTACCTCTTGATGGCCTCTATTTACTTCATAATATTCCATTGTATGTATATACTATATCTTCTTTATCCATTTATGTGTTGATGGACACCTAGGCTCTTTCCATTGTTTGGCTATTGGGGACACTGCTGCTATAAACATTCATGTGCATGTGCCCCTTCGGATCACTACATTTGTATCGTTAGGGTAAATACCCAGTAGTGCAATTGCTGGGTCATAGGGTAGCTCTATTTTCAACTTTTTGGGGAACCTCTGGATGGTACTAGAGGGTATTATGCTAAGCAAAATAAGTCAATCAGAGAAAGACAATTATCCTATGATCTCTCTGATATGAAGAATTTGAGAGGCAGGGTGGGGGGTCGTGGGGGCTAGGTGGAGAAAAATGAAACAAGGTGGGATCGGGAGAGAGACAAATCATAAAAGACTCTTAATCTCATGAAACAAACTGAGGGTGGCTGGGGGGTATGGGGGTCGGGATAGGGTGGCTGGGTTATGGACACTGGGAAGGGCATATGCTATGGTGAGTGATGTGAAATGTGTAAGCCTGATGATTCACAAATCTATACCTCTGGGGCATATAATACTTTATGTTAATAAAAAAAAGTATTTATCTCAATTCCTATTACATGATACAACACGTTAATCCTTTAACAAAAAATTATAAAGTATACTAAAAGGCTAAAAAGTCTCAAGGAACAAAAACAGCACTGGAACCAGTTTCAGATATGACCAAGACTTTGGAATTAACAGGTTGGAAATTTAAAATAAAAATTAGTAATTAATTATTAATATGTTAAGAAATCTAATTTAAAAAGTAGGTAACATGCAAGGATAGGTGGATAGTGGGCAGATGGGAACTCTAAGAAAGAAACAAAAGGAAATGTTAGAAATGGAAAGACAAAAGAAGAATGCCTTTGGTGGGTTAATCAGTAGACTCAGCCTAACCAAGGAAAGAATCATTACCATGAAGACAGACCAATACAAACTTTCCAGACTGAAGTGTAAAGGGAAAAAAAAAAAAAAAAAAGGTAAAGTAAAACAAAAACACAAACTAGAACAGCCAAGAACTATGAGATAGTTTTAAAAGGCATAATGTATGTGTAATTGAAATACCAAAAGGAAAAGACAGAATGAAGAATTTGAATGTATTTGAAGTAATAATCTCCAATTTTCTAAAATTAATGACAAACACAAAACCAGAAAGAACACCAAGGATTATATATATTAAAAAAATAAAGGAAAACACCATCCTACGTGTATCATATTCAAATGACAAAAAAAAAAATCAAAGAAAATAGGAAATCTCAAAAAAAAAAAAGCCAGAAGAAAAAAAAAAGACAACACTTTATTTTTTTAAGATTTATTTATTTATTTATTTATTTATTTATTTATTTATTTATTTATTTATCATACAGAGAGAGATCACACGTAGGCAGAGAGGCAGGCAAAGAGAGGGAGGAAAGCAGGCTCCCCACTGAGCAGAGAGCCCAATGCAGGGCTGGATCCCAGGACCCTGAGATCATGACCTGAGCCGAAGGCACAGGCTTAACCCACCGAGCCACCCAGGCTCCCTGACAACACTTTAGTTATAAGAGGAAAAAGATGAGAATTACAGTAGACTTTTCTTCTGAAACCACGCAAGCTAAAAAAAAAAAAAAGTGGAGGGAAATATTTAAAGTATTGAAAGAAAGAAAAACAAATCAAGAAGAGCCAGAGATTTGCCATACCACATATTAAAATGTATCACATTATAATAAAATAGTATAAAAATACTATTATATTTATGCAAGAATAAAAGAACAGTTTAATCCATGAGAATAGAAAGCTTAGAGACAGACCCAGGTATATGGGAACTTAATCTATGGTAAAGAAGCCCACAAAACAATGTGTAAAGGGAACACTATTAATGGTTCTCAAACTTCTGCACATATCAGAATCACCTGGAGGATTTGTTAGAGAACTATGGGTCTAAGAACAGAATTTCTGATTCAGTAGTTTGAACTTGCATTTCAAGTTCAACCCAACGGCTCTATTTTGAGAACTACGGCCAAAGTGTTGTCAGGAACTCAGCTGATCTACGGAGAGTGAGTCTCAGGTATGGGAGATGCTGATTAAGCAGCAACAGCCAAAATGAAAATAACAGAGAAAGTTTTAATCACTTACTGTGATAGTATAAGTGGCTAAAACCGGAGAATGTGCTGATTCCTCTCTTCTCTCCCTCCCCTGCCCCCTCCCCTTCCTCAAGAAACTGCATGCAAGGTGAAGACCACATGAATCAGAGCAGAGGTAAGAGTAATCTCCCTGTTTTGGGAGTCCTAAACAGTCTTTGGTATTTTTAGGATATTGGGGATGGGGGATGAGGAATGGAAAAGTACTGAATAACTGAGTCAGAGTAGGGAAAACTATCTTTTAAGTTTTCTCCTCCTCCAAAGGAGGAGGCTTAGGCAGAAGCACTGGAAGAAAACAGGTGCTCAAGACCTCAGATAAGGAAACCTAGGAAAGAAGGTGCCTGGGCTAGAAATGCAAATATGTGGAGTCCACAGCTCACCAGGGGGATCCGAATACTTGAACACAACTCTTCCAAAGACTACAATGCACTGGCTGTGTACCAAGCCTAGTGTGGAGATTGTAGATTTTTTTCCCTGTGAGACCTGACAGGTAAAATCTTTATAATTGCCTATGGTGAGGCCTAGAAATCACATGTTTTTACCAGAAGCCAAACTCCTCAAGTATATGCTATTAAGAAAAGGGGCTCATTTTAGGAAGAAAAATGAACATGGGTAGTACAGCACAGCAGTGTAAACAGAAGAAGCTGCTCTGGAATGACTGGAGGCTGCTGGCACTCCAGAGACTTCTATTTACTCCAGGTCCTCCTTCCACTCTGAAGAGAGCTAACAGGATTACTATTTTGGGCACAACTACATATCTAAAGTAAAACATAAGTATTAAATGAGTTAATATGGTAAAATGTTTAGAGCACATACATATTCTATAATGTAATTATACATGCTTTTTTGGACAACTACTTGTGGTAAATCTGGTAATTTATAATCTGAACTTTAACTCTCACTTCACTTACTTATTTACCTCCTCGTCATTGCCATGATACTATTAAAGTGTTACAGGCTTTACAACAGCTAAGGCACAATAAGGGTAGATGGAGAACTCTTAAGCATCTATGAAAAAACTTTGAAGATACTTAATGAATCACTATTTCTTGAAACAGACCTTGAAAGTACTTCAAATGGTGAGAATTCAAATGCAGAATATTATTTCAGAGTTTGACTCAGATAAACTTTTGACCATTGAAACAATGCTTTTAAGAGTCCATGGTTAGCTTCTGGTGGCTCCCTCCCTCTTTTGTTTATCCTCCGATATCAGCTCGAGTGTTCCCACTTTGCTTTTACCTCTCCACTGCTGTCTTCTGCTCTCGGAGAGATCCCGGGGTTAGAAATCTTTCTCCTCAGGGTGATTTCATGGGTGTTCAGCGTGTTCTGGTAGATTTCCAGCTCACTTTTGGGGACCCGTTGCTGCAGGATCTCTTACTTCTCCGCCATCTTGCCCCCCTTGCTTTTAAGAGTTCAGATAATAAAACTATACTTCATCTAACATAAAATTTGTGATTCATGAGCTTCAATTTCAAGGAACCAAAAATAATGAATAGTTTTCCAACCTGAATTATTAAATTCCTTATTTGAGAGAAAACTGATTGAGTATAAAGATCGTTTTTTAAAGATCTTCCCCATGCTTCCTTTTTTCATTAAAATTATCATTTAAAACAATATATTAACATTTCTGAGCAAAGAAAAGAAATTTAGTGGGTAGAAATCCTTATTCAAGATAACTTTTCTACAATAAGTAGTTATTTTACAATCATTTCCACTATCTACTTTCAATACTTCATCAGGAAGTTAATAAAAAGTATTTCACTAGAAATTAATTCTACCCAAAGCATTAATTTTATCCAGAGTATATATTTAAAAGGAAACAATCTGTCTGAAGAAACATATCCAAGATTTTGGTTTACAGCCATAAAATCTTGTTTAAGAAGAAAAGGTTGTCAATGTAAAGACAGAAATAGTATTAAAAAAATTTCTCATGAAGCATTGGAGTAAATAATCCACCACTACCTAAAATATTCTCTTAACATGTCCTTGAATTTAGTGAAAGGTGTTTATGTACCTACACAAATAAAGACATTCTAGGTCAACACAATGTCAACTACAGTCATGTCCATGTCTATCTGGATCCCTATTTAGCAAATGCATAGTAAATGCAAAATTTAGTTTCTAGATTCACAAAATCTTGGGATCAGAAATGAATTTAAAAGACACTTAATCTAACTGTTCATCCAATGCCTGAAACCTCTCCACACACTATGTATGTATGTAGATAGATAGATAGATAAGTTATACTATCCATTAAATTATTGTCCATGTTATGACTAGGTTACTCCACAGAAAAGAAATTTGCTACCTCAAGGAACACTGCTCATTCGCTATCCTTTTTATTAAGATGAACCATATGAAACTGCCATTTTTATAGGTAGAAATGGTCTAATACACCTGATTTCTTATCAATGTCACACACAATTAGGTGAACTCTAATACAATTTTGTATTTTCATGTTGGGTTAAAATGTTTCCCTCTAGTTTTAATACATTGACCCTAGTTCTATAATGATCCAAAATAAATCTTTTATCCATATAACAATTTTCCAAAGAGGCAACTTGTTTCAAATACTTTCAACTGTAGTTCATATTATACATCATCATGTCCCTTCAACTCTTTATCCATTATCCTTTAAATATGTTCTAATATTCCAAGAAAAGATTATTCTTTTATAAGTATGACAGCAGTATTAAAGGGAGTTATGTAATATGAATTCAAATTAGACTGGGACTCTCCTCTTCCTGATTTTAGAAAACTAACTTCAATTACATCAGACTAAAATTATATTATTTTTAAAATTTACTGTTAAATAACACTCCTAAAAATGTTAAATACACGTGGTATAGCTAAGTTTGGTTACTAACCCGGTACAAATGCTGAAGTTAAAATTTAAGTTGAAGCCACTAATATTTACTACTTTTGAATTTCACTTTGGATATAATACACAACTTCAGCCATTTAAAATATAAATACAACTTCATGTCTTATCAAATGTGAAAATATGTTTTCAATATTTTCATCCAAATCACTGACAATACTGAACAGAATGAAGATGAAGATAGAATCCTGTGACATTCTACTATAGATCTTTCTTTTAAGTGCATATCAATCCATATATTTACATATTTGGTACACTCATTGAATCAATTTATCTAATGCCTTTGCCCTCATATATTTCATACTTTTGTTTATAAACTGATCTTGTGAGAGACTTAGTTTATTAAAGTTTAGATAACTTTCCTGCTCCACTTTCCTTACTAGCTTAGTAAATCTGTCCCCTAAAAGGACAAGTTTAGCCCGACAATATTTTCTTAGCAACCAGTCCCATTTGTGGAAGTTACCATTCTTTCTTTAACAATTCATTCTGGGGGCACCTGGGTGGCTCAGTGGGTTAAAGCCTCTGCCTTCGGCTCAGGTCATGATCTCAGGGTCCTGGGATGGAGCCCTGCATCGGGCTCTCTGCTCAGCAGGGAGCCTGCTTCCTCCTCTCTCTCTGCCTGACTCTCTGCCTGCTCGTGATCTCTCTGTCAAATAAATAAAGTCTTTAGGAAAAAAAATCCATTCTGAAATCATTAAAAGAACCATCATTATAATTACTAGTTTGTGGAATGTAATTTTTCAATTTTTTTTTAAAGATTTTATTTATTTATTTATTAGAGAGCAAGAGACTGAGAATGAGAGGGGAGAAAGTCAGAGGGAGAAGCAGACTTCCCGCTGAGCTGGGAGTCCGATATGGGACTCGATCCCGGGACTCCGGGATCATGACCTGAGCCAAAGGCAGTTGCTCAACCAACTGAGCCACCCAGGCGCCCTAATTTTTCAAATTTAAGGGTACTTATCCATTTGCACTCTACACTATTCAGATTATGCTTTTAAAATGCCTCAAAAGATAACAGAAAATGTTTCATTGTTTCCATTTGCAAATTTCTTGATCACAATTCACCTCAACAGACAATTCTGTACATACTATCAGGAGGCTGGGGTACAATTGCCATCTTTTCACTACTCTAAGGCTTTTGTTCTCCTTTAACTGTATTCTTTGTCAAAGAGTCATCTTTATACTGAGAGAGCTTAGTGAGGGTAAAAAGTAAAACAAAAACAAACAACAGCAACAATAAAAAACAATAACACAGGAATTAGAGAAAAAAAATTCGACAGTAGTTAAGAAGTTCTAATTTCTCCTTATCATCACTACAAATATTTCCCCAAACAATAAGTAGGACAATGAGTAGGATTATTCTTTCTATAGCTTCCTTAATGAGAACATTACGACATTATTTTAAATGAGCATGATGATGTATTTTTTCTCTCAAAGAATGCATTTAAGAGAAATAGAAGGTAAAAGCTTCCTATTTTCTGTGTAGTAATTTTAAATTAAAATTTCCCTTCTTTACTCATTTTCTTAAATTTATTATATGTGGAGAATAAAGAAAAGTGAAGTATGTGGTAAGAGAAAAACAATTTTATGGCTAGCCACAATATGCTAACATATCACTATATACATTTGGGACAATAATTAGCAGGTAATAAAAATGTGTTTTTCCTGGCAGATAAATGGCCTCAAGGCATACTTTTTTCCTGCCTATTTTATGAGAATGAGACTCAAGTGATCCTGATGGTGTACTAAGAATGGATTCAAATAATAATACCCTAACTCTTAAAAAATTAATAAAATTAGTGTTGTTATTGTTTCATAACCACTGTGTATAAAATTAAGTAAGAAGAAAAAAGAGCTGGGACTGTTATTAATTCTTTTAAAATTTATATTTTGATAGCTACTCTTTATATAATACACATATAAATTATAGTATAAAAAATAATTACCAAGAAAGTGATGAATTGTAACTGGATGAACTTTTGAATTTATGAGAAAACTATACTTTGATTACTTTGATATAATTATAATATTTTTTGGAACTATGCAGTAAAGATGATAACCAGAATTCCTCTATATCTACCTAAATCAATCAATCAATCAATCACAATCAATCATATGATTTACAGAAAGCATTTGAAATATCTAAATAACACTTTTCTAAAGTGATAGAGATTAATAAGAGTGCTAGATGCAAATACATATTTTTAGCACTTTCAAGGACTATATAGCTAGACAAAACTTCAATAGACAATAACACAGAACATGTATACAAAAGCACAATAAAGCACTTAAGCATCCTTAAAAAGTTATGGCAATCTCAAAGACAAGTAAATAAATACAAATCTACAAACTGCATCCTCTAGAAACAGAACCAGTAGGATACATGGAGAAAGGTAAGAAGGAAGAGAGAGAAAGCAAAAAAGAAAGGAGGAAGAAAAAGGAGGAGGGGGAGTGGGGGAGTAGAAGGTTGATATTGATTGATTTTAAGGAATTGGCTCACACTGTAGGAGCTATCAAGTTGGAAATCCTTAGGGCAGCAACCAGTCAGGTTGGAAACTCAGGCAAGATTTCTGTGTTACATTATTAAAGAAGAATCTTTCTTTTTGGGGAAACAGTAGTATTTACTCTTAAGGCCTTCAGTTGATGGGATAAGCCCACAGACATTATGTGGGTTTAAGAGTGTGTGTGTATACTGCTAAGGAAAAAATTATTCTGACACTTGTTAAAATAGTAAAAAAGACTTTGTTCAAGATCACTGTGATAGATGCCAAGATTGTTACAATAAGGTAAAGAGATAAGCTCAACTTCAATACAAGAACAATCAGGGATTTACAGCCAGGGATGCAGGTTGAGGAGACTGGTTGATCTGAAAATTAATATGAGACATCAAGTGTAGGGGGAGATTCTTGCTAAACTGATAGAACAGAATTCTTGGCTTGGCTAAGGCTAGCCAAGGTCTTTAGATATTGAGGATGGGGGATAAGGGACCTGATGAGATATCAGGTGTTGGGGGGATTCTCTCTAACCTGAAAGCAGGATTCTTGAGAATACCAGGCTATGCAAGCATGTCAAGGATGAGCCCAACATTGAGAGCTAGGAGAGAAGGGAGTCAGAGGAGCCTGACTATAGTTTAGCTGAGAGAAGTCTTACCCATACTCATCGATACCCAGACATACCAAACTGTATCAATGATTATATATATATTGATTACACATGTGAGATTATGTATATGAGTGATTATAGACATATAAAATGTCCTCTTCCTCCTGTACGCTTTTTTTTTCAAGCATAAATTGCCCCACAAGGGGAATTTTATTGATTGCACTAGTTTATTTCCCTCTTAAAAAACCAAATACAACCAAAGGAAGTGAACATAACCTCCAGATTTTATTATCTTCATAATATAACAAAATATGAAGCTTAGAACTGAATCACTGGCCCTTTTTCTTCTTATCTCCTCCCAGTTCAAAATGTTTGCATCTCTTAACTGCCAGCACTCTCTTAGATCTGCAGTTGGGCTCAACACATTCAAGCCTCAGCACAATCTTTACAGTTTTAGACTTTTTACAGAAAATAGGCTTAGTCTGCTCACTACAGTCAGTCTGCTTCCTGTCACAATACCGCTCTCCCTGGGCATAAAGAGAGTCTTTGCTTTTCTGGTACTGTGTCACTTTGTGGGGTTAGTGCTTGCCACAGTTCTTGCAGAAAATCCAGCGGGTTTTAGGAAACGTTCACCATGTTTGCAAGAGCGCTATTGGCACAGAAATCTTCCTGTTGGTTTTGATCTTTATTTAGTTATGTTGTTTTGGTGGCCTTTGTCTCACCTTATTCTATGCTAGCATCTTTATCTATTGAGCCTCACTACCCCTCTTCCCATATTCACTGACATTTGCTCTATGATCATCCTCTTGAATATAGACGCTATCATACATAAGATACTTCTGCGTATGAAACAATTGGTAAAAGAAAAAGTTCCCCAAATAGCTCCTACCTATACATCAAACTAGTGCAGCAATAATAATAACAGTCATAGGGGCATACTCCCTGTCAGAAAAAATGCTTTAAAGAGAAAAAGTTAATCAGAAGTTTATTAGATATAAAGACCAGTATCCTTTTGAGATTTTTGGAAGGTTCCAGCACGAACCAGATGAGGAATGCTGTTTAGGTGCTAACTGCTCATCCAAATACATAAAGTGCTAAGGCCCATCCTGCTATATGATAAATTATCTCACAAACAATTTTTTTTTTAAAAAAAAACAAAACATAACACCGACCAGTGAATTTTCAAAAAGTATCCTGATAATTATATTCAGCTTTTGTAGTGAATAATATCAGGGGGAAAAAAAAGACTTGTTTTGTAAAATATGATGAAACTCTTCAGAAAGTAATGTCAACACTGTTTTTTTCTATTTTATTCTGGGTTTTTTGAATCATATCTTCCATATTAATCATCAACCATTATATATTAACATAGACCTCAGCAAGAATTTTCTCAGGTAGAGAGACAAACTTCAATTCAAAACAATTTTTTTTCTATACTAAAAAAATAAACCTTAAAATACATACAGTGGGGAGCCTGGGTGGGGCAATTGGTTAAGCATCCAATCTTGGTTTTGCTCAGGTCATGATTTCAGGGTTGTGAAATCAAGCACCAAGTCAGGTTCCCCACTCAGTATGGATTCTCCTTGAGATTCTCTCTCCCTCTTTTTCCCCCTATACCCCTTCCTGCTCATGTTCTCTATCTAAAATAAATAAATCTTTAAAAAAATACAGCTTTCTTATGCAATATTCTCATTTTTAAGAGGTTAAGATCACAATATTATATATAAAATCACCTTTCACATATTGCATATTTTGATTTCATAAATATATCCTTATTAACAATAAAATTTGCTTTAAAATACTTGTTTTAAAATGAACTTTATAAACAAACAACATTATAAAGTGACTCCTAAATTGGAGGTCAAGAGATGAGACTTAATTGGGAAAAAAAAAAAGATAAAAGTAGATAAACTTTGAAGTAGACTATAAAAAATAATTTGATGATCTTAGCCTATAATATTACCAAAATGCTAGCTAATTATACCTGAAACCCTTTGTTTATCTCCATTTAATTGTTTTCCAAATTCTCTGGCCAGTAAGAAACTTACCTCCTTCCCTGCTCTAAACAGATTTGTTTTCAGTTCTAAAGCATTAATGTCTTAAACAAGGGAAAATAATTTTCTCATTGTTTCTACAGGATTCACGTATGCAAAATCTCGCTGGTATATGATTAAACAATATGCTCCTGGCTTTATTTCCATTTTCTTGCCATTGGCTCTTTTCTCCTTGCACTTTGCTGTTTCTTTTTTTCTATTTTTAAGGTGTGAAGGGGTTCAGAAAAAGTCTCCTCTACCAAAATGTGCTACTTTGGCATGTGGATCCCTTTGAGCTGAAGTCATTCAAGGCTGAAAAGATTCAGGAAGAGCTTTTACCTCCCCCTTAACTTCCTAAAAGAATTTAGATAGAGGTACCGGTTCCAGGAAGGGAACTAACATCAGAGCTAACTATAAAAAATATGGGCGAGGTATGGTACTAAACCGAGGGGGTGGGGAGTTTGGCAGGGCCTGGAGAGCAAATTTCCCTCTGTGTCTCTATGTCTCACTGGTCTGTAAAGCATGACAAACATGTTTTCCTTGTTTATCTTACTGTTAATTATATTCCTGCCCTTTGAAATCTCAGACTCTGCTATCCTCTTCTCCTTAGCTCAGGATGGCATATAAGCCTGACTGCCTGTCGGTCTCATATTCTTATGGGACTCCTATATACATATAATTAAATTTGTTTTTCTCCTGTAATCTGTTTTATGTCAATTTAATTAATAGACCAGGCAAAAGAACCTTGAAGGGTAAAGTAAAAATTTTTCCTCCCCTACAGGTGCCAAGACCACGGTATTTTTCTGCTCTGCCCAAGCAGAATGAGAGTGGGTGTCTTATAACAATCTATCATTACCAATTTTCCTCTAAATGAATGCAGGGAATATTTTAAAACATTCCTGTGATCTGGGGATGTAATACACTAACAATCAAATAAAAAGCCTAATGTGATCAAATGCTGGTGTCCTACAAAAAAGAATCATGCGAAATGAAGGAGACCAAGCATAAATCTTCAATTTCTTAATCTTAATTAAACCCAGATATATATTTCTTTCATTTTAAATATATTACAGTTCAAAGTTAATCTTAAAAATTAAACCAATTATTTAAATGTTGGGTACTTTTTTTAAATTACATTTTTGGATATTTTCACACATTCATATTTAAATCTTACCCACTTTTAACTAAAATGAACTCTTCTACTTTGTCCTAAACACAAAGAACTATTCTACCTAGGATTCAAACAGTCTGACTTCTTGCCACAATTTATTATGATAGTATTTTTATTTTTAAACTTTGCAACAGGTTTCTAGATATATATACTTCTGTGATAAGGTTTGAGTTCTAGAAAAATATTTGAGTAGCAGTATAAAAGTTTTCCAAAGATAATGATGCCAAATGGGTCTTGATGTATTAAGGTAATGCTAGCTGCTATCAACAAATAATTCCAAAATTTTCACCGACTTAAAACAACATAAGCTTTCTTTTTTAATCATGGAACTGTCTCATGACAGATTCCCTCCAAGTGATAATTCACAAACCCAATCACCTCATACCTGTGGTTCTGCCACTGACAAAAATCTTAATATTTTCTCTCATGGGCAAAAGAGAAAAGAGATGGCAAAGCCCATCTTCTTCTTAGCCATCTTGGCCAGGAAGTGACACATATTACTTGCACTCCCAAGTCACTGGCAGAAAATTAAGCTACTTGAATTTTGTTTGCTGTCCAGAAAAATAGTAACACAAATTAAACTACTGACTCTGAAAGAGATTATTTCACATTAATGATTTTACCTGACAGGTATTTCATGGAAGGATTTAGGCAAAAAGAGGCTTTTATGAACTACACCAACCCCACAAAGGCAAAGGAAAAGACCCCCACAGGGAGAAGCAGCTGGCTAGTGACAACCATATGCTAAATAAGAGCAACAAGTTTTGGTAAAACAAAACAAAACAACCAAAGCAAAAAGATGATCTATAAAATATCAATAATTGAACTAACATTAGACATCTCATAGGAAATACTACATATTAAAGACAAGGGAATAATTTCTTCAGGGAAAACAACTGCTACAGAGTTTCACATAGTGCTAAAATATTATTCAGAAACTACAGTATAACAAAAATTTTCAGAAAAACAAATATTACCAAAGTTTATACTTTACAATTAATAAAGACTATAACATAAGAAATAAATTGAGCACATGAAGAGAAGGAAAGCAGTAAAAGGTAAATAAAAAATCTGTAAATATGTGCGCACATCACTAAAAATACAAATGAAAACAATATTTTGGAGAATTTAAGAACTAAAACTAAATACTGAACAAGTATGGGCACATGAAGGCAAGAGTAAAAACATGGTAAAGTCTGTAAAATTTTTGTTCTTTAGAGGAGGAAGAGGAAGGGACATATGACAGAGAAACTGAGGCTTAGCTTTATTTGTAACTTTCTCCCCCAAATTTAAAAGATCTGAAGCAAATATGTCATAATGAAACTGATAGGGTTCAGAACACAATATCCCAAATTCTGGCACCTTGACATACTATTTTAAGCTAAAGGAATTTGAAAAATGCCAGGTGTATAAAGAATTCTCTGACCTCCTCTTTTTCCACTGAAGCAAGTGGTTAAGATCTTGTCAGAAATACCTACCTTATAACCTGAAAAAAGAGAGCTTCCTTATTTCTGAAAACAGATGGATGACAGAAAGAATCCAAATGACTAGGTCTTGCTAAATTGTACCCAGTTTACTACCATTAGCTCCCACCCTTTTGTCTTATCATATTTTTCTGACTTTTTACTCTTCATCAAGCCTAGTATAAAAATGCTCAGGTTTGGGAAGCCTGGGTAGCTCAGTCAGTTAAGTGTCTGCCTTCACCTCAGGTCATGATCTCAGGGTTCTGGGATCAAGTCCTGCATTGGGCTCCCTGCTCAGTGGGGAGCCTGCTTCTTCCTCTGCCTGCTGCTCCCCCTCCTTGTACTCTCTCTGACAAATAAATAAATAACATCTTTAAAAAAAATAAAAATACTCAGGTTTAACCTTCTTGGGGTCTTTATTATTTCTTTATGGAGGTTCCCATTTCATTTAAGATTATATTAAATAAACTTGTATGGTTATCTCCTGTTGATTTGTCTTTGGCATTTCAATTTACAAGGCCCCAGCCACAGAACCTAGGAGAATATTGGAAAAAACAATTTTTCCTCTGCTATGAAACAAGGTATTAAATATTAATGCTTGTCTATTAATTTTTTGTTTGTTCTATTTAATTACCAAAAATTGCAGTAAAATGTGATACAGAAAGTCTCAAAATTGGTGAAGAAAATTTCCAAAATTTATATGGAAATTATATTCTCAAAAAAATCAATTACCAAATGCTAACAGAAATTGTAACTAGGTTAAAAACTAAACATTCTTTCAAACAGAAAACCTTAGAAATAACAACGGATGAGTGAACTATTTCTTGTATTGCAGGATATTGGATATCCTTTGCATAACTGTCATCACAAAAAAACAAAGGAACCAAATCAAAAGATTTTCCACATAACTATAGTTACTGGTTACTGAATAATTACTATACACTGGCACTTTGCTTCACTTAATCCTTATATAGCATCTATTTGATGCTATATTATCAATTATGCAATTATCTCTGAATTTAGAGATTTTTAAAAATAAGTCCAAAGAAATTATACAGTTGCCCTAATCCAAACTACGAATAAAGAATAAAAGACATCATTTGATATGCCTTCTTAGTCCACAAAGATATCAAAAATTACATGTCCTTTCTTCCAACCTGTTCGTTTAAGTGATCTGAGGTCAAAGACACCTAAAAAAGTGGAGTCATTTCCTACTACATTTCCTCTACATTTCTGAAACCTGAAGGATGAGAAATTAAGAATAAGAGGTGCTGAAGATCACTATAAAGGCAATAATAAAAGTGTCTCTCAAAGTTCTCTCATAGGTGTTCTGATTTGCCTGTTAAAGATATGAATAGGTGGGCTCCAACTAAATCATTAAGAATAAAAATTAATAGAGAAGAATTTTGTTAATCTGAATAATAAACAAATATCCCCAGTATTCTCATTATAAAGAAATTTAGAAAACCTGTCCAAAATGATGTTTTCTCATATTGTGGAAATAAAATATTCACCTGGATTCCTGTTAAAAATACAATAGGTTGAAGTACATAAAATGCTGGTTTTGTAGGCTAAAAATAGCTAAATATTGCCAATTTCGTAATGGTCACATATTCCTTTAACCCACTGGACTACTGTATCAGACTCTGCAGGAAAGGAACATTACTAACAAGGAAACCAAGAGATTTTCACGATAAAGCAAATTTGAGGAAAAAAATATACCATAAAGAGGCAATTAAGAACTCAAGATCCTCTAATTCTCCAAGTTACGCCAGTTCCTGTCCTGCTACAGCAGAGATGCTTGGCAAACTATGATCTACAGTTCAAATCTAACCTGTAGCCTGATTTTGTAAATAAACTTTTACTGAAACATAGCAATGGCCATTCAATTACACATTGTTTGTGGCTGCTTTCTCACTATACTGATAGAGTTAAATAGTTCCAGCAGAGATCCTAAAATATTTGCTATCTATCCATTTTCAAAAAATGTTCACCAACCTTCCCTAAAGTAATCACAAAATAACACAACAAAGAGTTGTACAGGATAGGCCAGCAAAGGACATAAAATGAAGTCATTAAAATAATCCAAAAGTAGGCATAAAAAGAAAAAAAAAAAGAAAAGAAAACATGGAACAGATAGAAAACAAATAGCAACATGGTACATTTTAAGTAACAAAGTCTCAAAAATCAAACTAAATGTTAAAGAGTTTCAAAAACACAATAAAAAGGCATTGTTTATTAGATTAGATAAAAGAAGATTCAACTAAATGTTTTCTACAAGAAACCCATTTTAAATATAAAGACAAAGATTAAAAGTAAAGATGAAAAATATATAGGACGAAAGTAAATGAGGAAAAAAGTTAAAGGATAGGGGGAAATATATTATTCTACCAATAATTTAAAAAAAGGAAGGTGGAGAAACTATATTAATATCATACAAGGTAGATTTCATAACAACATTATCAGAGAAAAGGCATTTTTAAAGAGAAAATTATATGATGAAGACTTAATCCAAAATGTTTAGTGTGTCAAAATTCCTGCAAAAAAATAGAACTGCAAGGGAAATTAGTCAAATCCCTAAGCATAGTCAGGTATTTCAACACTTGCCTCTCATTAACTGGCAGACAAGCAATAAGAAAATCCATAACAATACAGAAGACTTGAACAACACAAATAAAACACTTGATCTAAATGACATTTATAAAGAAACTCCACCAACAGAAGGATGTACATTATTTTCAAGTAGGTAAGAAACATTTACCAAGACAGAGCATATGCTCTGGGCCATAAAACAAATCTCAGAAAAGTATTTAAATGACATGAAATATATTCTTTGTCCATATTAGAACAAGATTAGAAATCAATAAAAGAAATACATGTGGAAAACCTCAAATACTTTAACACTAAATAACACACTTCTAAATAACCCAGAAAAAAGAAAAAATCAAAAAAATAATTAAAAGTACTTTTACTCACTGAAAATGAAACAAGACATTTGAAAATGTGAGAAGGAGCACCTGGGTGCCTCAAGGGCTGAGCATCTCACTCTTGATTTCAGCTCAGGTCATGATCTCAGGGTTATGAGATTAAGCCGCAAGCTGGTTCCATGCTGGGCATGGACCCTGCTTAAGATTCTCTCTCTCTCCCTCCCTCTGCGCCTGCTCCTCCCCCCACTCTCTCTTGCTTAAAAAGAAAAGTGAAACATGCACCTAGAGTGGTACTTGGAAAGAAATATACCACCAAATCCCCAGGTTTAAAAATAAAAGTTTCAATCAGTGGCCTAAGCTTCTGGTTTTAAGACACTAGAATAAGTGCGAATTAAAAGCCGATTAAACTAAAGAAATAAAATAATAAAGGTCTATGCAATCCCAATCAAAATAGTAACAGGCTTTTTTTTCTTTTTATGGAAACCGACAAGCTGAGCATAAAATGTGTAAGAAAACGCATATTCCCTAGACTAGCTGAACAACTTTCAAGAATAAAGTTGAAGTTGTTAAGCACATGATTTTAAGACTTACTACAAAGCTATACTAATCAAGAGAGTATGGTATTGGTGTACAGACAGAAAACTAGATCACAGCAGTGGTTTTCATCCAAGGGTGATTTACTACCCCCATTCTCCCAAAGGACATCTAGCAGTATCTGGAGACATTTCTAGTTATCACACCGAAGCTCATGTTACTGGCACCTATGGGGTGGGAATGAGGAGGCTGCTAAATATCCTGCAGCACACAAGACAGCCCTCCATAACAGAATTATTCAACTCCAACTGTCAATATTGCCAAGGTTGAAAAATAACAGGTCAACAGAAGAAAATTAAGAGTTCAGAAATCTGCACTCATATGGTCAAATGATTTTCTCCCGAGATGGTAGGAAGAGATACTCCCCCCATTTTTAAATTTAAATTGATTAATCGATAATGTATTACTGGTTTCAGAGGTAGAGGTCAGTGATTCATCAGTCTTATATAAAACCCAGTGTTCATTACATCATGTGTCTCCCTTTACTATCACCCAGTTACCCTATTCCCCAACTTCCCTCCCCTCCAGCAATCCTCCATAGTTTCCTATAGTTAAGAGTCTCTTATGGTTTGTCTCCCTCTCTAGTTTCATTTTATTTTTTCCTCTTTTCCCCTAAGATCCTCTCTTTCGTTTCTTAAATTCCACGAGTGAGATCATACGATAATTGTCTTTCTCTGATTGAGTTATTTCACTCATAATACCATCTAGTTCCATCCACAATTTCATTTTTTTGATGGCTGCATAATAACTTAATATTCCACTTATATATATGTGGAATTCACACACACACACATACACACACACACCCCAGGGCACATCTCTTTCCATAGTTTGGCTATTGGCTATTGTGGACATTGCTACTATGAACATTGGGATGCAGGTGCCCTTTTAAATCACTACATTTGTATCTTTGGGGTAAATAGCCAATAGTGTGATTGCTGGGTCATAGGGTAGCTCTATTTTCAACTTCTTGAGGAACTTCCATATTGTTTTCCAGAGTGGCTATGCCAGCCTGCATTCCCACCAACAGTGTAGGTGAGTTCCCCTTTCTCCAAATCCTCACCCACATCTGTCCTTTCCTGACTTGTTAATTTTAGTCATTCTAACTGGTGTGAGGTGTATCTCATTGTGGTTTTGATTTCTATTTCCCTGATGTCAAGTGACAATGAGCATTTTTTTCATTTGTCTGTTGGCCATTTGCATGTCTTCTTTGGAGAAATGTTTATGCATGTCTTCTGCCCATTTCTTGATTGGATTATTTGTTCTTTGGGTGTTAAGTTTGATAAGTTCTTTATATATTTTGGATACTAGCTCTTTATCTGATCTGTCATTTGCAAATATCTTTTCCCATTCTGTCAGCTGTCTTTTGGTTTTGTCGACTGTTTCTTTTGCTGTGCAAAAGCTTTTTATCTTGGTCAAGTACCAATAGTTCATTCTTGCCTTTGTTTCCCTTGCCTTTGAAGACTTGTCTAGCAAGAAGTTGGGGCAGCCAAAGTCAAAGAAGTTGCTGCCCATGTTCTTATCTAGGATTTTGATGGATTCCTGTCTCACATTGAGGTCTTTCATCCATTTTGAGTCTATTTTTGTGTATGGTGTAAGGAAATGGTCCAGTTTCATTCCTCTACATGTGGCTGTCCTATTGTCCTAACACTATTTGTTGAAGAGACTGTCTTTTTTCCATTGGATATTCTTTCTTGCTGTGTTGAAGATTAATTGGCCACAGAGTTAAAAGGTCCCTTTCTGGGTTCTCTATTCTGTCCCATTGATTTATATGCCTGTTTTTGTGCCAGTATCATACTGTCTTGAATAACATATTTGTAATAGAGCTTGAAGTCAGGCATTGTGATGCCCCCAGCTTTGGTTTTCTTTTCCAACATTCCTTTGGCTACTCGGAGTCTTTTCTGGTCCTATACAAATTTTAGGATTATTTGTTCCAGCTCTGTGAAAAAAATTCATGGTATTTTGAAAGGGATTGCTCTGAATGTGTAGATTGCTCTAGGTAGCATATACATTTTAACAATATTTGTTCTTCCAATCCATAAGCATGAATTATTTTTCCATTTCTTTGTGTCTTTCTCAATTTATTTCATGAGTGTTCTATAGTTTTCTGAGTACAGATCCTTTGCCTATTTGGTTAGGTTTATTCCTAGGTACCTTTTGGTTCTGGGTGCAATTGTAAATGGAATCAACTCAATTTCTTTCTTCTGTCTCATTGTTAGTGTAGAGAAATGCAACTGATTTCCGTGCATTGATTTTATATCCTGCCACTTTCCTGAATTCCTATATGAGTTCTAGCAATTTTTGAAAGCGAAGATACTTTTGTTAAAAAAAAAATGGTGCTGAAATCAATACTCACATTGGAGGTCAATGGAAAGGGGGAAAACTTTGACTATCTCATTACATCCCCAAGCAAATTAAAAAATGAATCACATACATAACCTAAGAAAATATATAAAATTTCTTAATGAAAACATAGGAGAAATCATGTGACTTATAGTTCGGCAAAGATTCGATACATCAAAAGTATGATCTGTAAGAAAAAATGGTAAATTTGAATTCATCAAAATTCAACAGTTTTATTCCTCTAAGGATACCATCAAGGAAATTAAAAGGAAACTAGAAAATGAGAAAATATTCACAATGCATATTATGGCAAAGGACTTATATCTAGAATTTAGAAAAACCAACTAAAATTATGAAGATAGACAACAAAATAAAATGAGTGAAATATTAAAACATACACTTCACAAAAAAAAATACACAAATGGTAACTAAGCACATGAAAAGATGCTTATCATCAATAGTTATTCAGATAAATGCAGTGAGATGAGATTCTATTTCCCATTCAAAAGAAAACAAAAGGCTAAAATGAAAAACATTGACAATACCAAATGCTGATAGAGAACTCTCATACATTACAATGAGAATATAAATTGTCAAGAAACTCTGGAAAACAGTTTGGAAGTTGGTTATAAAGTTAAACACTTACCATATGACCCTGCAATTCCATACCTAAATATTTTTAAATAATAATAAAAACATATATTCTCACACAGATTTTTATGTAAATATTCACGGCAACCCCAAATGTTAAGCAATCTAAATGTCCAGGAATAAGCGAATGGATAAACAAAACGTTGTATACCCATACAATAGAATACTACTCAACAATCAAAATGTATAGATTACTAATACAGGTGACCTCGTGAACTCAAAAAACATGCTGAACCAAATCAGATAGATACCAAAAAAAGTCACAGTTTACCTCATTTTTATGAAATTATAAAAGCTAACTCATCAATAGTGAGAAAATGTAGATCTGTGGTTGCCTGGGGCTAGGGCCATTAAGGAGGGGATGACTATAAAAGGACATGACAGAATTTCTTGGGTTGATGGAAATGTTCTATATCTTGATTGTGACAGTGGATATATGGATGTATACATTTCCCAATAACAGGTCTATTTTACGGGCGCCTGGGTGGCTCAGTCATTAAGCGTCTGCCTTCAGCTCAGGTCACGTTCCCAGAGTCCTGGGATTGAGCCCCACATCGGGTTCCCTGCTCTGTGGGAAACCTGCTTCTCCCTCTCTTACTCTCCCTGCTTATGTTCCCTCTCTCACTATGTCTTTCTCTGTCAAATAAATAAATAAAATCTTAAAAAAAAAAGCCTATTTTACTATACTTAGAGCATATACCAAAAAACTGATAGGCGTTGGGGATATAGCAGAATGTAGAATAAACACATAACCTAACTCTCATGGAATTTACGTTCTGTACTCAATTGAAATGAGTACTTACAGTTCTGAGGGAAGACACTGGAAGATAATATGTTAAAAATATGTGTTGGTCATTTGTAGACATTTTTGATAAGGCATTGCAGGAAAAAGACAAACTCAGTTTTCTTTTTTTTTTAAAAGCTTAAGGACAAAGTAATAATACAGATAGTTTATTTGGGTAACATTCCACATATTAAACTGTTAATAGCACTTAAGAGATTATAAATAGCATGTTGTACGTATCCTTCACAGGAATTTGGATTTTACAAGTGCTGATGGAGAGGAACTCAGAAATAAAATTCATGCATGTTACAATTCAAAAGTATGAATAATATTTAAAATTATATTTATATCTGTACACATATACAACCCTCTGCCCACACACCCAAACTCACACTTGCTTGCATGAAATACTTGCTCATCTAATAAAGATTAACCTCCCCCATTACTTCCTCTTTCTTGAAAACTCTGGTCTATTAATTTTTTTCTTTTTTAAATTTTTAGTCTTTCTGGATTGGCTCTTGCCCATAAGTGTTTAAATGAGCTTAACTTCCAGGCCAAAATACATGGAGGTAAAATTTCCCCTTCATAATTCCCTCCACCTATACCTACATAATTCCCTCCACCTCTTATGTTCATCATCTAAGTTTCCCAAGACTTGTCTTATGTCCCTATTGTTTCATCTCCTTTTTTTCTCATCTGATTATCTACTTTGTTCGTCCACCATTCCACTGAAACTATTCTTTTTAATGACTTTCTTGTTGTCCTATCCAGCAGTCATCTGTAAATCCCTGCCTTACTTATTTTACATTATTTGAAAATGTTAACCACTCACTTTTTTAAAAAATGCTCTCTTCCCACGATCTAGGTATAGTAGGCATTTCTTTCCTCCTTTTTCTCTTGCCAGTTTATAGTTTCCTTCATAAGCTCTCTTAGCCTATTCATTCTATATTGAGGTCCCTCAGGACGCTAGGTGGAATTATTTTATCATTCTATATAGTCTCTGGTCTCATCCACAGACATACTTTCACTGATCTTCTATAGAAGGTCCACAGACCTTCCACTTTCACTGACTTTCTATACTTATGACTTCCAAATTCATCCATTAGAAGATTTCTCATAGTTCCAAACTCTGTATTCAACTGTCTTATGAACTCTGATCTTGAATATTCCACAGGCACTACAAGCTCAACATGTCCAAAACACAAAATTTTCAACCCTAACCATGCTGCAGGTCTTAAGTTTCCTATTTCAGTGAATTGCCAAAACCAAAGATCTGGTCACCATCCACAAAAATATATTCATGACATATATATATTTATATATATATATTTATGTATATAAAATGTGTGTGTTTGTGTATGTATAAATATATTCTTTAACAGTCAACATTTACTTCCTCGCTTTTATTCCCACAAATTCTCTGGTTTCTGTTCCCTTAATATGACTCAAAATCATCAAAATCTGTCTTTCCCACATACCCACCTTAGTTTAGGCCACCACCATTCTCACTAGTATAACTATAATAGCTATTTAACTGATTTATGTGCTTCTGATACTGTCTCCCATCAAATGTTTTTTTTTTTTAAAGATTTTATTTATTTTATTTTAACAGAGAGAGAACACAAGCAGGCAGAGAGGCAGGCAGAGGCAGAGAGAGGAGCAGGCTCCCTGCTGAGCAAGGAGCCCGATGTGGGACTCGATCCCAGGACACCGGGACCATGACCTGAGCCAAAGGCAGCTGCTCAACCAACTGAGCCACCCAGGCGTCCCCTCTCCCATCAAATGTTTTTTAAACTTTACCAGAGTAATATTTCTGAAATGCAAATCTGAACAACTGTCACTTCTCTAGTTAATGTCTTTTAACAGCTCCCAATTTCCTGTCAGACAATGTGGCAGACAAGGTCCTTTATTATCTTTTCTGTGGCATAAAAGAATCTTTCATTTCACAGTCTCAAATAGCCTCAGCCCCTTTGCCAAACATTTACGTTATACTCTCTCATTTAATGGATTATGAATATGCTATTCCATCTACCCCTCTCACGCAAGATTCTCAGTTCTGACCTCACTTAGATCCATAAGCCATAAAAGATCTCATCATTAGTCCAACAAGTGGTCCCTTACCCAATATGAAGGAATTATATACCCCTTTAATATAACATTTATTTCATCATCACTTACCACAGTTTTATACTCATATTATTGGTTTCCATCTGCTTCATATTAATAGGACTGTGTCCTGCTCATGTTATATCCATATAACCCAGCAGAATGTCAGTGATATAAAAGGTCCTCATTAAATACGGAAGAGCGGGAAGGACAAAGGTTGGTCTAGCATTCAAATACTAAATGAGGCCCCAAGGTAAATGTGTAAAAATCTAAAGGTTGACTTTTTAAAATCAAATACAGATAATATAGGAACTACAAGTAAGTAGCCTTTCTTATACAGGCTGGAAATTAGGAAACATGAGTTCTAACCCTGGTTGGGAGTAGCCATACCTTGAGCAAGAATCTCGTGACCAAGAATAACAAAAATGATAATAAATCAGTCAATATCAGCTGAACACCTAGAATGTGCTAGGTTCGATTATTCTAAGCACTATGGAAATCTGAAGTCATATAATACTTCTGACAATCCTATGAGGTAGGAATTACTAGTGTATACATTCTAAAGATAAGAAAAATAAGTCACAAAGAGACTAAGGACATTCCATAGTAAACAATTAAGTGACAAAGGCAGGCAGTCAGATTTCAGATCACCTGCTTGTAATTACTCTGAATGAGTGTTCACTTGATTTTCCCTTAAATTTTTAATTTGAAAAAGAGAGAGAGAAAGGTATGCATGCATGTGCGTGCACACACACATACACACAAAGGCTAAACTAAATTATTTCTAAGGAACCATCCAGTTATTATTTTTGTTAAATTAAATTTACTAACTTCAAATTTCAAATGGCATCTACGGGATGTGGGATCACCATTTCTACACTTTATGTGATTTTACCTAGTAATCATATCCCCTTTTAGTATTTGGTTTTTAAAGAGCATTTCACCATACTGAATTGCTTCTGATCGTCCATATGTCCTGAGGTAGTCTTGGAGTGCTCTTCACCTAATGTTTCCAACTGATGAACACACGATGTCCTTCTACTTACTCACGTTATTTTTAATTTCTTTCAGCCCTGTTTTGTAGTTTTCAGTAGACAAGTCTCTCACTTCCTTGGTTAAATTTATCGCTAGGTATATTACTTTTTAAGATCCTATTGTAAACTGAATTGCTTTCTTAATTTCTTTGTTGAATATTCATTGAGGGTGTATAGAAACAACTGATTTTGTGTGTTAATCTTTTAACCTACCACTGTGCTGAATTCATTTATTAGCTCTGCTATTGGCTATTTTTGACAAGGCACTGCAAGAAAGAGACAAACTCAGCAATGAGTTTACAAGAAAAGACAATTCACAAGAACTGAATTACAGGTAACAGAAAAAGTTCAGAAATCTGAGGACTTGCAGGAATAACCGACTTCCCAACCTCAACTTCTAAAAGAAATAACTGAGAGTCTTTGAGCAACAAAGACCAACTAAATTCAACCTTACAGCAATTATTAAACCAAGTGTGTGTTAGCCACACCCACTGTTGACAATTCAATTGATTAGTGTCTCTAAGCACAGACCCAACAGACAATCACAAGGCTGTGATTGTCCTGTATATACTTTCATTTGGAACAAATGGTTTGGAGGAAAGAGACCACCGGAATTTTCTCAACCCAGGTTTGATAAATGAAGTTATTTTTAATAAGGAAAATCTGTCCATTGAGATAGAATTGCTACATACTAATGATAGCTGTGCATTTCTGATTCTTCATCCTTCCTACTGAGAGTGTTTATAATAAATATCTTTATCTTGCCACTGTATACCAAATATGTTGAAGGTAAACAACATATATTTTAGTTTCTAGTTCTTTAAGTCAAAGGCTATAAAAGACTATATATCTAGACAAAGACTATATATCTAGACCTGATAATAGAGAGACTGTGGTCCATCATTCCCTACCATCTAAAGATCCTGGACTTTTGAGCTTGAGGCCATAGCTAGTCAGAACTTTCAGATTTTCTCCCAAGGAGACAGGTTGAGTAAATTTGCCTGTAAGATAGAGACTGGGAATATTTTGCAACCATAAGAGCCAACTGTGGTATAAATACTGGTGCTTACCAAATATTTCCTGAACTCTCCCTTTCAGATTCATGGTAGGATTTCACTACCTGACCCCATTATGATGAAGTGAAGCACTCTGGATATAAATTGAGAGTGGAAGTACCATTTCCAGTCCAGAATATTGAATTACTAGTAGGAAATTCGACTGGGTTTCTTTTCACTTTTCAGTGATAACAGGTAATATTCCCCATAGGACATATGCCACCAGGCCAGTTCCTAGGGTGAGGATGACCTGGGACCAAGCCCTAAGACGATCTTCAGTATATAGGTAGCATGAGTAAGATATAAATCTTTGCTGTGTGAAGCCAGAGAGTTTAGGATTTAACCTGGCCTACCTTGGCTAATACATGCTTTCTGCTGTTTCACAGTTCTGTGACCTTAATTCAACTCTGTGATTTTTCTGTCCATTTACAAAGTCATATACTTCATACCTCTGACAATCTGGTATTTTGCCACCCAAAAGAACCGTCATATTAAATTTATAAAATTCCCTGTGTATTTCCTCTTTCAAGCCATTTATTAAAATGATACTGAAAAAATTTAATAGAATTGACCCCCAATCTCAGTGATGGGATAGCATATTTATTAAGTCTCCATTTAAATTCTACCCCTTTGTTTTCCAAATTCTTAGTATAACTATAGTTATGCTTAGTATAACAAATTCTTAGTATAACTGTGTTTTCCAAATTCTTAGTATATTTTCTTCCCATGATATAAAAGACTTCCATTAAATAAAACTGGTTTTATTCTCACCTACCAAAATTCATGTTATTTACAAGTGTTGCTGGGAATTTCTTGAATATATTACTCATACTACAACACTTCCATAAATGCTCTTCAACTGATTATTCAGTGTAAATCAGCTAATAATCGTGTCTTTAATGTCTGCTAAGACATTAAATCAAGAAAAGAAACAAAAAATTCCATGAAAATATTCAAATAGAGACCAATGCCTACATGCAGCAAAAGGTAACTCAAACATGAATAAATGCCTTTAAAATCAAATATTATTTATGTCTTACGCTCCTAAAAATCATTTCACATGCCATAATACATTCATAGTCATCTCTCTGTCCCTGTCATTTGTTGAATAATATTATAACTCAGAAATTAACGTAAGAATTATCATTAGTGGGAGAGTCACATATTTTAGGCCTTTAGCTCTATTTTTAGTCTTTCGCCAAATTCCCAAACTTTAACATTAAGTTTACATAAGCATTTTTTTTTCCTCCAAAATACACCAAGGAAAGTAAATGGCACAGAACTGAATAAACAGTTATAGAGCTCTCAGGGGAGGCGAGTCAGAAGAAAAGTATAAATATATAATAGATGTGCAATTTTATTACCTGAGTATTTAACAACTCTTCACACTTGTGTGCTTGTTTCTCAATTGCAGAAATGTACTGTTTTTCAATAGCTTCTACTTGTTGCTTAACTGAAGACTGCAGTAGTGCCTAAAAACAAGCAAAAAAGGCATTTGGATCACAGACAAAACTTGGAGTCTACTGTTGGCACGAACAATTTTTTTGACAGTTGTACATATCTGAAATATGATACTTTTGTGCATTACAAAATACACATTTGTGAATATTGAACACATTCATATATAACCTATTTCAAGCTTTCAGTTTTAGGTTTTCCTATTGCCAACACTCTAGTTTTTTGGCTCAGATGTTACTTCCACACACCTTCTCCTTAGAAAAGGCCAAGTCAGAGAAGATGATAAAGAGGGTGAGTAGTTTTGTTAAATATAAATTCAGTTTAGTGAAGACCACACAGGATGAGGAGTGTATGAAAGCTGCTGAAGAGAAAAAAAAAAAAGAAAGAAAGAAAGAAAAAAAAACAGACATATTTCACTGGCTGACAAAACTCCACATCCTCTCGGCACACTGTAATATCCCATGGGCCAAGCATGATCTTCAAGACCACAAGTCAAGTAAAAGCAGATGGAAACTCTGAGAATTTCATACATAAAAGAACTGCCCCCCAGGAAGTTCACGCCCCTAATATAAAAAGGTAGAAGTCAAAGTGTGGAAGTCAGAATCTCAAGGCAGTGTTCATAAAAAGTAATAAAACATGGGAGACTGGACAAACTGAAGTGAGTAAAGTAAATGCTGGAACCTGAGTCGGTTAAATATGAAGACATTAACACTGTTCTAAGGGAAGCCAAATCAGCATTTGAAGACGTTCCACCCACTCACTTCCGTATTGGAAATGCTTAGAACATTATCTTTTTTCTTTTTATTAAAGCATTATATGTTATACTTAATGTGTTCCCAATATTACATTACAAGTTATTTATAAATCCTAAATCATTCTAAAATATGTACTCAACCATATACATAAGAATTCTTTAGCAAATATTCTATTTTTGAAGGTCTATCTGGATAATAAACTACTCATAATCAAAATAGTAAGTTGAAACAGACACATGTCTTATAGAAAACAGACCTTTGGCATGTTCACCAAGAAAAGAAAAATAAGCCAAAATCTCTTAAATAATCTCTGTTTTGAAAATAGATTTACTTGGTTGGAAAAAACATGCATTAAGGAACTAAATAAATATGCACATATTTTTAAAAATGGAGACAAAAATATTTTTTTAAACCTCTGCATAAGTCTCAAGTTTTCAGATAATTAACCTTCTTTTGCAAATGTTAGACTGTCTGATGATGCTACCACTCCCCTATAATACAATACTTGTCACTCTGAAGGTGCATAATTACTAGCAAATTAGTAAGGGAAAATAAAATTCTGACTGAGGTTTAACTAAAATTTAGAGAAGCGCTTAATAAAAGTGCTTCAACCCTTCATTTATACATTAGATATCCTCTAAAGATTCCATGATCATTAGTTTACATAAGGCCCCCAAATTTAACCTCTTAAACCGTGACTAACGTAAAATTATTAATTAACTTTGGCAAAATATAATATAGTATTTGTTGGACTTCAGAAAACTTAAAGGACATTAGAGTTATAGATAATTCTCTTGGGTCTATTCACATCTTCTGTAGATAGAAAAATGCCATTCTCTTTTTGGGTCTTGGATACGACAGAATTGTTTTTGTTTAATGGAAAGAACTGTTTCCATTTTGCTATTTGCCATGGTTTCAAATAATCCCACAGTTTAAATACCCAATTTTAGTAGATTATATAGATTAAACAGATTTTTAGCAGACTGTATCCTTTGGAGAAACAGGTAAGCACAGGGGAGGGGCTCCTGGGTGCTCAGTTGTTAAGCTTACAGCTCTTGGTTTCTGCTCAGGTCATGATCTCAGGGTGGTGAGATTAAACCCCTGCATTGAGCCCTGTGCTGAGTCGGCCTGAGATTCTCTCCTTTTCCCTTTTACTTCCCTTATCCCTTCCCCTCTGTCCCTCTGTCCCTCTCCCTACTTGCACATGTGCATGTGGTCTCCAAGATAAATAAATAAAATCTCAAAAAAAGAGAAACACAATGGAACAGTATTTTTTCTAGTGATTGATTTATACACCATATACTCATTCTCTCCCAGTGAAGGAGGCAAGCATGATAATATAGTGAGTCAAGTAAGAGTCAAAGCTATGGTTATGGAGTGTGGTGAAAAGCTATGCAGAAGTGACCAGCCTTTCATTTAGTTTAAACCTCCCATCTTAGCACCTTTCAGTTACTTAAATCCATATAAACCCATATATAAACCCATATAAAAGAGACATGAAGGTATGTACTAGGAATACAAAGATTAAAAAAAAAAAGGTCTAGCCTGAGTTCAGTCTGCTGTGGACGAGAAACATTCTCTAGATAACCACATATCATAGGTATATGTGAGGTATGTTTCAAAGAAAAGATGCCCGAAGCCTACCTGTAATGCTCACTGTTCTATGTAAAGAATATTAAATAGATAAGAATAGCCACAGTTAAGAGTGGAGGCAAGAAAGCAGCAAAATAAGCAGGTGCCAAATATTTAAAAAATATATGCAATAACAAAACTGTCTAAAAATTTGGCCTAATACTACTGAACATTGTATTATTAGTGTCACAGGCCAAATGAAAGACGTAATTTCCAAACACTTTCCTTACAACTATATTAATCATTATGGACACACTACAAATACAAATTGATACTGGACATCTCTTTATACAGCATGATCTATCTTTACATAACTGGATACTTATTTTCCAATGTAATATACCATAATAATTGCCTTTACATTTCTTGTGTATCTTAAGTATAAAAATGAATGATAACCTTAAAATTTCCCTGCAATTTATTTTTTCCTCTGTAATTGTGTCTACAAACATTAAAGATACAAGGAACAACGCTATAAATACATATATGAAAGTATTATTTCCTTTATAAACTATTTTAACTGTTCTCAACAAATACAAAAAGCATTAAGAGTATGTAGAGGCAGAAAAACAAAGATGTACACAAACATCCTATAATGATAAAATGCTATTAAAGGTAGGGAAAGTTTTATTAATTTTCAACGTATTTATGTTTTAGCCTCAGTTCTGTCAGAAATGGATAGTGTCATCCCAGGGGATTTAACTCATTGAGCTTAAGGAAAACCAACAGCCATCTTTTTTTAAGAAGAATCTGAAATATGCAAACAAGATTGCAGGTTCCTTTAATACAGGACCTTACTCATCTTTAGATATCACACACAGCTTCCCACAGAGTTACTTATACACAGGAGACACAGGCAATAGTTACCTGATGAATGATGATTCTTGCACTAAGATTAATATTTCTAAAAATCACTAAATTCTACTCCTGAAACTAATACTATGCTATATTGTAACTAACTAGAATTTAAAATAAAATCTTGAAAGAAAAAAAATCATAGTATGCATGGTACCAATATTCACTGGAAAGTTCACTAGCTTCAAATTATAACTACCAAATTCATTTACCAAATTTGTTACTAAGTACATTTAATCTCTACCAGGGGTTTTAATTTTTTAAATTATTATTTTAGACTAGAAGTATCCACCCTTTCTACCTCATAGAAGAAATTTTGAATAAATAAAATGAAGTGTGTGAAAAGAAAGTATACCATAAATTCTACAATTATTAGACCCATAGAAAACAAACAGACGAAGTCAAAACCACCCCGCCCAACCATTACCCATAAGCAGTAGATATATATTTTAATGGAATTAAATATACGCTGGAATTTAAAAGAACTATAGCCAAAGTAGACTACTACAATCTAAACTACAGTCCGCTGTCTCAGCAAATCCACAGTTTTTCTTCTCCTCTGAAATAGCCCAATTCTTATAGATTTGATCCAGCCTCATCAAATTAAATAATGTGGCCAGATTTGTAAAGCAGATGTGTCTAAAGAATCAGATTGTGTCCAAAACATTAATATCATGTTGATATTTAGTATACAACCTCAAAAGAACAAGTTGTAGCTAATTTTAGTCCAACAGTAATTAGATGATTTTTAAAAGCCACCCCCAAATTTTCTGTATCAATCCTCTGAGTCATACTTAACAAATGGAGAAAGGTATAAAGCTATGGGGCAAGCTGGAAGCAAAACATAGAATAAGCAGCCCCTCTAAATTTAAGCCCTAGAAGAACAATCTTTAATTCACTCATGTGCCTACTCAATACATCTACAATAGCACCTAACACACTGATGACATTATTAAACAAATATGTGTTGAATGAACTGCAGAAATGTCAAGACTTTGGCATGTCCAAGCCTGATTATTTGCCTCTTCATAGAGAAACTATTAAAACTTTGATGTTAATGATGTCTGTAATTGTATTCTTAGTTCAGCTTTTTGACTACAGAAGTATAGACTAATTGTTATAAAGCGTCATTTGAAATCAAGCACAATTTCACCTTTCTTGAAAAAATATCAGTTTGCTTTTCAAAAATTTCTTTCAGATCTTTTCCAATTTTTAACTAAAAATAAAGTAAGCAAAATAAAATGTATCTGGAAAATGAATAAGTTAAAACTCTGAAGGGATACTTTCATTTTTTTTTCTAGTAAAGTGCTTTTTTTTAAGTAAAATATTACTTTAAATTTTGCAAGGCTTTTAAACTATTAGCACATCTTATAATATAACCTCAACTTTTCTAACATATTGCAAGTGAGTTTGTTATTCAAAAGGAGAGCCTCCTTGACTGAGATACACATGGAAAAATGACGAATCTGTCATTTCACCAACCAATTCATCCATTTTCCCCCCATGAATTCTACATCCCTGTTTTACAGATAAAGAAACAGACCCTGAGGTTAAGAAACAGGCCCCAATACACATGAAAAGACTCAACGGAACAAAGAACTGAATTCAGATCCACCCACTTTGTTCCTGGTTTGTCTTAGCTGTTTCAAGCCAATAAAGCAGATTTCTCTTCATGAGCTAAGCACATACTCTCTTTTTACAGCCACTTAATTATTTGTTCATTCTTCATTTATTCAACGAATATTTACTGAATGCACACTTCATTCTAGACACTTTCTAGGAGCTGGGGATACAGAGTGAAGAAAACAGATGTGAGCCAGACTATCCTAAACCTACATTACTGGCAAGGGGATACAGAGAGTGGGGAGAACAAGGAAGTTTGGAACGTAGACAGCAAACCATTTCTGTTGGTGTTACTGGCTGTTAAGAAAATAAAACAGGATAAAAAGGAAAAAAAATGGAAAAGGAAATTTTTAGAAAGGATGGTCAAGAAAGAGCTCTATGGAGAAGCACAAAGAGTTGTCACCAGCAAACAAAAATTCAGTCATATAGAATGTCTGGGGGAAGAGCATTTCCATCAAAGAGTACAAAGTCCAAGGGTGGGACTAAGGCTGATGATCTCAAGAACTAGCAAAAAGCCATATGAGTGTAGATCATATGAACTACAGAATTCCATCAGATGCTACAGCTATTGCTGACTTCTTTTTATCCATAACCAGGTCAAATTTCTCGCCCGGGGCCTGCGTTCTTATTGTCCCCTAGACCCAAAAAGTGAATCAGTGATCAGAAAAGTGGCTAGAGGACCAGAATCATGGAGAACCATGAAAAGACATCTTCATCCTATTCTAACTGCAGTGAAAAACCTAAATGACTTCAACAAGGAAGCATCTATAATCTGATTTTTTTTTAATATTTTTGAACAGCACTGCAAAGTACCAAAAGCACTCAAATATTATCAAAGCTTTCTACATCATTGGACAATTTGTGAAAGAATAAAAATATGTAGCATTGATCTTTGTGGGCTACTCATATACAAGTAAATTGGGAACTTATAATTAACGTACCATGCATAAACATTTTTTTTACCCAGTAAAAGTAAGAGTAATGCAATTTTCCTCTCTGGTAATGAAGGGTTAATCCTAACAAGAACAAGCTGAGTGTTTTTCCTATTCTCACAAAAAGTGCCATAGATACAAGTATATCTGGCAAATAATACTTGAACTTCATCTGGACACTAGAATTTAAATAAAATCTTGAAAGAAAAAAAATCATAGTATGCATGGTGCCAATATTCACTGAAAAGTTCACTAAGCTTCAAATTATAACTTCCAAGTTCATTTACCAAATTGTTACTAAGTACATTTAATCTCTACCAGGGGTTTTAATTTTTTAAATTATTATTTTAGACTAGAAGTACACCATGCAATTCTTCTACAATACTTAACTTTATCTATTTTATAAATTAACTGGAAACAAAGACTATAAAAATGAAGACATAGTGTCCAAATGATGGCAGCTGACTAGATTTGGCTCCAAATGCTGAGTTTGGTTTCTAACTTGTCTTAATGTTCAATGACTCTCAACTAATCAGAACTTATCTCTTGCCAATTTTGGGGTCTAAGACATCAATCTATAGCTCTGATGGCTTGTAGTGTGGAGGAAAAATGATAGTTTGAGATATCGCATGTCATATAACCAGATATTATACATGTCTGTCTGTCTGTCTGTATGTATGTATGTACTTAAAGATCTCTGATGAGTGACCTAGTAATCCAGTTGAGGTATATATATATATGGATGTCTTAGAAGAGAACATTAGGCTATCCCTGAAAATGATAGTTAAACATTTTAGAAAATTTTGGGGGGATAAAAAAAGAAATAATGTGATTAAAACCTATCATTGACAGGTGATTTAAATGTGCATTGTAAAAAGGAATAGGGAGTCATAAATCTCTAGAATAAAGACTTTGATCTGAACTTAAGGCTTTCATTTACTCAAAATTGGCTCCAAATTCAAGTATAGGTTCATGGTCTCCTACTACCCAGGCTGACAGAAATTAGGTCCTATAAATTCAAACCTTGGGGAGAATGAAGGTGCATGTTTCTCCAAAGTATGTCTGAGGAGTGATAGTGATGGATTTAGTCATGCTTTTTTTTAGAAAACAGGACAGAAACAACTACCTAAAATTATGGAAAAAATGGATTAAAAAAATATTTCTCTCTTCCTTTTCCTTCACTTAAAAAAGGAAAATTAAGAAGGTCATGTTGAGTCTGTTGAAAATTTATGCTTTTACAGATCTCAACTATTTGGAATTGCAGTGATTCTCAGGTTTTTCTATGTATTTGAATTATAGTGCCGTGGTACTATACAATTCAAAAAGAAAAATGTTAAATTATGGGTGTAGATCTAAACATGGAAATTCAATATAGTCTAGCCATGTTATAAAGTGCTTTGGAAGCTGTGAAAGCCAAAGAAAATCTTTGGGACAGAGGGAATCATTCCTGTTGGCCTTGCTGTTAAGGGATTCTAGTAACATAAGAGTTGTTACCTCAAACACCACAAAAGTCTCCCAGTGAAAATTTCTTTTGTGCCATGGACAACACATTAAAATTAAGAAGTTTCTAAAATTAAGCACAGCACAGAGGTTCTGCATGTCTGCCTCTGGACACTTTAAACTTCTGAAAAGCTGCCACATGGATGTGCCTCACCCTCAGATGCCACAATACTGTTCCTTGTGACTTGAGTAAGAGCTACAGTGTTTCAGTGAGAGAGAAAAGAGTTTCAGTGAGAGAAAAGAGAAGAGAGTTTCAGTGAGAAAGAAAGAAAGAATGAGAAAGAAAGAAAGAAAGAAAGAAAGCAAGAAAGAAAGAAAGAAAAAAAGAATTGTGACTAAATGAAGCACCTGGTTACACTAAAGAACTATGCATCTCATGGAAAAAAGGGAACCCATCTGAATGTTGGAAATATTTGGCTTAAATGCACATGCATTAATGTTCCAAGGAGGCAGTGTAATTTGTTGAATAGAATCCTGCAACAAGGTTTGAGTGACCTGGCTTTTATATAAAACTCTTCCTCAGCTTATATGTGTTTGATAAAGCACTGTGCTTCTCTATATCTCAGATTCCTTATCTCATAAATGGGGAGAATAACAGAGTTTCTTCTCTGACAATGATAAAGGAGTACTATGAAATTATGACTTAGTTCAATTCTTTATATTGATACTTCAAAATAGGACTATTCTAACCATTTGCTGGTATCTGAGAACTAAATTCCTCACTTTTTCATGATAAATAAAACGGATGCTATGTGGATTCTAGTTAGGATCAACATTATTTTTTTATTACAAGATTTAAGATCATTCAAGTGAAGAATTTTCCTCCAAACTAATCAAGATGCATCATTCACGAAATATAGATCTCAAAGATTAGAAAAGAATGTGTTTTCCTACTGTAAAGCTATCAACATGGAGAGAGATGAGAGGTTTCATGAAAACCAATTTTATTAGAGGACATATTGACAAAGATTAAATTTTCCTTTTTGTTTTCTTTTGATCATAAAAAGAATAACATTGATGATAAGGTAAGATCCTTGAACTGGGTTCTTTTCCAGTTAAAAGTTAGCCATATATTACAGAAATGATAAAATTTAAGGTGATGTGTAAAATATTTCAAATTTACCAGACTGGGCACCCAACAATTAAAAGTCCCATCCCCAGGAACAAAGCAGGTGCCAAGGGCCTCTTGCAGTGCCAACCTCTAGCTTGATTGTACAGGGTGAGGGAGAAGTCTCAGAGGAAGGGACAAAATGAATTAAAGTGGTTCAGGAGAACTGTTAATATACTAACTGCTATGGAAGTATTTCACTATTAGAAAATGGCACAAAGTGGTGCTTGCTGGCTAAACATCAGCCTACATTAGGTTGTTAGAGTGGATTAATTACTAAAAACATTTGGTTACATGAATATCCTGCTAAACGAAAAAAAGAATAACCCTTGAACTTGGTACTTCCTTGTCTTTTGAATTTTATACTGCATACATATGTTACCCTGTCAAAAAATATTTTGAAAATAATAGAGTAAATCCTTCTATGGCCTAATAATTTATCCTTGGTATAAAAATCTGTATTCTTATCTAGAAGTATCCCCAAAGCTGATTAACAAGAACTTAAAGATAAAAGCAGCCCTCTGCTATGATACTGGGTTGCACACTAATTATAAATGTCACAGATTTCGCAACATGCTACTCTTCCAAATTTCACTGGTTATCACAACTCTGCTTTCCTTCCTCAGAGTCTGTGTTTTACAGTTCAGAGGAAAGAATACAGTTAACAATTCCTTTCTTACATCCTTTCAAACAGGCAAAAGATTTAAAAAATTAAAGCAGCTTTTTGTGTACATACCCTCATCTGGACATAGAAAATTAAATGAGTATATGAATAACTTTCACCAGTATATCTTTTCTGCCTCTAGGAACTATGGTATGCAGTCTTTTACTAGCTGGAATATTGGTAGCCAATAAAAAAAAATGAATAACAATAAATCTATAACACACACACAAATCAATTTTTCCCCTAAAGTCTAATTAGATAACACTTTTCAAGCACTAAGACTGAAAATGCGTGAATCCAGATAGACCTTGATAACAATTCAGTTCATTGGAATAAGAAGAGATTAAGAACAACATAACTGATACACTACATTGACTGTAATAGTTACAGAAATGATACACTTAGGGCGCCTGGGTGGCTCAGTGGGTTAAAGCCACTGCCTTCAGCTCCGGTCGTGATCTCAGGGTCCTGGGATCAAGCCCTGCATCGGGCTCTCTGCTCAACAAGGAGCTTGCTTCCCTCTCTCTCTGCCTACTTGTGATCTCTCTCCTCTCTGTCAAATAAATAAATAAAGTCTTAAAAAAATGATACACTCTACGAATACCACTATATAATCACTCTTCCAGCATCATTACTAGATATAAAAACCTGTTGAATAAGCTTGGATAAAAGGAAGATTTGAAAAAAATTGCTATCCCATGAGAACAGGTCAAGCTTCATTCTGGTCAATGTGGAAAGACAATATTATTCCGGACGGAAGGTACTTATGACAGAGTAGCCTGGATTTTTATGATAATAAGCAAAAATCTGTAATTAATCAACAACACTCAGGTGGTTAGGACTGATACTGATAAAACTTTCAAATCTCATCAACACTAGTTTCAAATATTAACCTGATGTGAGATAAAAAAGTGAACCTATGGCATTCAAAGTACATTTTAGAAGGTAAGCCAAAAATAACCAATGGGAATAAGGCAGGTCTTACGTGTCTTAAGAAACAGCTAATTACAAAAATCCTACTCAAGTTTTTTTTTTTTTTTTTAATCTTTGGAGGTATTTTTCAAGATCTGCTCTGCAGCAAAAATTTGAAATATATATCCTTAGTACAGTATGAAATATTCCTCCCTTCATTCCTGTGACTGTCAGGCTGATATACCAGTCATACTATGAAAAAGCAAGCTTTAAACATATATTAGAACAAGTTCTCCTGCAAGATTTCCAATGCCTTTTGGTTTTGGCCTGGCTGGAAAAACCACAAGAATAGCCTTGCATGCAAAATTTTGGCTTAGCCCAAGAAACTCGGAGGCACAGAAGAACTATTCTCAACTACCAAACTTTCTCAATCCTCTACTGAGGTTAAGTTTAGTGGGAGGGATAAGAAGGGACAAGCCAAGTCGTTAGTTCCAAACCAATCACTAGTATCTAGCATGCTGTTAGGCCAAAGTCTATTGGCAACAGCAAACATCCGTATTTGTCCAGGAAAAATCTGATCATACGATAAAAGCTGGAATTTATGAGAATCCTTGTTCAATCAAATAACAGAAACTATAAATTTATTTCATACCTTTGGGTTAACAAAACAATGGAATTAAAAAAAAAAGATATGATAGATCTCACACATCTTAATACTTATTTCTCCCCTCTCTGCATAAAAAGTCATCAATCTTTAATCGAGGGAAAATATCAAAAGAAGAGAAAACAAAGTTGTTCCCCCCTCCTTGGAGCAGAACTTTATACAATACAAGTAATTCTACACCCTGGGAAAAACTGTTCTCCTAGATGTAATATGCTCTCTCTTATAAACTAGTACAAACAACTCAAGAGTTCAAATAAAATACTAGCAAGTAGATGCTTTTGAAAAATGGAGTCCAGCAGGCATGCAATACTCCACCCTGGCATTTAACATATGGTACATTGCAAAATTCAAAGCAATCCTTATCAAAAGGTACTTCAGACATACTTAAACTTTACAGAAAATGCAGAAGATGGACATTCTCAATAAAGCCAAGGTTCGCTGACATGGGAAATGAATTCATCAAGAATTTCAATCAAGATAACTTCAGAAAAACTTCAGTTTATGTAACAATTTTGTATCATTTTCCACCATGAGTAGCAGAAAGTTCATGTGCCCAATACATTAAAACTCTGGTGTATTTGATTTAATACTCTCATACTTAAGCATAACAAGAAAACAAATATATCAGAAAATTCTCTTCATGAGATGTTCTTAGACTAGAGAAGAATCTACCCATTCTTATTTTCTCATTAAAATAGTCCAGACAGTACTTATAAGCACTACTCATGTGTCAAGCACTCTTTGGGTTTTAGCATCTGGTTTACAATATACAGAATTTAAGATCATCACATCAGTCAAGATTCAGAAACAAGGTAAAAGAGGAATGGGTGTGTGTGTCCAAATGTCTATTTTAGTGGAGACGTCTTGAGATGTGCAGATACAGTTTTGTAAATATACTTTGCCTGACCAAATGTGTGCATACAAAACACCAGGGGAGAAAAAAAAGCTCTAAATTTTGAGAAGTCTGCATATAAAACTTTTCTAGTTTTAAGATGAATGTGATGACCAGGAACTAATTTTCATATCACCAAAAAAGTGACACAGAAAATGTTTAGATGAGGCATTCACAAGAGGGCCTAGACATATAATACATGCTAAGTCAGTACTGTCATAATTTAATTGGTATTTGCATTTTTCTTTTTTGCCTTTTTCAGGCTATTCTGATCACCATTTTTGCTAATCTGTCAACTATGTCAAAATTCAATAAATTTCAATACTCTCATACTTGCTATGATTTGAAAGATATCTAAATTCCTTACATTTAAACAACAAAAACAGAGTATAATTTAATTTTAAAAACACACACATTGTGACAGAATCAAGAAAATAACCTGTAAATGTAACTTCAGGATGAAATTAAAAACTTTTGTATAGAAGATTTTCAAAAGGGAAAACTCTTTTTCTAACTTCTCTACCTTAAAGCAAACACCACATACTCACACTCACAAACACATGTGTGCGTGCGCGCACACACACACACACACGCGGAAGGGGGAGGAGTCTGTTGTCGCTGTCTACATACAGTAGCAAAACAAAAATGTTAACCAAGAAATATGTTATTATATTTGTGTCAAATTGGAATTTTTAATGAACTAGGCTCAAAGTAAGATAAAATAAAAACAACATGTTGAACTTGATTTCTTGAGGACTTTCCACTCACTGTAACAGCATGTTAGCAATAGTTCCAGTTTTGAACTTCAGCACACTGAGTCAACTACAGCTGCCTTTGGAAAATTCTCTCCAATTAATAAATTGAAAAGAAAATTCAATTTAAGAATGTGTCAGCATCTAAAATAGCTTTAGCTCCAGCACTTAATTACACTGCATTAATTGAATACATGTATAATGAGATACTTCTGAAAAGAGAAACAAGCAACAAACACATCTGTGTAAGACATGGAGAGAGTGAGATACTTTCTCTTTAAAAGATAAGACATCTTATTCCTTCAGTTATAGAATTACATCTGTTTTAGCAAATATACCTGTATTTTTCCACATATGACTTTCTTTGATAGTTCTTCTCTGGTATTATACCAATCCTCCACTATAAAGAAGATTTTTCTTACTGTGATCACTAATCCCACATTGAGAAAAACAAGACACAAGTTAAAAAAAAAAAAAACCACAAAAGCTTAATGTAGAATAAATTCTAGGTTTTTAGTCACAGCTTAAACTTTTGCTTCTTCTTTAACTTTCAAAAACAAAGAGTCCATCCTACAGTCATTTAAATTCTGTTAGAGTATCTCTTATCTTTCTTGTACAGAAGATTTTCCCATTGGTTTCAATGGGAAACACACACATATACACAACCTGGACAGGTTCAATATTAGATGACAAAAATGGGGAAATAATGGCAACAGGCTGAAACAGAATATTTTCACAGGCAAATAAATATGAAGGAACAAGACAATGAAATTTTTTTAAAAGACTTTATTTATTTATTTGACAGAGAGGAGAGAGATCACAAGTAGGCAGAGAGGCAGGCAGAGGGAGGGGGGAAGCAGGCTCCCTGCTGAGCAGAGAGCCTGATGCAGGGCTCAATCCCAGAACCCTGGGATCATGATCTGAGCTGAAGGCATAGGCTTTAACCCACTGAGCTACCGAGATGCCCCAAGACAATGATTAACTCACCCTTACCACTGGGGTAGTAGAATGACTTTTAGAACTTTAAAGAAAATATGGATACTTAGATACCATCAATAACAAATAATTTCGAATTTCTAAAAAGGAAATCTGCCTTGGCATGTGCATTTTAAAAAATCGTCACATGGCACCTGGGTGGTTCAGTTGGTTAAGTGTTTGCCTTCACCTCAGGTCATGATCCCAGAGTCCTGGGATCAAACCCCAAGTTGGGCTCTCTGCTCAGCGGGGAGCCAGCCGGCTTCTCCCTCTCCCTTTGCCCCTCCCCCTGCTTGTGTGCTCTCTCTCAAATAAATAAATAAATCTTAAAAAAAAATAGCATCATGAGTAATTTATTACATGCTGCAAACGGTGAGAACCAAAGGGTTAAGAAATCCTGATCAGTGAAAACTGTTAAAGTCATCTTAAAGCAAAAAGCATTATAGTAATAACTACTCATTATCTTAAAAAAAAATTAAGATAGTCTACATCATGAGTAATAATCCTTGATAGAGAAAACTATAGACATTTAAGAATTGTTAAGTCTGAGCCAGTGTATATAATGAAGAATGACAATTTAAAGACAAAAGACCAATTAAAAAAGTAAAGGAAAATTCTTAAGTAAACAATCTTAGATGTGGCATGCTCCTATGGAAAGCCTTCCAAGATCTACATTTACTTTACTGTTGTTAATTATCAGGATAAAAGATTTTTAAAATCATGACATGGAAGAAAAAGTAAATAAAATTAAGTAAACATTATGGGAAAAGTTGGCATATATAGCACATTAGTTTGATTTGAGCTTTGTTTTCTTCTGTACTTTAGCAGAATTTCACATGGCCTTTTCATCAATCTGGAGCAAGCTATTTATTTTCTAAATGAACAGAAGAATGCTGGCTTTTTAACAGGAGCCCAGGAATATGAAGGGCTGGTTCATAATCTCTTTCCCTTAAGTGGATATTTCTAAAAAGAAAACTGAAACAAGAATTCACAATGTATCATTTTAAAAATTAATCTCATTACTAATTAGCTGTAAAATAATGATAATGCATTGAAACTGCTATGCTAGAAAATATGGTATAACAATGATAACTATAACAACTAATATTTATTAATAGCATTATTATTAGCCAAGCAATATATGTTATCTCACTGGATCCTTTCAACACTCCTATGAATAGGCTTTACGGTTTATTCCTCCATTTATTCAAAAGGAAATTAAAATTCATATGTAAGAAACTGCCCAAGGTCATCCTGTTACTAAGTACCAGAGCTGGGGCTTTGATCAAGGCCCGTCTGACTTCAAAATAATCAGTTAGCTCTACTAACAGAAGTACTTGGCAGTCCCAATGTAGAAATTTTTGCAGAAATGCAACACTCTTTTGGGAATTCATAGATTAAAAATATATAAATTATTATATATCATTACTAAAGATAGAAAAAGATAAGAATATGAGTACATAATACATAATGATAGTACAAAATAACTTTGGATCTCAAAGTTGTTTAAATACGGATTTTTACCAAATTCCTGCAGTGGGTGGTTTGAAGTTGTAAAAACAGAATTGAATTCCAATTTGATAAAGTCAGCTAATCCATTAAACACATGTATACCTTGTTTTACTGTGTTTCATCTTATTTGCTTCACGGATATTGAGTTTTTTATACATTGAAGGCTTGTGGCAACCCTGTGCGAAGCAAGTGTATCTATGTCATTTTCTCAACAGCAATTCCTTACTTTGTGTCTTTGTGTCACATTTTGGTAATTCTCATTATTTCAAACTTTTTCATTATTATTATGTTGAAGTTGCTACAATCTCATAAAAAAACTTTAGCAGATGAGGAGTTCTTCCTTATGGATGAGCGAAGAAAGTGGTTTCCTGAGGTGGAATCTACTCTTGGTAAAATGCTATTGAGATTGAAATGACAAGAAAAATATTACATCAACTTAGCTGATAAAGCAATGAGAAAGTTTGAGAGGATTACCTCCAATTTCGAAAGAAGTTCTACTGCAGTTAAATGCTATCAAACAGCACTGCATATTACAGAGAAACATTCAGAGAAAGAAGAATCAATCAATGCAGCAAACTTCACTGGTGTCTTATTTTAAGAAACTGTCACAGCTGCCCCAACCTTCAGCAACAACCACCCTGATTAATCAGCAGCCATCAAATTCAAGGCAAAACCCTCCACCAGCAAAAAGAAATTATGGGGGCACCTGGGTGGCTCAGTGGGTTAAAGCCTCTGCCTTCGGCTCAGGTCATGATCTCAGGATCCTGGGATTGAGCCCCACATCGGGCTTTCTGCTCAGCAGGGAGCCTGCTTCCCCCTCTCTCTCTGCCTGCCTCCCTACCTACTTGTGATCTCTCTCTCTGTCAAATAAATAAATAAAATCTGAAAAAAAAAAAAGAAATTATGGCTAGCTGAAATCTCAGATGATGGTTAAGCATTTTAGCAATAAAGTATTTTTAATTGAGGTATGTATTTTTCTGGACATAATGCTACCACACACTTAACAAACTACAGCATGGTGTAAACATAACTTTATATGCACTGGGAAACTAAAAAATTCATTTGAATCACTTTATCGCTATATTCACTTTATTGTGGTGGTCTGGAACCACACCCACAATATCCCCAAGGTATGTCTACATGGGGCTAATTAAAGGTGAATCAGAATTTTCAATTCTTTGTGAAAAGTTGAAATCCTAACACAGCTTATTTCTATTTCTTAATTAGAAATTGTTGATCACATCATTTGGGAGCTTTAATAAGTGCTATTCCATTTGAGTGGTATTAGGTGCACAAAATGTGCTAACCAAATGAATTAGAACTTATGGGTTTTTTTTCTTTCATTTGATTACCAATGTAAAAAAAAAAGGAAGATTAGCATTTAAATCATTAAGCTTTAAATTAGTATTTGAATCCATGGTAATTCGCTGAAAAAAACCCAAAGCATATTCTAAAATTTGTAAGTGCTATGAAATCAGAATTTACACATGTAAAAGTCACATTTTAGAAAAGCATTAGAAAAAGAAATCAGCAACGATCCAAAGGCTGATATACTCATATATGGCAAGACTATGTACACAAATCCTTAACTCTTGTCAATACAGTGAGAAATACAAAGAATCCCATGGCTTCTAGATATTCACTGATCCCAGGATAACTTGTTACATAAAGAACATACATAATAAGTAATCACTATTTTAAATACGTATTAAAAGAAATAGGGGGAGGTGGGCTGGGATTTCTGGAATAGTAATGTTAAGAGCTCAGGGAATCCTCTAACCTGATGTATCTTTTAAGCAAAAACATTCAAAGTCTCTGGATATTTATCAAAGGGCTTACAATAAATTGAGCAAGGTTTATTAAACAAAGTTTATAGAAACCTTGTAAGAACAGAGGGAAGTTACAATACTCAACCTGGGACTTCACCCATCCACCCACAGCTGAGCCTTCCAGAAGAACTGTTTCAACAGGCTCAGCGGCTGAGTGACAGTTCCCATCCTCCCCAACCTATTAGTGTAAAAATCATTCCTGGTGGTCTTGGCAGCTGGTGAACATTAATAGATTCTATGTTCCATAGCTCTGTACTGCAAGAGGCTTACATCACATAAATAGGGCAGCTGGTAAAAAATACATTCTTTCCTGCACAGCTCTGTATTGCAGGACGGCTGCTCGGTTGGGCTCAGAAGACAAATGCCAGTTCCCATCTCTAGTACATTCTTGAGGTAAAAGAACTCTTCCAGAGATATTTAACAGCTATAAACACTGGACAATCCCTTCCTCATGAACTCCGTTTTACAGATCTATACTGAGCAATGGTGGCAGCCATGTAGCAGAATAGTACCTACCCTGTTTCCCTCATGCATAGCTCCAGCTGTGAAAGGAGGATCTGGGTGAGGAAGCCAATGAAGAGCAAATGAAGCATCCTATTCTTCCAGGGCCTGTGCGCAGTCCATAGTATTATGACAGGGAAGGATTATAGCAAGGCTCTGGCACACAAGTTACCGTATCAAAGGGAATGATCTATAACTGATGTATAACTGGATCAAGCTGGGAATCAAGGAATCCCCTAGGGCACTGTCAAAAACAATAGAGCAATAAACTAGAAATTAACAGAAACTAACAGCTACTTATGACAAAACATAGACAAGTCAGAATCACAAAATAGAGTCCAGCAAAGAGGTAGTTAAAGAGAGCATGGTTCTAAAACAGTCATTTCTGGTAGTCAGAAAGAATATGTAAATATCCACTTTGCTCTACAGAAGCTGCACAAGTCAAAAGAAATTAACTTCACTAAATAACCAACAAATAAAAGCACAAAGTCTTCCACGGACTGAAGACACAAAGCTGCTACTATATTTTATCTAAAATGTCTAGTTTTCAATAAAAAATTACTTGACATGGAAAGAACTATTAAACTGTGTAACATAAACAGGGAAAACAGGAGTCAACGGAAACTGCCTTTGATGTGGTCTAGATGTTACTTAGCAGAAAAAGACTTCAAAGTACCTATTCGAAAAAATGTTCGAAGAACTAAAGAAAATCATGCTTAAATAATTAACATCTCGTAAAATTCACGCTATCAATAAAGAGGGAAATCATGCAAAAGAAATAACAGGAAATTCTGGAGTGGAAATGTAAAACAACAAAAATGAAAAATTCTGTAGGCAAAATGCTATCAAACAGCACTGCATGTTACTGAGAAATCATTTATAAAAGGAACAGTCAATCGATGTGGCAAACTTCACTATTGTCTTATTTTAAGAAATTGCCACAGCCATCCCAACCTTCAGCAGCCACCGCCCTGATCAGTCAGCAGCCATCATCATGAAGGCAAAACGCTTCACCAGCAAAAAGATATTTGGCTAGATGAAATCTCAGATGATGGTCAAGCATTTTTTAGTAATAAATGATTTTTTAGAGGTTCTAAACAGTAGGTACATACAAGAGGTACTTCCATGTAGGAAAAACTAAAAGAGATACACACCCATACATATTACAGTCAAAATGCTGAAAGACAAAAACAGAAACAATTTGAAAACAGTAGAAAAACGATTCATCACATATAATATAATCAAAAAAATTAACAGCTTACTTCTCATTATAAACAATGAAAGATAGAAGGTAATGGGATGACATTTTCAAAGTGCAAAAACTAAACAAAAAACCTGTCTCACAACAATCTTATATCCCACAAAAGGAAACAAAAAGCTTTTAAAAATAGAAAACTAGGGCACCTGGGTGGCTCAGTGGATTAAAGCCTCTGCCTTCAGCTCAGGTCATGATCTCAGGGTCTTGGGATTGAGCCTCACATAGGGCTTTCTGCTCAGCAGGGAGCCTGCTTCCCCCTCTCTCTCTGCCCGCCTCTTTGCCTACTTGTGATCTCTCTCTCTGTCAAATAAATAAATAAAATCTTATTGAAAAAAAAAAAAAGAAAGAAAGAAACACCAGTAGAAAGTCCTGGGAACTCCTATCCCATGTATTTTCTTTAAAAAAAATTAAGAAAAAATAGGAAACTATCTTTAAAGAATGGAATGAACTAAAGCTACTCCAAGATAATTCATTGTTAGCAGACAAAAGTTATAGTAAATACTAAAGGAAGTTCTTAAGCTAAAACAAGTAAAATCAGAAAATAACTCAATCTACATGAAGAAATAAAGCATGCCAGTAAAGTTAATCATGTAGGTAGTTTTAAAAGACAATATAATTGGTTATTTCTGCTCTGTTCTTCTCTTAATTGATTTAAAAAGCAATTACATTTTTAAAAGATGTATAATTGTATTTGAACAAAAGACAGTTTAGATGCAAAGATACAAAATGGTTCAAAATAAAAGGATGGGAAAAGATACACCATAGCAGAGCTGGAGTGGCTAAACTAATGTCAGAAAAAACAAACAAATCAGACTTCAGAAGGAAAAAAAATCATACCAGAGCATCTTACAAGAATAAAAGGGTCAATACGTTAGGAAGATATAATACTTAAAAACACATATGCAGTGAACAAAATACCCCCAAAATATACGAAACAAACCTGACAGAATAACAAAGAATTCAACAATAATGGATACTTTGATATCCATACAATCAGTAAAGGACAGAAAAATTAAGCATATCACCAACAGTAGATGGAAGAGTTAAACAACATGATGAACCAACTGAATGCACCTGGAGACAGCTACAGACTGCTCCACCTCAATAAAATCATCAAAACGAGTTTTCCATCCACAAGGAAATTAAATTAGAAATTAATAACAGCCAGAAATTTGGGAAATTCATATATATAAATTATGCAACACTTTTCTAAAGAAACAATGTGTTAAAGAAGAAATCACAATGAGGCTTATAAATTCTTCTACATGAACAAAAATGAAAATACAACATACAAAACTTATGGGATGAAATAAACAAGAATCAAGAGGAAAACATAAATGCCTATATTAAAAAGAAAAAGATATTAATCAGAAAAAAGATATTACATATTTCACCTACTTACCCATTTTAACAAACTAGAAAAACAACAAAGGCCAGAGTAAGCAGAAGGCTATGCAAAATAAAGGTTAGAGGGGAAATTAGTAAATAAGAGAATAGAAAATGGTAGAAAATGAACAAAACCAATAGTTAATTATTTGAAGACACAAACAGAATGAAGAAACCTTTAGGTAAATTGACCAAATGGAGAAGAGTAAAGACTCAAACTACAAAATCAGAAATGGAAGAGGAGATATCACTACTTACCTAATAAAAATAAAATTACTGTAAGAGAATACTATAAACAACTTTATGCTAAAAATTAGATCATTTGGATTAAAGAACTAAATTCCTAGAAAAATAAAATTACCAAACTAACTCAGGAAGAAAACAGAAATCACTAATAGGAGACTGAATTTATAAAAAAAAAAAACACAAAACAAAAAACTCTCACACAGAAAAATCCAGTATCACATGGTTATATTGGTGAATTCTACAATTCTTAACAAAGAATTAATACTGATCCTTTACAAACCCTTCCAAAAAATTAAAGAAAAGAGAACATATCCTAACTCATTTTGAGTAAAGTATCACGCTGATAGCAAAGCCAACTAGACACCAAAGAAAACTACAAACCAATATCCCTTATGCTTTAAATACTCAACAACATATTAATAAACTGATTGATGCAACACATAAAAAAAACTATACACCATGACCAACTGAGATTATCTCAGGAATGCAAAACAGATTTAACATCCAAAAATCAAATACAATATACCATATTCATAAGGAAAAAAATTATCATTTCAAAAGATAGAAATAGCATTGGGCAAAATTGTGCAACCTTTCATGATTAAAAATGTTTTTCAACAAACTGGAAATAATCAACCTAATGAAGACCATCTATTTACCACTCACTTATAACATCATACTTAAATGGTTAATAACTGAATGTTGTCTCCCTAAGATCATGTATGTTCTTCCAGCTCTTATTCAAATTGTACTGGAGGTCTTTCCAGGACAATGAGGCAAGGAAAAAAAAAATAAAAAGCACCCAGACTAGAAAGAGGTGCAGGTGGCAAGTGGCATGATCTTATATAGAGAAAATCCTAGCAAATTAATTAAAAAAACTTTTAAAACTAATGAACATATATATCAGAACAAATAAAATCAATCCTGTTATTATTAATCATATTATTATATGCTAGCAATGAAAAATCTGAACATGAAGGTAATAGAAACAATTCATTTTAGAATATCATTAAAAAGAATACAGTGAAAACTACAATAGATTGCTGAAAGGAATCAAAGAGGATAAAATAACTGTAAAGATATGTCATAATTATGCACTAGAAAACTTGGCAATACTTTCCAAATTGGTCTACATACTCAATGCAAATACAAATCAAATCCCACTGGGATGCTTTTAAAAATTCATGCACTGATACCAAAACTCATATGAAAATGTAAGTGACTTAGAACAGCCAAAAAAATTGGAAGAACAAAGTTGAACAATGTACATTTCCTACTATCAAAAACTTACTATAAAGCTACAGTAATGAAGTGTAGTAATGGTATTGAGAAAGACATATAGTTCAATGGAAAGGAATTAAGAGTCTACAATAAATTCCCACACAGATGGTTAATTTTTGACAAAGGTCCTAAGACAATTCAATGAGGAAAGGACAGTCTTTTCACAAATGATGGTGGGAACAACAGCACATGCACATCCAAAAAAAAAAAAAAAAAGTAAGAAGAAGAAAATTTCCACCCCTTCTTCATATCATACACAATAATTAACTCAAAATGGATCAAGGACTTAAATGCCAATTAAACCCACTACCATGGCTACATTTTTTTTTTTTATGGAAAATAACAAGCGTTGGTATGGATGGAGAGAAACTAGAACCCTCGGTCACTGCTGGTTGGAATATAAAATAGTACAACTGGAAACACTCTGGTAGTTCCTCAAAATGTTAAATATAGATAGCCATACAACCCAGTAATTCCAACCCTAAGTATATACCAAGGAGAAATGAAAATATACACCCACATAGTGTTATTTCCAATAGTCAAAAAGTGAACACAATGATGAAAGGATAAAGCGTGGTATATCCATACAATGGAGTATTATTGGACAATAAAAAAGGAACGAAATACTCATACATGCAACAGCATGCATGAACATCGAAAATATTACACTAACTGAAAGCAGCCAATCAAAAAGATCACAAGTTGTATGATTCTACTTAAACAAAATGTCCAGAAGATGCAAATCTATAGTGACATAATACAGATGAATGGTTACCAAGGGCTAGAAAACAGGTGATTGGGCAGGGAGAGAAGAGTAACTGCTAAAAGATATAAGGTTTCATGCAGGGTGTTGAAAATGCTCTGAAATTACACTGTGGTGATGAATGTATAATTCTGTGAATATACTAAAAACTAGAGAATTATACACTTTAAATTGGTGAATTTTGTAATATGTGAATTATATCTCAATAAAGCTGTTCAAAAATAAAAATTATAAAATCTTAAAATATCACCAGCTTACTCAAAATCAAAATATATGATTAGAAAACTTTCCTCTGTGGTGATCATTACTGATTACTTCAGGTTCTTAGAAATCACAGTAACAAATAGAGAAAAAGCCTTTTCTATCACATTTTAAACTTATTACAGTTTGTACAAATGTACACTAGCTCCAAATGACTTTGATAGTTTATAATTTTACAAACAAACTCTAAATAAATAAGTTCAAGTCTTACCATGGAACAGACTGTAGAAGTAAATAAATTTGCCATACTACGAAATTAAAAAAAAAAAAAATCACACCATTGCTGGTGTTGGCCAGTTCAAGTTTTAAGTTTATGTCTTTCACTCTTCCTTGTTTACAATATAATTTTCTCTTTTTTTTTTTTAGGATTTTATTTATTTATTTGAGAATGAGAGAGAGAAAGCACAAGCAGGGGGAGCAGCAGGGGGAGAGGGAGCAGCAGGCTCCCTGCTGAGCAGGGAGTAGGATTTGGGGCTTTATCCCAAGACTCTGAAGTCATGACCTGAGCTGAAGGCAGACTACTTAACCCACTGAGACACCCAGATAGCCCTACAATATAATTTTCTTCAATTTTCCTTTACATACATTAAGAACCACATTGGACAATGTTATAGATTTTTTAATTTAACAAGTATAATTCAGAAAACTTAAAAAAAGAAAGTCTATTGCATTTATCCACAATCTTGTCCTTTCCTTTGTTCTTTCCTAATGTTCCAAAATTCCTGCCTTTATCATTTCCTTTTCTTTGGATAACTTACTTAGCCATTCTCTTAGAATAGGTTTGCTATGACAAATCCTCTTACTTTTCCTTTATCTGAGAACATCCTGATTTCTTTCCTTCTTTGCAGAAACATATTTTCACTGGATATAAAAATCTGAGTGGACACTTGTTTTCTTTCAGTGTTGTTCCATTTCCTTCTGACCTCCCTGGTCTCTGGTGAAAAATCCAATGTAAATCTCACTGATTTTCTGTAGGCCAAATGCCATCATACTCTGCTGCTTTCAAGATTTTTTTTTCCTTTATCTTTAGTTTTCAGACGTTTGACTATAACGTATGTAGCAGTCAGGGTCTCTAGAGAAACAGAACCAACAGGATGTGTATATAGACAGAAAGACTGAAACTGGTTCCCACAAAAGTGGACACTAGCAAATTCAATTATCTGCAGGGTAGAATTGCAGATTGGAGATCCAGGGAAAAGCCAATGCTGCAGTTCAAGTCTAAAAGGCTGTCTGCTAGCCAAATACCTTATTGATGAGGGACACAGGCCCTTTGTTCCATTAAAACCTTCTAACAGTTGGGTGAGAATCACCCACATTATGGAGGGCAATCTGCTTTACTCAAGGTCCACAAATACAAATGTTAGTTGATCTTACCTGAAACGAATCCTAACAAAAATATCCAGAATAATGTTTGAACAAATATCTGGGCATCATGGCCTAACCAAGATAACACATAAAATTAACCATCCAGAATGGGTCTTCGTGGTTTTTGTTTGTTTTGATCTTGGTATTATTATTAATTTGGTTAATCCTGTTCAAGAGTTCACTCAGCTTCTTGAATATGTAGTTTTATTTCTTTGGCCAAATTTGGGAAATTTTCAGCTAGTATTTCTTAGAATATATTTTCAGCTTTACCCTCTTTCTTCTCTTTTTCAGGACTCTGATGATAGGAATTTTATATCTTTTGTTATAATCCCACAGGTATCTCTAAGTCCTTGCTCATTTGCTTTTAGTCTATTTTCTCTATATTGTTCAAACTGGGTGACTTATATTCTCTATTTTCAAGTTCATTGATTATTTCCCATTTCTCCATTATGATATTGAGCCCATACACTGAATTTTTTTTGTATTGTATTTTTAAGTTCTAAAATTTTCATTTGGTTCTTCCTTATATATTTCTTTGCTAAGACTTTCTTTTCTTTTGCTGAGACTTTGTATTTTTTCCTTTGTCTCAAGCATTTATAATTGCTTGTTAAGATATTTTTATGATGGACACTTTAAAATCCTTGTCAGATAAATTCTAACATTGGTGTCAGCTCAGTATTAGCTTCTGTTCATTATCTTTTTTCACTCAAGATGAGATTTTCTTGTTTCTCTGTATGCGTACTGATTTTCAATTAAAATTTAGGTGTTTTAAATCTTGCTTTAGGCAGACTTCCTCTGATAAGACAGTATTCCAACAGGGCAAGAGGGGAACAGCCAGGTACTAAGTCCAGGTTCCTGATTCATTCTGCACTGATACTCAGGGGAGGGGGAACAAGAATCTCATTATTGCTAGACATGTTTGGGAGTTCAGCACACAAAGCCTTCACTGATATTACTCTGGCTAAGAGAAGCAAGGCTCTCACCTTATTGTTCCCCCAAATAACCTTCACTGACACTTCAGAGGGCTGACCTTATTACCACTGAACAATACTGAAAGCCGTGACTTTCCATTAAACATCTGCTGATATAGGGGCGCCTCGGTGGCTCAGTCGTTGAGCGTCTGCCTTTGGCTCACGTCATGATTCCAGGGTCCTGGGATCGAGCCCCACATCAGGCTCCCTGCTCAGCAGGAAGCCTGCTTCTCCCTCTCCCACTCCTTCTGCTTGTGTTCTCTCTCTCTTTCTCTCTCTCTATCTCTCTCTCTGAGACAGATACAGTGACAGAGACACTTGGGAGGAGAGGCTTTATTGCCCAGTGGGATATAAATAAATAAATAAAGTCTTTAGAAAAGAAAAAAAAAATTTGCTGATACCTTGATATTACAGAAAGTGCCTCACTACCATCAGGGTGGGGTCGAAGTCTAGGCTTCCTATGTGGCCTACCCTGACACTTGGGAGGAGAGGCTTTATTGCCCAGTGGGAATGCAAGTCAGCCTTCTTTGAAACCTCCCAGTGGAGAAGAGGAAAACTATCTCACTGTAGCCTGGCGGAGGGTGAAGGTCCGCTATCTTTAACCAGCTTTTGTTGGCTTGGCTGAAGGGTGGGGCCACATTTTGTTCTATGGTGTTTGGTGGAAGTAGAAAGGTTATTATTTAAGATTTTACTATCTTGCTACCTGGAGGCTTTCCTGGTCTTTCGGACAGAGACAGCAAGCAGCCTTTTTTCTTGGAATTTGTTATTTGGTATTTCTGGGTTGCTTGCTTCTCCAACACTAATCTGGGCAAATAAAGGAAGAAGAAAATCTAGGGACCCCAGTGTCACGTAGCTACCTGGATCCCAGAGTCTCTAGGCAGTCTGCCTTCTGTCTTTCAGGATTTTATGTCTGTTTTATACATAATGTCCGAGGATTCTTTTAGCTGCATAGTAGGAAAAATAGGGGGAAAAAAGTCTATTTCACATTTCTGGAAGGAAAGGTTAGTGTAAAAATAATGTATCTTCCTGCCCATTAATTTTTAGGCTTTTATCAATTCTGTCTTACTTCATTTGTATTTTTCACTATCTTTTCTAATGAAAAGATGCTCAACAACTGAGCCACCAAGGCGCCCCTATATCAGCAGATGTTTAATGAAAATTTTTTTTCATATTCCTTAGCTCAACCTCCAAGGGGGAAAAATGACTTATCACATCTACTCCAGGATAACCAAGCAGAAGACTGTAAGATTCCTAGAAGCCAAGAATGGTAGTCAAAAGGTACAGATTTCTCTAGTCCAGTTGCATACTTAAGCAAATAACTGCATCAGAAGGAGAGGTAAAAGTCAAAGCATCAAGAGAAGCTATGGTTTTTGGTGACTTACTATCTAGATATGGTCCGTGCATGCGCATGGGTAATATAGATTCCATTGGACCAAAGAGCTATCTTCTTCAGTGCTATATCTACAACAGTCCCTGGCATAAAGAAGGAACTCGATGTTTCTTGAATTAAGGAAAGAATAAATCAAAGAGAATGTTCATACAACCTCTGTTAGCCATAGTAATTAGAAGTTGTATTTTCATTTGTTTTTGAGTTATCTAATGATTCAAGAATCATCCATCAAAAATATTTATATATTTTAACAGAAGGAAACTTTAAAAGGTATCAATGAAAAGTAAGTTACTGTCTAAAAAAGAGACATGTAGTACGATTATCACATGACCTTCTCATGCTTAAATTTCAAATGGAAAAAAAATATATCATTTCTTTTTCTGTTCCATAGGGGGTCACAAATCAACACTTAAATTATAAAGACATCTAACCTACGAGGAAAATATTGCCTATTTTTCCTACCTGAATTACTTTATTTTTTCCTATATTACTTTGAAGTTGATTCTCCATATGTTTTCAGAACACATTGGTTGGAAACTGTTAAATGATAATTAATGTATCAGATCTTATTCCTTCTGACAGTACCATAACATCACTGTACAAAATATGAAGCTCATCAATAAATCAATATGGAAAGCTCTATGAAATGTATTTATACCAAAGTTCCTTGCTATAAAACTTTATCTAGTTTATATTAACTGACAATAAGTATATGACAAATTAAATATAACTTTGTAGGCTACTTGACTAATTTCTAATCCTCTTAAGCAAATCATGATACCTAATCCCTAAAACTTTTAAGTACTCTCCAAATGGACACCAAATAATGATACTAGACAAAGAAGAGGTGAAATGAGTAGCTCTCAACCAAGTTTCTCCAAATTACAATTTGTAAAATGTATTGGCAAAATTCTCACTTATGCTTTTAACCTCATTTGTTGTCAGTATCAAAAGCAATATACAATAAACATGTTTACAGCAAATGAAATATGTAGAGCTAGAATCAAAAAAGAATTTAAAATATCAAACATGGAGCTGTTCAAAAAAATACAAGTTCAAATACAATGTAAATGCTTTTAAAACATTTAATTTAGAATTCATAAATAAAAATAAGTAAAATATAAATTCACCCAAGAATATATCACTTAATGTACCAGGAGAATTATATAAATTCCAGTTTTCTAACTCTTCCCACCCTTAGCCTAGGGGGGAAAAAGATGATAGTTCAAAATAGATCCTATACTTTTACCCAATTCCATAACTGTAAAGCTGGTTTATATTAGTATAACTAAAAATTCACAATATTATTTAAAAAAAAGCCAATAATCACAGCTGCAAAAACTTGACATTTTTTAATGACCATCTTGACAATGGTATGGATTTCTATATTGGGTGTGCTCACAAAAATGACCTTTCATGTTCCAGCAGCACATATCAACTAGACTATTTACCTTGGGTTTAAAAAAAAAAAAAGTACTTCTAGTTAAATTAATTCTGGATACATTTCTTTTTCTACTTTTATCCAAATGACTTGTCAAAAGAAGCTTTTGGCACTAAATTATTAGCTAACTAAAAAGACATTAATTTCTACCAAGCCCAAGGATGAAGTTTAATCAATAGAAAATTTCTGTATTTTGGGTGCCTGGGTGGCTCAGTTGGTTAAGCAGCTGTTTTCGGCTCAGGTCATGATCCCAGCATCCTGGGATCAAACCCCACATCGGCAAGGAGCCTGCTTCTCCCTTTCCTGCTCCCTCTGCTTCCATTCTCTCTCTCTGTGTCAAATAAATGAAATCTTAAAAAAAAAATCTGTATTCAACATGTGTTGGAAGGATTTAAAAAAAAAAAACATTTAGTATAGTAATGAACAACCAAAAACAAACTAAATGCATACCTAAATAGGTACAGTTAAACCAATTATGGTATGTGAATACATATATATGTATGTACGTATATACATATATTTACATACTGTGGAATACTATAGAACCAAAGTAAGTTCATACGTACTGATACTAAAATACAAATCATAATGAATAAATACAGAAAGAATCAAAAGAATAGATTGAGTGGAATAACATTTTCTGAAAAAAACAAATCAAAAAGTTATAGAATGTATGGGGGAGAGATCACGACTAATCCAAAGGAAATAGAAACAATCATCAAAAATTATTATCAGCAGCTATATGCCAATAAGCTAAACAACCTAGAAGAAATGGATGCATTCCTGGAAACCCATAATCTCCCAAGACTGAAACAGGAAGACAT
>CM052807.1:50299303-50363478 GCA_028533885.1 Nasua narica | reverse complement strand
GTTTTGGAGGGGAGGGGGTGGGGGGGGGTTAGCCTGGTGGTGGGTATCAAGAGGGGCACGTACTGCATGGAGCACTGGGTGTGGTGCATGAACAATCAATCTTGTAACACTGAAAAATTAAAATAAATTTGGGGAAAAAAAAAGTTATAGAATGTAGTATTAGCATATATACATATGCAAATATGGAGAAAATCCTCTAGAAGGCTCACATCAAACTGCTAACAGAGGTTACCTCTGGGGAGACTTGTTTGAATTTAATTTCAACAGGGTTGTATTCCTCTATTTTTTGTGGGAAAAAATGACCTACCATGAAATTTAGGGCGAAAAGGACTTTTTTTTTGGATGAAAATAAAATCTTTATTTTCAGTTATTACCCACCAATAAAAGAAAGTTAGGTTCACAATATTGGCTTTTCACACAAAGTGAACTAGAAAGCAAAATTACATCCATCAGATACAACTAATGGACCAACTTTTTCAAGTTCAGTGTATCTTGAAAGCTTGCAACATACCAGTCCTCAGTTTGCTTTAAATGATTAAGCTTAGGCATGGAATCAAAGAATAATGCTCTGTGTAGCCCTGATATTGACATTTATCATGATTTCTGTAATAATATTCATATGAAATTTTTTCTCTTAATCTCCTTTACCCATAATATTTTTCAGATGCATATATCAAGCCTTTTTTCATCTAAAAGAGGTAGAACTACAGTAAAGATAAAAGATAATCTAGTAATTAATTCTGTAGAATTTTGTTCTTGAACTTCTTCAGCTGCAGATTCTATATTCTTATACATTCTACAACTTCTCCAATGTACAGCAATATCTAGCATTACCTTTGTAATCTACTAAGTAAGTTTTCAACAAACTATTATTGGTCAATTGAAAAGAATTCTATATTAAAATAAGACTACTGTCATTCTATAGTTTGCATATGTTTGCATATGCCAATATGTATAAGCTTTTTTCTAAAGTATGCTACAGTTTAAAAGACAGAGAAAGCAGACTCCCAAACCTCTACCTTATATTCATCCACAATAATGCTAAGAGCTTCATGACCAGCTTTCCTCATGTCTTCCAATTCTTGTTTATGTTTTTCCTGAAAAACAAAAATAAAAAACTGAGCCATGGTTTGTTCCTTTGTTTATAAATTAAAATCAATGACTCTTGCATCCATGAATGATGGAGTGGTTTGTGGCACACTAATGCTCCAACTAAAAACAATGAGAAAAAATAAAGTTCTCTTTAAAAGCATTAGGGAGGGCTGAAGCAATGAAAAACAACAGGAAAACAATAACTGAGAAAGGAAAATCATACTGAGAGGTGAGATAACACAAAGCAATGGTGTTACCTCTTGGAGCATATGGCAATTCTGCACCTGGATCAAGAGCCAGGAGGGACTGTGTTACTTCAATAAGCTTGGACCTCTCTATATTTTTTTATTACCTCTCCAGTAATACACACATACCAATAGTTTAATACATCACAAAGTTGGAGAACTGCTGGATTAAGGTGACCAACCCCCCATTCTATCTTCCTAGCAAAGGAATGGATATACTGTCTTTGGAGAATGTTAACATTTTACAGAGCCTTTCTAATTTTTCAAACACTCTGTACAGGTTTCAATACAAAAGTATCAAAGCTGACAACAGATAAGACCGAAAACACAGAAAACAGAAAAGACAAAAGGAATAGGCCCACACATGATTCAGATGTTAGTTATCAAAAAGTTTAAAACATGTTATGATTCAGGGACACAGTCAGTTAAACATCTGACTTTTGATTTCAACTCAGGTTATAACCTCAGTGTCATGAGATCCAACCCCAGGTCAGGCTCTGCACTCAGTGTGGGGTCAGCTGGGATTCTCTCATCCTTTCCATCTCCCTCTGCCCCTCCTGCTCATGCTCTCTCTCTAAAATAAGTAAACAAATCTTAAACGAAAAAAATGCGTATGATTCACATGTTCAAGAAAGTAGAGAAAAAATGAACAGGATACAGATTTTCATCAAGAGAACTGGAATTCACGAGATAGAAATTTTACAGCTGAGAAATATGCACTATTAATAACTCAACAGATGAGGCAAACAGTAGATGAACACAGCAGGAACCAGGACTAGAGAACCAAAAGATAGTGGGGGGTAAAAGAGATTAAAGTAAAAAGAAAAACTATGGGAAATATAAAAAACAAATCTAAAATGACATGGGACAGAGTAAAAAGATTAAATAGACATGCTTCAAAAGAATCTTAAAAAAAATAATCCAAAATAAGACAAAAAAATGAAATGTAGTAAGATGATAAAAATAAAATAATTGATAAAAATGAAAAATACAAATTTATATCATACATGAATTAGGACATTACATGAACCTAGAGCTATTTCTAAAAAGAACCCATTAAGATATAAATATATCCAAAAATTAAATTTTAGATAAAGTTTAAAAATTCCTAGGAAAAAGCACAACTTACTAAAATTTTTAAAAGATGAAATAAAAAATCTTAATAGTCCTATTTGTGTAAGAAAAATTCAATTTATTAATTAGAAAAAACCAAAAACCTCTGACCAAGGAATTTCTAAGCCTAGATAACTTAACAGGTGATTTTAATAAACATTTAAGAAAGAATAAGAGAAATCTTACACACACTCTTCCAGAGGATAGGAAAAGAGGGAGTATTTCCCCAAATATTTTAGTAGGCCAGCATATCCCTTATACTTAACTCTGCAAAAATATTTAAAAGAAGAAAAAATTATGAACCACTCTTTTATAAGTATAGAAACAAATTCTAAACAAAGTATGAGCTGAGTCTAGCAATATATAAATAGAATAACCTCTCAAATCCAGTGGGATTTATTTTAGGAATATCAGCCTAGGAGAAGTGCTATACACCATTTCAGGCTTGAATCACAAAAAATCTTCCACACAATCTTCCACACACTCTTTTTCTTCCCCCACTTGCTTGCTGGATGCCAACGCCCAAGATGACAACGAACGCCAGGTTCTGCAGAGGGCACAGCGTCTGCCAGCTTGAAATCCTGAATGACTGCAAGGAATGACTGCATCATCACCCCAATGGACTTCGAGAGAAAATTAAACTTCAACTATATTTAGGATAAAAAATAATGCCAATAATTTTTGTCCATTTACTGCTTCCACTTGCTCATTCATCATCTCTCCTTATTATACGTTACTGATTTAACAGCTACTATCTCGTTATTAACATCTAATTTCCCTTCCTGGTATATCCTTTTATATACCTTGGTGTGGCTAAATCACCATTTCCCAAATTGCCACAGGATAAAAAACTCACCAAGGGCACTTGTTATAAATATGGATTTTTGTTGGTATAATTATATACCTCGTGGCAGCAATCTTTCTAAAGTCACTTTTCCATTTCTATGAGAGTTGTTTCAGTAAAAACTAAATAATATAAGAGTCCAATTACCTGGTTTAGCAAGTTATGTATTACAGTAACACTAAAAACAAGGAAACAAATAAGGGCATCACTATCGACTCATCACTTTGCATCTCCCATTCATGTCAGGTTATCTCACAAAAAACTTGTGACTGTTTCATGTAAGGACCTATGGAGGGCAAAAAGCATCAATGCATGTGCTAAGTACTAACATAGTTTTTCTCTCACTTTTCTAGATTAAAAAACATGTAAATAGATATAGATACTCTGTCATGTTTCCGTATCATAGTGGATCATCTCACACAGTTCTTGGGTTGTGTATGTTTCACCTTCAGGCCAGCGATATATAAGCAGCTCAATAAAATATGCAAGTATGGTCAAACTGTGGACATTAACATACATTAACATATTAAACCCCAGACAACCCATAAGAAAAATATGTTGAACTTTACTAAAACCAGCATTTTCTAAACTTAACTAATCAAATACCAATTTACGTTTTTTCTCTTTTGACAATACCTATTACTAAATAATCTCTTCAATTTAGAATTGAGGAAACTGAGAACCAAAAAGGTCAAAAGTTATTTAGAATTAATTAGTCTGAGAAAAACAAATTAAGTAGATCCTAGATCCATTAAATAAAACTGAGAATATATTCTACTTTCACCTAATTAATTACAAATTGGAGATGAATATGAATCATTTCAATGATCAAGTTTGATAATGCAATAACTATAGTTCCAAACAAAGACATAAGTCATCAAAAAAGTATTGGTGTGCTATTAAAAAAGCATAGAGTACAATGTACTAAGCAATGTACATAAAGGCATTTTCTTAGAGACATTTCATAAGTAATCAAAATGTTCTATGACATATTTTAACTGACAATGAACATTTTATCAATGGCTATATCTTCTAGATAGAAGGAATATTAATTCAGTGCTTTGCATAGTGTCTGAGGACGTACCAGCTATCAGCAAATGTTGCATTATGCTGAAATTCTCATTACTGACATAATGGGTTCCTACAATCATTCTAAATATCAGAACTAAAATTTTGACTGTTATATTCAATATGTACTTCATAAATTTTTTAAAGTGATATAGAGATATTCAGTAATATTCATCATAATTCAAGGTAAAAAAATGTAGACTCTCCAAATACTAAGAAATTTATAGTCACTCATCACCTAAAATTCTACCTGATGCCATTATTTAATACTAAATTTTCTCAGTAAGCATTATATTTAATTTACACTTTTACTATGTGCTAGAATGCTAGGTTCTGGGGATAAAAAGGTGATTAAAATATAATAGTTATCTTCAATCTGGTAACATAAAAGATTGAGTAACCAGTGTTACATTAATCCAAAGCCAGATAAAGACAATAGCAATGAGCCCATAAATGAGCCCGAGAGATGTAACACTCTTCACTAAAATAGCAGCAAACAGAATCCAACAGCATTTTAAAAGGATTATGCACTAAGGACCATGTGGAATTTCTCTCAGGAATGCCAAGGTTGTTCAAAACACAAACAGCAATTCATTTAACACACCATTTTAAAACAAAAAAGAAAAGAATAACCCCATATGACCATCTCAGTATGGAGAAAAACAATGACGAGATCAAACATACTCTCTTGATAAAAATACTCAACAAACTAAAAATAGGGGTGCCCGGGTGGCTCAGTGGGTTAAAGCCTCTGCCTTGGGCTCAGGTCATGATCTCAGGGTCCTGGGATCCTGCCCCGCATCGGGCTCTATGCTCCGCAGGGAGCCCGCTTCCCCCTCTTTCTCTCTCTCTCTCTCTCTCTCTGCCTGCCTCTCTGCCTACTTGTGATCTCTCTCTCTGTCAAATAAATAAATAAAATCTTAAAAAAAAAAAAACCTAACCTAAAAATAGACAACGTATTCAATCTGATAAGGGGCATCTGTGCTAACGTACTATTGGCAAGAGACTAAAACTTTAACATCAGAAACAAGACAAGGATGTACACTCTGGACACTTCTATTTAACACTGAACTGAAGGTCAAGCAAAGGCATTAGGCAAGAAAAATAAACAAAAGGCATCCTAGATGCATCTAATCTAGGCATTACTAGATTAGAAATGAAGAAGTGAAACTATCCCTATTTGTGGAAGATGTGATTTTATAAATATTGGAAACTACAGAATTATTAGATGCGATAAGCAATACACTAATAACTAAGACCTAATAAACAAGTTCAGCAAAGTTATAAGATACAAGGTCAACACACAAAAATCATGTGTATTTCTGTACACTTGTAGTGAACAATCCAAACATGAAATCAAGAAAAAAATGCCACTTACAATAGAATGGGGGAAAAAAAACCACTTAGGAATAAATTTTACCAAAGAAATACAAACTTTTACTACTAAAAACTATAAAACATCACAGAATCTTAATAAATGGAAAGATATCTTGTGTTACTGGAATGAAAGATTTAATGTGCTAAGATGTAAATAATCCCCAAATTTACCTATAGATTCAATATAATCTCTATCGAGATTTCATTGGCTTTATTTTGCAGAACAGACGCTGATCCTAAAATTCACGTAGAATTGCAAGGAATGGGGCACCTGGGTAGCTCAGTTGGTTAAGCATCCAACTCTTGATCTCAGTCCAGGTCTTGATCTCAGGGTCCTGAGTTCAAGTTCAAACACCACATTGGGCTCCATGCCCAGCCCATATTTTATGGAAAAAAAAAAAAGTAAGAAGAATTGCAAGGGATTATGAATAGCTGAAACAATTTTGAAAAAGATGATTAAAGGTGCAGGATTGATATTTTCTAATTTCAAAACTCAGCACAAAGCTGCAGTAACCAAATATTGTGGTACTGGCATAAGGATAGAGATTGATTTCAATGGAAAATAGAAATGAGAGTTCCAAAATAAGCTTATATGTCCATAATCAACTGATTTTTTACAAAGTGACAAGACAATTCAATAGCAAAGAAGTAATCTTATCAACAAATGATGGTGGGGAAAAAAAAAAAAAAACAAATGATGGTGGGACAATTGAATCCACATATGAAAGGATAAATCTGGAACCCTACCTTGCATGATATATATAAAAATTAAGTAAAAATAGAATACTTGAATATAAGGGCTAAAATTATTAAACTCTTAAAGGAAAAATAGATGCATATCTTTGCAATATTGGATTAGTCAGTGGTTTCTGAAAATATGATAGACACCAGAAGAACAAGTAAATAAGAAAAAAACATGTGAATTAGATTTCACTCAAACTTAAAACTTTTGTGACTCAAAGGACACGAATAAGAAGGCAAAAAGGCAACCCACTGAATATTTGCAAATAATATATTTGATAAAGGTCTAGTATCCAGAACATATATAAGCAAGTCTCATAACTCAGCAAAAAAAGACAGTCAAATTTTAAAATGGCAATGAACTTCAATGTTTCTCCAAAGACACAAATGCCCAACATCATTCACTATTATGAAGGTTCAAGCTGAAACTACTCACATCCACTAGGACAGCTATAATAGAAAACAAAGAAAGTAAGCATTAGCAAGGAGGTAAAGAAATTGAAACCATCACATATTGCTGGTAGGGTTGTAGATGGCACATCCATTTTGCAAAACAGTATGGCAGTTCCTCAAAAAATTAAACAGAGTTACCAAAAATCCCAGAAATTGCACTCCTAGTTATATACTCCAGGGTGTACATAAAATTTACATTCACATGAAAACTTGTACAAAAATGTTCATTATCAACATAATTAATAATAGCCAAAAAGTAGAAACAATGCAAACATCACATAATGACCTGGACAAACTGCAGCAATATCCATACAATGGAATATTACTCATCCACAAAAGGAACGAAGTACTGACACGTACGACAAACATGGCTAAAACTTGAAAACATTATCCTATATGGAAATATCCAAACACAAAGGCTATATATTGCATGATTCCAGTTTATATGAAATGTCTAAAATAGGCAAATGCAGAGACAGAAAGTTGATTAGCAGTTGCCAGATGCTGGAGGAGAGGGAGATGAAGAGTTAACCGCTTAATGCATATGGGGTTTCTTCTTGACGTGAGAAAAAAATGTCTGGCATTAGATAGGTATTAGTGACTGTTCAATGATATTCTGAATATACTAAAACCACTAGATTACATACTTTAAAATGGTTTAAATGGTGAATTTTATGCTATGTGAATCTTATCTCAATATAAAAAATTGCAAGAAAAAAACAGTATGTTTACGTCATTTTAGTTTCTAGGCTAAAGGGTGTTTTATTTGTTCTTTGATTTTGTATTCATTTCTAATTTTGTTTCATTTTTATCAGAGAATGCTGGTTTTATTATTTTTTTGCTTAGAATTCGCTGAAGTATCTGAAAGATTCTTCATAAAAGGACCATAAAAATAACATTCTCTAAGTTTTTGAATGCTGAGAACTATTTGCAGCTTTTAAAATTGAAAATCATAAAAAACTAAAATAAAATAAAATAAAACTGAAAATCAGGAACACCTGGGTGGCTCAGTCAGTTAAGCGTGTGCCGTTGGCTCAGGTCATGATCCCAGGGTTCCTGGATCGCGTCCCACATCAGGCTCCTTGCTCAGCCAAGAGTCTGCTTCTCCTTCTGCCTGCTGCTCCCCCTGCTTGTGTGTGCTCTCTCTCTCTCTCTCTCTGACAAATAAATAAACAAAATCTTTAAAATTGAAAATCAGCAGTATATAAATCCTGAATTCACATCTCCTTTCCTTGAGCATCTTAATTGTGTTACGTTATTCTTTGGCATAAAGTGTGTGTGTGTGTGTGTGTGTGTGTGTGTGTGTGTGTTTTAAAGTCTGACATGGATCTAATCTTCTTTACCTTATATTTTGGTTAACTATAATTTATTTCCCAAATTGGGTCACTTTTAAGAGTGAAAGGGGTTACCATTTATAATCACAATAGGGAAACGGGCATAAATATAGACTGTCCTGGGCAAACTAACAAGCAAAGTGATTATAGTCACAGAGTTCTGCAATGTTTTGAATGTTACTTTCTTTGAAGCCACTAAAATATATCCCTGATTGACTGGGGTCAAATATATCCCTGATTGAATAGACTGGGGTCTATTTTCCCAGATATACATATATACTTTCAAAAATAAGATCCTACCCTTCTTTTATTTCCTGAAAGTTTGATGAATTTTGTTTTTTCATATAGTTGTTTCATCTCTTTAGTATTCTTTGTCAAGAACTCTATTTAGACATATGCTAAGTCAGTTTTGCTTATTTCCTATAATTATTCCTTTCTCTCAAATCCTTTCTTCAGGTATTTGATGTTCTTCATTTTTTTTTGCCATCTTTCATTTTTCTTTCTTTCTACAGCACTACATTCCATCTGCTATTCTTTTGAGCTTAGTCCTCATTTGGGTTTTTTTTCTTTTATTTTACTTCTAATTTTTTTGTGTGTCTGTCAGTCCCCTCTTCTTAACCGTGATCTCTTCTCATTTCTGAACAATTTTATTTCTGACTTACGCTAGTCTTCAAAATGCTTCTATCTTTGTACACAGTTCCATCACAATCCCCTTTTCCTACCCATGTTCCAAACAACTTTTAGGAGGAGCTTCCTGAATAAGGAATGAGGTGGACCTGAACAACCTCCCCAGGTTTACAATTCTAGGGCTTCCTCTTCTACCGTTACTGTAAGGTAATAAAGCGTGAGAGAGTGTGTGTGAGAGTGTGTGTGTGTGTGTGTGTGTGTTTCACGAGGATAGCCACTCCTCCAGTATTTTCTCATATCTGCTTTCTCTGAGCCCCTCCTCTACCAGTACCTGAACATCCTTCTTCCTTCAGTGGACTGTGCTACTCATTATGATTTCCCTATCATGCATCTCTGTACTTTAAGAAGGGTGCTTTCCCCAGGTATTTATTTCTAAGAGAAATGAGGGCTCGGAGCATTCTGCCAGTTTTAGCTGCTGGACTCAGATATGTCTTCCAAGTCCTCTACTCTATTGTCAATTGTTTCTTTGGGGGGCAGCAATCTAGGTCTGAATCACTAAGTGCTCAGCACCACCCTAAGTCCCCTTTGTCCCCCGCCATTACCCCAGCACAGATGTGACAGACACATATATCTCATTATTGTCGACAGTTCTGCTCTATCAGCTTGTGCTCTAGAATTCATCTAAATATCTGTCATCTATTTTTTGTTACTGAATATCGTGTTTATGACTTTTTTTGCTTTAACTATCTTAGTCTAATTTTGTAAGAAAATCTGAGAAGATTCAAAAACTCTGCAGCCTCTGTTTTGGCCATCATCATGCCAAATCCACCCTTTCCTTCTTGGAATATTTTTTTTTTTAAGATTTTGTTTATTTATTTGACAGAGAGGAGAGAGATCACAAGTAGGCAGAGAAGCAGGCAGAGAGAGAGGAAGAAGCAGGCTCCCCACCGAGCAGAGAGCCCAACGCGGGGCTCAACCCCAGGACCCCGAGATCACGATCTGAGCCCAAGGCAGAGGCCTAACCCACTGAGCCACCCAGGTGCCCCTCCTTCTTGGAATATTTTGTTTACATGGTTCTCTTCCTACCTATTCTTTCTCAGTTTGCTCTGTTGGCTCCTTCTCACTGCCCCAACTTTGAAATGTGGAAGTTTCCTGGGAAATCAGGTATCTTCTTTTACTTCTTCAACCTCTAATTAATCTTAATTAATTCTATTCCCTTAAATATGATCTATGTACAATTTCTACTACCAATTAAGGTTTTAATATGGATAGCTGAAAGGAATCTCAAGTTCAACTTGGGAAGGTGAAACTTTACTTGCCATTGAATATATGTATCCCAAATGGTACCCTGTATATAATGTCAGCTCAAAAAATAAGGACTGAATAAAGGAGAGAGAGAATGGAGGATTTGAAGGCCAAATATATTTGGAAAGTGAAAAAGGTGTTTCATTCTTCATCAAAGAGAAAGTTATTTAACATCATAAGTATATTAAAAATGTATTTTAAATCTGGCCTTCACAATCTGTGAAACTGCCAAACTGTGGAAAGAACCAAGATGCCCTTCAACAGATGAATGGATAAAGAAGATATGGTACATATATACAATGGAATATTATGCCTCCATTAGAAAGGATGAATACCCAACTTTTGTATCAACATGGACGGGACTGGAAGAGATTATGCAGAGTGAAATAAGACATGCGGGGAGAGTCAATTATCTTATGGTCTCACTTACATGTGGAGCATAAGGAAAAACATGGAGGGCATTGTGAGAAGGAAAGGAAGGGTGAATTGGAGGAAATTGGAGGGGGTGATGAACCATGAGAGACTGTGGACTCTGAGCAACAAACTGAGGGTTTTGAAGGGGAGGGAGGTAGGGGGTTGGGTGAGCCTGGTGGTGGGTATTGAGAAGGGCACATATTGCATGGAGTACTGGGTGTGGTGCATGAACAATTAATCTTGTAACACAAAAAATAAAATAAATATATTTGGGGGAAAAAAATAAAAAATAAATAAATAAAACCTGGCCTTCAAAAAGGAGGTTACTAATAGGTTGATATATGTATCTATTGAGTGAATGAATGAGATTATACTCAACATTATTTTCTGATACAAGCTCAGCTTATAAATTAACAAACATTTTTGGAAATGTTTTTTTATCTGTTAAATGAGAGAGTTGGATTTAATATTTTCTAAAATGCTTTCCAATTTTCTTCATGCTGTTTTATGATATAGTAGGCTGAAACTAGATCAACCAACCTCCCTTTGCGTACTTCAAGGTTACTGACCGTAATCATACAACCACACAAACACAAGGCTGCCCAGTTACCAAAAGAAAAAACAAGAATAACCAGATAGTCCTACATGAACTGAAATTTTTACTTCAAGAATACAGAGCCAAAAATTTATAACCTATCTTCAAAGTAGTCAAAACCAAATTGGACCACAATGATAACTTTCTTTCAAAATGTCAAACCCAAAATCATCACTAGAAAGGGAAGATTCAGGAAAATGCCTTCACCTTAAATAAAATTACAGGCTTTTTAAACAAGAAGAGACTTGAAAGGTAAGTCATTCCATTGTATTCATTTTATAAATGAGGAAACTGAGGTGTAGAAAGGTCAGGAAGTTTGTCGTTTGTCTAAGGTCACTGAGTTCAATAAGGGAGGGGTGAAGCCTGAATCAGATCTGCTGACAGCCAGCCCAACATTTACGGAAAAATATCCCATCAAAGACTGAACTCACTAGAGTATATTCCCAACTTTTCATCAACAGATTTGTTTTCTATATAAAACTCAATCATATATAGACTCATATGTCAGAAGTTATGTCTTCTGATGAAAGTAAGATACTAACTGGTCACTCTTGGTAAAACCTGAGATAGTCATTCATCAATTTATTACTGCCAACCAGAAATTTTGGTCTGACAGGAAAGATGTAACGTAAGGTACTTTTCAAAGGTTATCAGAAGCCCATTCCAAAAATTGTCCACTGCCCATAATCACTCCAGTACTAACCCCTTGACAAAATTATTAAATACACTTGGGTCTAATACCCTTAATATGCCTGGATGTGACTGGTATTGAAAAATTATTTGTTGAATACATACATATATAAATAGGAACCATATAATTAACAGATAGAAGTAATTCACAAAAAAATGGGAAATTAGCAATTTTTAAAAGTAATCATCATTGGTATACTGATGACAAAACTCAATGCAGATATCTGAATCAAGATTTACACAAACAATTTTTTAAAGACTAAGCTTATGGCACAAACGGATAAACATTTCTCAGTTCACATTATATTATTGTTGGCCATTAACAAACCAAGTAGAACCCATATTAATCACATCTAGCAAATTAATCCATGCACAGTAACAGGATCCTGTGCCAGGTTGATGGTTAAAAACGATTATTTGATTGACATACTTGGAATGAACTACAAGAAGGGAAGACAGAGGAAGGAAGGAAGGAAAAAAGAAAGGGAGAGAGGGGGAGGAACGAACTTCAAAGACCAATTAACTATTATATTCCACCTATTAGAAAGCAGTTGCTTCTCACCTTCTAAATTCTTTGACCAAAAAGCAAGTCTATAATTAGACTGAACATGTCTGATTGAGAAAGGTTTTCCAATATAGGTTTCACCACTTTCTCTGAAGCCACAAGATTATATCCCTTTCACAACAACTAATCAACTATATTGGATAAGGCAGCCATAAACACTTCCAGATATTCCAAAAGGAAATTTGCAGGGCAAGAAATCAAAATAAAGATAATGGGATAACAACAAACCACTGCACTGAAAGGTTCTGACTGAGAAATGGTATAACCCACCCCCACTACCAACACACCAAAATCTGTAGACTCCAACACACCAAAGTGGCCTAACTATAAATGTCAGAGAAGCACAAATAAGAACAGATTATCCTATATGCATCTACTTTGTCAAAACAGAACAAAACGACAAACCACCACCTCTCCATCTCTCACTGATCCCACATTTGTCAGACGCAACAAGCCTAGCTGGTTTCTAAAAGAAAATAGGTTTCACCAGCATGACACAGCATTGTGCAACAAGTCTTTCCCACTGAACAAATGTTTGACCTTATATCCTCGTTCCACCTCATTTCTTAGCCCCTCTATACAATGAGTAACAAATAACACATAACAAAATCCTTCAAAACATACCAAGTCAGTCTCACAGACTAATTCAAATATGTAACCAAATATAAAATAAGAGAAAAAAACAACACAATCTTGTAAGAATCAATCTATAGGTATAAAGTAATATTACATATGGAAATAGAGCACTTTTGCCAGAGTAAACAGTACCCATTACTAAAACAGACCTTGGCTAAAGATTTCCAAAATTTTTCAAAGGATTAATTTTCATCTCTGGCCTTATCCCTTTAATGGCTGCCTTAACACACTGCATGGATTTCACCAGCTCTGCTGAATCCTCTCAGTCAAAAACAAGATAACAAAAACTTGTTCTGGAAGTTTCCTAACAAACACAGTGATGAAGGTATGCAAAGAGTCCCTCACTTTATTCACATTAGCATAGATGTAACTGACTTTTCTATATGCTAACTTAGGAAACCATAGGTAACAATGTTACGTGCATGTCTAAACCAAAACTTTAAGGAATTAGTAGTAAACAAATGAGGAATAAATAAGCAGGTCACACCTAATTCATCACATTAAAGACGAAAACAACTACTCAAGTGAAATTCATAAAAGAGGATGATATGTTTACAACAGTGCCATTATTGTTGTCATTATCATTTTCCCATTAGCACAACATCTCCTTTACCAACTACAATCTGTTAAAGAATAAGGGCCAAATTCTGCACAGCCTGAGAATATGGCCTCCTGAATAAGTCTGGCTAATTCCTGGCTAATTTGTTGATTGGACTGGCCCTGTTCCAACTGCTACTTCAATGTCACCTTCAGTAGGAAAGGCATAAACTCCATTCTACACCAGATTTAAAAGAAATTACTATTCATCATCAACTTTGATAGAGTCTTCAAAGGCAAAGTGCTTTGAGAAGCAGAGGATCAAAACTAACTCAAGCCAAGCAAGGGGGAAAAGATGGACATGGAAAGGAGGAAAAAGAGATAAAGAAAAAAAACAAAGGAAGAAAGGATGGAGAAGATGGCAGATAGGAAAGAACAGAGAGGTACACAGTCTGCAATCATAAAATGGGCTGCACCTACTTGTATCAGGTACAACAAAGGTACTTTGAGGTTCCTTACTTTGAAAGTACCAAAGAAAATTTTTTAGCCAGCTGAGTTAAAGAAAAGACTTACGCCTTATGTATACAATAAATCTACAAACATCACACTCACCGATAAGGATGTGAACCTCTTTAAGATTCTTCTAATTTCCTTACGACTTTTTCCATTTTAACCCTACTCTCCAAAGTTCGATTGTATTTTAATTCTGATAAAAGAAAGGGCCCTTCTAATAACACAGCTTCTCAAATATCTAATAGTTTGATGAAGAAAAGAAAAATGGCTTAACAAGAAAAATCACTTCGTATGTTTTGGTAATTTGTCTTTACATTCTGTCTTTGTATGTTTATTGTCCACAGTATTACAAACTGCCATCACATTTTTAAATATACTGAAATTCATCTTTGGTGCTTGAAGTTGGTTGAAGATTCTGCTGAAGTCCCAATCCCTGATACCTCTGAATGTAATATTCTTTGGAAATAGGGTCTTCACAAAGATATGTTATGCATCACAAGATCAGATCATCTCCAATTTGAGTGTGAACCCTAAGTAGTAAGATCAGTTTCCTTATTAAGAGAAAGGAGAGCGAGGTTTGAGACACGGGGATACAACAGAGAAGGCCATGTGAGGAGGCAGCAGAAATGGGGTCATGCTGGCCACAAGCCAAAGATCAGCAGGTGCCGGCAGAAGCAAGAAGAGGAACAGGAAAATTCTCCCCCGGAACCTCTGGAGGAAGCACAGTCCTGCCGCCATGCTGATTTTAGGCTTCCCTTGCACAGCTCTGAGATAATAAATCTCTGCTGTTCTAGGCCACTAAGTTTGTGGAACTTTGTTATAGCAGCTTTAGGAAACTAATTTTTGGTGCCAAGAATAGGGGGATGCTACTCAAACAAATACCTAAAAATGTGGAAGTAGCTTAGAAATTGGATAGTGGATAGAGGCTGGGAGAATTTACAGTGCAAGATAAGAACCACCTAACTTGTTTTGAAGAGGTGGTTGGTAGAAATATGGATGTGAAGTGTGATACCAGTAAAGGCTCAGAAGGAAGTGAAGAGTAAGGTAGAAAAAGTTATCAGTTTAGAAAATATATACCATCATGAACAGCATCTTGGTAGAAATATGAATGCTAAAGATGCTTCCAGTGATGTCTCAGAAGAAAACGAGATACATGTTACTGGAAACTAAAAGATAGGTGATCTTTGTTATAAAGTGATAGAAAACTTGGCTGCATGGTGTTCTATTATTGGGTGGAAAGTAAAACTTCCGTATTTAGCTGAGGAGATTTCTAAGCAAAGTGTTAAAGGTTGGTAGCCTGGTTTCTGCTTGCTGCACATGATAAAATGTAAGAGGAAAGAGATAAATTGAGAAAGGATATGTTAAGCAAAAAGGAACCAACACTTGGTAATTTGGGAGGTTTTCAGTCTACCCAAATTACAAACAATGCTAGAATTAGAAAATCCACACTTATGAAAATGCTCTGAATGAAGGTCAATGGTTGTGAACAGACAATATTTGCTCAAGAAATTACATAAGTGAATCATTAACCCAATAAAATATCTGCACAGAAGCCAGAAAAAGAAATAAGATTACGCAGAAAGATCTGTGGGGAACCCACCTGTTTAATGGCATGAATCCCTTCAACTTACAAAAAACATCCATGAGGTTTTTATGTATGTTTTACCTGCAGAATTATAGCGAGCCTGGACTGAGATCACCCCTACACAATTACAGTAGAAGAATAAAGGACAATTCTCTGGAGAGGGCAATACAGAAGGTATCTAAACTAAAAACACCAGGAACACATGAGGGCAAAACCATCACTAAAAAGAGGAGAATTAAGGAAAGTTTACATATTAAGTATTAAGCCCCAGAAATCTTTCCCTATGTAGTTGGATTATCATGACAGGGTAGGAGGCTAAACGGGCCTTCTATACGAACTACAATAAAATCTACAACAAAAGATAGGATCAACTATATAATTTGTAGGCCCCAACATGAAATATAAATTTAGAACACTTGTTCAAAAATTAAGAACTTCAAGATGGCAATAGGCTAAACTAAGCATGATGCCCCCGAAATCAAATGGGCACTATGCAAATGCACAAGTTACACACTCATGAAGCCATCCCTGCTAAAAAAAAAACACTAAAAATGGAAAAGCGGTGATAGTCAACAGCCTTGTCAGAAAACTCTAGTGAAGCCTCCTCTACAAGCCCATTCACTGGCATAGAACTTCAAGGTAACCTTCTGTGCCCCACTCCTGAGACAGCTATGGATAAGTCATTTAAAAAAAGATGCTTTAAAAAGGCCAGAACACAGTAACTGAAAAGGAAAAAAAAAATTTTGGAAGAAACATATAAGAATAAAAAAATTACAAAATATTACTAAAATATTAGTATCTTCAAACAAATAAGATATAACATCTATAAAACAAGTATGAAATGCTATTTAAAAAAAGATGAAAAGACTCAAAGAACAAACAAAAAAAACTTATGAGAATAGAAAACAAAATAACATGTATAAAAACATCAGCAGAAGACTTGGGAAATAAAGAGAAAAAAATAAAGGAAGGGAAATGGAATAAGAAAATCCAGTAGATACAGGACCCAAATAACAACTATTACAGAAAAGAGATAATAGATATTGTTACCCAAATAACAGAGAAGTTATCAAAAGTAAAAGAAGGAATTCCCCAGATCTAAATATTATACACCAAGGGATGCTTAAGTTCCTCCACAATGACAAAAGTGGGCTAGGAACTTTATCTCCAGCACTAGTGCATAAACTAACCCTAACAACCCTAACCCTAGCCCCAACTCTAACCCTAACCCTAACCCTAACCAGGAAAACATGACTAGAAAAAATCAGAAAAAACAAAACAAAAAACAAAAACCACAACTAGATTATCCACACAGCTTAACACTTACAATATTATAACACTTATAATTGTAATACAATTGTAATACTTATAAGTATTATACTTGTAAGTAATACTTATAAGTACAATATTGTATTACAATATTGTAATACTTACAATATTGGTTTACAGAAAGTAAGGAAATTTCCAAAGAGAAAAACATTAAAAAAAAAACAACAAACAATTTTTACACAGGAAGCAAGCAATTTTTTTTTTTTTTTGGTTAAAGATTTTATTTATTTGTCAAGGAGAGAGGGAGAGCACACAAGCAGGGGGAGCGGCTGGCAGAGGGAGAAGCAGACTCCCCGCTGAGCAGGGAGCCTGATAAAGGACTCGATCCCAGGACCCTGGGATCATGACCTGAGCCGAAGGGACATGCTTAATCGACTAAGTCACCCAGGAATCCTAATGAGAAGCATTCCTAAAAGTCAAACTTGTCTGGAAGACAAAGGTCGTCATACAGGATTTTCAATCAGAATGGCAAGTTGTGGGGTGGCACCAAATAAAAATAACTAGTTATCAGACAATTACAGTGCAAATAGAGACCCTGAACTTGTGCCAGTGTAGTGCCGGGACAGTTCACACTCCCTGCTCCCAAGAGAAGCAAGCATAAAACTACCTGCAAAAGATAGAAGTCTCAACTAAGGACCAGGAATTCAATTACTTGAGATCAAACATATAAAAATTAATAGAACAATTACATGAAATTCACAATAAAAATTAATAGAACAATTACATGAAAATATTTATAATGAGTAAGAATACACAAAAAACAATATTCACTTAAAAATAAAAAGTTGATCAAGAAGGGAGAATCAATTATGTGATTTAAGTTTGAATGGGCATTTATATAAACATTATACTGCAAACACTGAATACTGATATAATCAAATTTATAATATAACTATACTGAAAGAATGAAGAGAATCTAAGTATAGATTGGCCATAGAATTTACAACATTTAAAAAATCAAGAAGTAGCAATATTTTAAGAGTGTTATTTAGAAATATGGGCATAATTCTAATTTAACATATTGAAGTGGTTGCTTTTGGGGGGCAGAAAAATGGCAGGAGCAGGGAAACCTATAAATGTTGCTTTCATCATAAGATGTTTAGAATTATAGAACTCTTTAAACTATATTTAAAATTTTAATAAAACTTTTTAAAAGGGAAGCATTGCCTGTGTTAGATCTTATATTCTGCAATAGCTGCGGAAGGTAAATGAATAAATAACCATAAACCCTAGACTTTCCGTCTTGAGTAACATTGTCTACATGCACAAAGTTACATGTACAAAGGGACTGAAATAAAAGGTCAGAAACCACTTAAATGTTTATGATGGGGAACTTGTTAAATAAATGATAGCAGATCTATTCAACAGATTATTAAGAAACTCTTACAACACTGATATGAAATAATCTGTTATGTTCTTAAGTGAAAGAACACATGATACCTTTTTTCCTTTAAAAGTACGGGAGGAGAGGTGCCTGGGTGGCTCAGTCATTAAGCGTCTGCCTTCGGCTCAGGTCGTGATCCCGGGGTCCTGGGATCCGGCCCCACATCAGGCTCCCTGCTCGGCAGGAAGCCTGCTTCTCCCTCTCCCACTCCCCCTGCTTGTGTTCCCTCTCTCGCTTTGTCTCTCTCTGTCAAATAAATAAATAAAATCTTTTAAAAAATAAAAAAATAAATAAAAGTATGGGAGGAAATTAATATCAGCATACCTCAAAGATATTGCTGGTTTAGTTTCAGACCGCCACTACAAAGTATCACAACAAAGTAGGCAAATGAACTTGTTGGTTTCTGTGCATATAAACTGTATTTTCACTTTGCTGTAGTCTATTAAGTATGAAATAGCGTTGTCTAAAAAATGTACATATACCTTAATTAAAAAATACTATTAAAAATATCTACTATCTGTGATTTTAGCAAGTCCTAATCTTTTTGCTGGTGGAGGGTCTTGCCTTGATGTTCATGGCTTTTGACTGGTTGGGGGTGAGGGGGTGGTTGTTGAAGGCTGGGGTGTCTATGGCAAGTTATCAAAGTAAGACATCAGTGAAGTTTGCCACACTGATTGAGTCTCATGAGTAGCTTTCTCTGTAGCTTGTGATGCTGTTTGATAGCTCTTCGCCCACCGAAGAACTTTCAGAATTGGAAGCAATCCTCTCAAATCCTGCCACCGCTTCACCAGCTAACATTGATACAATAATCTTTTCTTATCATTTCAAAACCCTTCACAGCATTTCACCAGAAGTAGATTCCATCTCAAAAAAACCACTCTCTCTGCTCATCAGTGAGAAGCAACTCCTCAGCCATTCAAGTCTTATCAGGAGATTGGAGTGATTCAGTCACAAATTCAGGCTCCACTTCTAATTCTAGTTCTCTTGTTGTTTCCACCAGACCTACAGTTACTTCCTCCACTGAAATCTTGAACCCCTCAAAGTCACCTGTGAGAGTTAGAATCAATTTTGTCAACACTCTTGTTCATGTTACTATTTTGACTACTTCCCATGAATTACAAATGTTTTTAATGGCATCTAGAATGTTGAATGCTTTCCAGAAGGTTTTCAATTAGCTCACCCAGATGCATCAGAGGAATCACTACCTATGGCAGCTATAGCCTTATGCAATGTATTTCTTAAATAATAAGACTAGAAAGTCAGAATTACTCCTTGATCCATGGGCTACAGCATGGATGTTGTTGGCAGGGATGAATACAACATGAATCTCATTGTACAAGTCTATCAGAGCTCTTGGCTGACGAGGTCCATTGTCAATGAACAGTCATATTTCAAAGGAATCTTTTTTCCTAAGCAGTAGGTCTCAACAGTGGGCTATAAATATTCAGGAAACCACGTTACAAACAGACATGCTGTCATCTAGGCTTTGTTGTTCCATTGATAAAATAGAATACAGGGAGAGTAGATTTAGCATAATTCTTTAAGGCCTTAGGATTTTTGGAATGGTAAATGGGTATTGGCTTCAATTTCAAGTCACCAGCTGCATTAGCCCCTAATAGGAGGGTCAACATGTCCTTTGAAGATCTGGAGACAGCACTGAGTTCTTTGTAGCTATGAAAGTGTTAGAATGGCATCCTCTTGCAACAGAAGGCTGTTTCACCCACAGTGAAAATCTGCTGTTTAGTGTCATTAAGTACCTTCGTGAGACCTTCTGGATAACTTGCTGCAGCATCTACATCAACTCTTATGCTTCATCGAGCATTTTGCGGTTATAGAGAGAGTTTCCCTCTGACACCTCATAAACCAAGCCTGCTAGCTTTCAACTTTTCTTCAGTAGCTTCCTCACCTCTCTCAGGCTTCCTGGAATTAAAGGGAGTTGGGCCTTGCTCTGGATTAGGCTTCAGTTTAAGGGACTGTTAGAGCTGACTTGATCATCCATCCACACCACTAAAACATTCTCTGTATTAGCAATAAGGCTGTTTTACTTTTCATATCATTTATATGTTTACTGCAGTAGCACTTTTAATTTCCTTCAAGAACTTCCCCTTTGCATTCACAATTTGGTCAACTAGTTGGTGTAAGAGGCCTAGCTTTCAGCCTGTCTCCGCTTTCAACATGCCTTCCTAAGCTTAATCATTTCTAGCTTTTGAATGAAAGTGAGAGATGTGTACTTCTTCCTTTTATTTAGAGGACACTGTAGGGTTATTAATTAACCTAATTTAAATATAGTGCCTCAGGAATAAATAGGGAGGCCTATGAAAGGGAGAGGGGACTGGCTGTGCTTGGTGGATCAGTCAGCACACACATTCACTAAGCTCACTACTTACATGGGCGAAGTTCATTACAATTACAGTAGTAATATCAAAGATCAATGACTGCAGATGCCATAACAAATATAATAATGATGGGGCGCCTGGGTGGCTCAGTAGGTTGAAGCCTCTGCCTTTGGCTCAGGTCAGGATCTCAGGGTCCTGGGATCGAGCCCCGCATCGGGCTCTCTGCTCAGCGGGGAGCCTGCTTCCCCCTCTCTCTCTGCCTACCTCTCTGCCTACTTGTGATCTCTCTCCTCTCTGGCAAATAAATAAATACAATCTTTAAAAAAAACAAATATAATAATAATGAAAAAGTTTGAAATATTGTAAGAACTACCAAAATGTAATACAGAGACATGAAGTGAGCAAACGCTGCTGGAAAGTGACATCAACAACCTTGCTCAAAGCCAAGTTGCCAAAAACCTCCAATGTGTTAAAAAAAAAAAAAAAAAGCAATACCCGTGATTTGCCGAAAAGCAAAGTGAAATAAAACAAGACATACCTGTGTTACAAAGAACTGAGATGACAGTTGCACCAGAAGATAACACTTCTTACTTATCTAAATGCTACATACTCCCTTAACTATGGAAGAACTTTGAACTCCCTTCCCCCACCCCTTTCACTTGATCATCAATTTTCACATTCAACTCAATCAATCCTATAATGATATAAACATGCTACAATACTTTCTTTTTTTGGAAGCTATAATATTTTCTATTAAAAAAACATCCCCTTACCCCACATACACTGAAGTCTATCTCTACTCATTGTGCCTCCATTTGCCTCCCTCCCATTCTCTGAAATCCACTCCCGCAGGCCTTCCTTGCCACTACTCTACCAAAACTGCTCATCAAGATAACAGATGGCCTACTGCATTAGTTTTCCATTGCTGCCATACAAATTACTACAAACCTAGTGGCTTATGACAATACCAATTTACTACCTTACAGTCCTGCATATTAGAAGTCAACACAGGTCTCAGGGGGTTAAAATCAAGCTGCTAACAGGACTGTGTTCCTTTTTAGAGGCTTTAGGTTGGATCCTTTTCCTTGCTATTGCCAGATCAGTTCTGTGCACACAGTTTCTACATCTCAGAACCGGCAACAGGGCCTTAAATTCTTCTCATGCTTCACTCTCTCGGTCTCTGACACATACACACACATACACACACACACATGCACATACATCACAGCTGGGAAAGGCTCTCAACTTTTAAGGATTATGTGATTAAATTGAGCCCACCAAGATAATACAGGATAATTCTGTACCTCACAGTCCAGAACCTTAATCATATCTGTAAAGCCCCATCTTCCATATACGGTAACATGTTCACAGATTCTGGGGTTTAGCGTATGGACCTCTAGGGGTGGAGAGGGGCATTATTCTGCCTAACACACCTATACAATAGTCATTTCTCAGGCTTTATTTTAACTAACCTGTCAACAGTATTTGACACACTTGACCAGTCTCTCCGTTTTGAAACACTGTCTTCTCTTGGTCAGAAAAACCAACTTCTCAGTTCTCCTTCTACCACACTAGCCACTTAATCCCAAATCTCCCTTTACTAATTCCTCTTCATCTTCTCCAAATACTGAACTGCTTCAAATTCCAGAAGTAATGATAATGAGGATAATGAAATGATAACAAGAAATGTCTACATAGAACTGCAGTTTTCAAAGGAATCCTGAGTGTAATAGGCCAAATAGTCCCCCAAAGATAAATACCTCCTAATTCCTGGAACCTGTGAATATATCAGATTACACAGCAAAGGGGAATTGAGGTAGCAAATGGATTTATTATTGTCATCAGCTGGCTTTTAAATAGGGAGATTATCCCGGTGAGTCCAATATCATCATAAGAGTCCTTGAATGTGGAAGAGAGCAACAGAACGTTCTGTGTCAGAGTGATGCGATAGGAAAAAGCCACAATCAGCCATTTCTGGCTTTGAAGATGGAAGGGAGCCATGAGCCAAGGAATGTGGGCTGTTACAACAGCACAGAATTCTAATCCACTAGTGTTCCTGCACCCGTTTCAGAAAGTTCATAAACTCAAACTATTTTCATAAAAATACTAAGATGTTATTTGTCCTTTTTATTCTCATTCTCTCGTAAGTATACAGTGGATTTTTCCAGACATGGCAGAACCTGTCACACCACCAAAACTGAATAAAGTAGAAGATCTGAGAATCCAGAGGTCTTCCATGACACCAGAGTAGAAAGATTTGCAGAAACATACAACAATGCTATGCCTCTCACTAAAATTTGTTTTTAGTTTGGAAAATATAGTTATGTTTTCATTTAAAAATGTTATTTTATGGGGGCGCCTGGGTGGCTCAGTGGGTTAAAGCCTCTCCCTTCAGTTCGGGTCATGATCTCGGGGTCCTGGGATCGAGCCCCGCATCGGGCTCTCTGCTCAGCGGGGAGCCTGCTTCCCCCTCTCTCTGCCTGCCTCTCTGCCTACTTAGGATCTCTTTCTCTCCGTCAAATAAATAAATAAAAAACCTTTTAAAAAAGAACCTATTAAATATAATAAATGTTGTTTTATGTAATATGTAATAAATTTAATAGGTTTACATGTAATAGGCTTACTATTTCTCAAATTAATATTTTTAAAATTTCTGTTTTATATTATACTATGGTGACTATCAATAGATATAACCCACATAACGAAAAGCTCTTTGGGATCCATAATAATTATTATGAGTGTAAAATGGTCCTAAATACCACACTGTTTCAGAGCCACTGATACAGAGTGTCAAATATAGCTCTAAGTAGTGTGTGTGTGTGTGTGTGTATAAATAAAACACAGTAATATAATTCTCACAATCACCCCAATACAGAAGTACTATGTCCTTATTTTACAGATTAGAAAATTGAAGGTCATTAGGAGTAAGGACCATGTCCTAAATTAAATAGCTAAAAGCTATTAAATAGCTGAGATAAGATCCAAGCCTCAGCATCCTGGCTCAAGTCTGGGTGAATATAACCTCTTAAGATTCAAACTTCTCTACTGACACTGACGCCAGAGGTAATCTCATCTAGTTGCAAGTTTAAATGCTCCAGCTCCGAGCCTCTCGCTCCAGACTCTTAGAGCTATTCCCTATTCTACATATCTAACTGGATGACTAAAAGTCATCACAAATTTAGCCTTCCTAAAGCTGAACAGATTCCCTCTCCTCCTCAAACATATTCTTCCCTCAGATTTTCCATGTCAGTAAGGGGATTGTTAAAGCTTCTCAGACCAAAGATCTGAAGGATCTCCTTCATACTTCACGTCAGTCTGTCAGAAAGCCCTATCAGCTCGGCCTTAGAAACACACCAGAATCCAATCACTTGCCACTACCCTGGTGCAAACCATCTTCTCTTCCCTGGAATAGGGTGATAGCCTCTGACTGGTTTTCCTCCACCTATACTGTATCTTTTCTACATAGCAGCCAAAGTGATTTGATTTTTTTTTAATTAGAGCCAATCACTGTTTTGTTCGAAACAGCTTTCCATATAAATGAGTAAAATCCAAAGGGTCTTACCTTAGCCTACAAGGCCTTATATAATCGGCACCATGGTATCTTTCTAATCGTATTTGCTATGATTATTTCTTCCAGTACCCAACCTCCTTGCCCTAAAAACCATGAAATACAACCTTACCTCTCTACATTGTTTTCTTTGCCTGCCTCACCTCCCACACACCCCCAACATCCATAAAACCTATACTTTCCTTTCCAAAAACTCTCTTGTGAAAGAGGCTTTCATTTACTACTTTATCACATCTATCATTTTTCAGCTCCTTTATTCTGTGTTATTTTTCTTCAATAGCATCTATTATGGCCTGATAAACTATAAATTTATCTATCTTTTCCAGGTCTACCCCCTCTAAAAGGCAGACTCTGTATATTCAAGACTTTGTCTCTTGGGGTTCAGAGCTTTCTTCCCTAACAATGGTGAGTTTTTACTAAGTACTTATTAAGCATTCATCTAGTGATTAATCTAGGAAAAATGGTCAGAATAAAAATAATAGTTAATACTCATGACATAAAAAGATATCTATAAAAGTTTGCAAGAAACAAATACAATCCTAAAAGGAAAACACTCAAAATATGGAAGCAACAGATAAATAACAAACAAAAAGAGTACCTGATGAAAATATTTTTAAGTCTAACACAATGTGTAATTTTTAAAAATTCAAATTTAAAGGTGATACTGTTTTTGAGTTTCAAATATAATTTAAGTTGACTAATAAGGCAAGTATGAGCCAAACACTAACGATTTAACTTGGCCCAACCTTTCATGAGACCGATTTAACTCTATGTTTATAATTTTATCCTCTAATCCAGTAATTCCTCTTCTAATAACATACACAAAAAAGAAAATCATAAATCAGGGCACCTGGGTGGCTCAATTAAGTGTTCGACTCTTGATTTTGGCTCAGGTCATGATCTCAGGGTCCTAGGATGGAGCCCTGTGTTGAGCTTTGTGCTCAGTGGGGAGTCCGCTGGAGGAATTCTCTCTCCCTCTTCCTCTGTCCCTCCCCCACTTGCTCTCTAAGTAAACAAATCTTTTTTTTAAAGATTTTATTTATTTATTTGACACAGAGAGAGAGATCACAAGCAGGCAGAGAGGCAGGCAGAGAGAGAGGGGGAAGTAGGCTCCCCGCTGAGCAGAGAGCCTGATGTGGGGCTCGATCCCAAGACCCTGAGATCATGACCTGAGCTGAAGGCAGAGGCTTTAACCCACTGAGCCACCCAGGTGCCCCTAAACAAATAAATCTTAAAAAAAAAATCAGAAATCAAAAAACAAAACAAAACAAAAAAATCATAAATCAAGACAGGCTTTTCTACATAAAGATATTTTGGAATAGCATGATTTTAAAATAGTAATGAAAATAAAAATAATAATCTAAAAGTACAAGACAATTTCAAAACTTATGGCTCATGCCTATGATGGAATATCATGGAGTTATACCTGTAAAGAATTCATAACTGTATGGGAAATGTTTAAGCTATGTTAGATAGATAACAGCATATAAATCATATGACTTTGACCACATTTAAAATATTCATTAAAAAGAAAAACATATCAAATGCACATTGTTATTTAGTGGATGTATTATGGATAATTTTATGATTTTTGGCAAGGAACAGAGATTCCATCAAAATTAGCTATAAATTGAAAGAATGACAGTAAAATTGACCATTTTAAATCAGGGACAATTGGCATGGAAAAGCTACTTGATACTGAGGCTTTAATAAACACTCAATAACTTGAACCAACAATGATGCTAGAAAAGTATTCTGCGTGTCATCCAGATAAAACACAGCACTAGTAAAACAAAGGTTTTTTTTTTTTTAAAAAAGATTTTATTTATTTGATAGAGAGAACGAGATCACAAGCAGGCAGAGAGGCAGGCAGAGAGAGAGGAGGAAGCAGGCTCCCCGCTGAGCAGAGAGCCAGCAAAGGTTTTTTTACAGAAGGTATTTGAATAAATACATTGAAAAAATGGAAAATACCTTCTTCGGTTAGTAGCAACTCTAAAAAAAATGGGCATTTACATGTAATGATCCATATAAAATACAAATTTAAAATAGTTGCCACATTTTACTTTAGAAATAAAAATTTTCCCATAGAGCATTCTGGCAAGGATTAGTTTCTTCTTTTTCCTCTTTAAGGTGATTCAATAATGAATTTATCTGTGGGAGCAAAAGCGAAGGAAAGACAGACATCCCTATTCTCCTCTCTACGTTTATGTTTGCAATCGTTCCCAAAATGCTTCTTCATTTTCCAGGAATAAAAAATACCATGCATGCTAGAAATAACAATTTATTAGGATTTGAACAAAACCCTTCAAGCTCTAGAAAATAAATTAGTCACCAATGGACTAAGCCTAACCCTGCCAAATGTTAGCCTAAAATAAAATTGTGAAGTTGAATTATTAAACCCTTTACAAGTTTTCCTTCATAGATAATGTAACCACAACTACAAAAATCACACTGTAACCGCTGCTAAAATGTCCAATATGTGTAATAACATACAGTATAAATCTTGTTTGTTCTAACAGAACTTAAGGAACACTTTCAAAAATCATATTTAGCAGTAGAATATGGATATGTCCCAATTTTCCAATAATTATTATTCTGATTAGTGTATCTATGAATCAGATTCTCTTCCTGCCCTGCCATCAATTACTAATTATTTTCTGCTCACAGCTAACCAGGCTAGACGAGAATAAAATATTCCAACCAATTCCACTCTGGGAGTATCCCGTTATTTTAAATTAGTGCCCTAGTGACTGGGAGTTGTCTGTTTATTTTTTCCCATTTATTACTAAGAAATTAGATAAAATGATCTGTGTTTCTTTGGGAATGGGTTTGGGGTAAGAAAAAAGCAAAAGGAGGTGCTTTTTGTTTTTTAATCTCCTGCTTAATGGTAGCTCAAACACTACTCTCAGAAAATAAACCAATAATCACTTCCGAGAAAGTTAAAATCTATGGCAAATCTCTGCTATGTATGAGATAAAAAACAAAAGTGTTTTTTTCTCTTGATTTTCTTATAGAGACAAACAGTCCTAACTGCTCTACAGACCATGACAGCAACCCTGTTTACACATAAGAACTGAGATCAAAAAGCTGTCCCTCCACCAAACCAATGGTAACATACTTAATAATCTCTAACAACAAAAACAAAAAGAAGAAAAGGGGAGTGGGGAGATGTTTGCCATATGTTAGAGTTCTAATTCAAAATGGTTAAAGAATTTAAATAAAATAAAAATTTAATCCTGAACAAAACAGTAACTAATTTTGATATCACCTCTAAGTCAATAGGGTAAAATTTCACCTTCAATCCCAAAGTAGTAAAAAGAGCACATATGGTAAGATCAACCCAATTTTAAATCTGGGAAATATAATCTACTAACTGTGCAACCTAGGACGAGCAATTTACTACCTCTATCACCTTCTTTAACTGTAAAATGCGATAATTAATGCCAATCACACTGTCTTGAGGTAGAAATTCGGTGAAATAAAGAATGTCGAGTGGTTAGTGTAGTACTTGGTATATGGCCGACAATCAAATACTGCAGAAGCCCCTTACATGGAAACTGGGTTAGAGTCCGAATATTTGGAGAAAATCATACACTGTCAAAGTTACTCCTCCCAATTCCTGAAAAGGGACACACAAGAACCCAAAATACTCTATCTTTTCTCTTTACCCAATATAGCTAACTTCTGTAACACTGAAAATCAATCACTCTATCTCTGGCTAAGCACCAGATGGGCTAAATGACTTGCATGAGGGGTCATGTTGTAAGGGAGAAAATTCTTATTAGAATCACACATATTACAGTAAAATGCTAATAGCATAAGAAAAACACACGGAACAACCTGATCAAGGGCACGGCACAGCTATTTCACATTTCCAAGACTTGTGTTAATTATGTTTGTCTTTTTAGAGAGAGGGGTTGTTATAACCATTTCCTTGCTTGCTTTAGGGCTCCTTTTTTTTTCTTTTGCCAGTACACAGAGTTAAATTTCCTACATAAGCTAACTACATATGATGTACTCCACTAATTTCCTTACCTTATTAGGCAAAACAGAAAAGACTTTGCTAAGTGAAAAAATAAAATAGAATAAATGTATACTAAGGAGCAAATACAGGTGACAAAAATTTATGCTCCAGAATTTATTTGCTTTACATAAAGGAAAATGTCTGCAAAGTCAAATGCAGAAACCACTTCCCCTTCTATAAGCTTTCTACTGAAGCTAGTTATCTGGTTTCTAAGCCTTTAGCAGATTTGAAGGGGTAGGGGAAAGAGAATACTATATGCGGAAACAGGGAAAAAATAAAAATAGATGATTTTAAGTCAATTGATCTCTTCAGTGAAAAAGTAATTGTTAGTAATACCAAAAAAAAAAGAAAAAGAAAAAGATGAGCTCATATTAGGTGCTTTTAAAAAATGCTTTAAATAAAACCTGTTTTTCTCTTGAAAAACCATTCTTTTAGGGGCGCCTGGGTGGCTCAGTGGGTTAAAGCCTCTGCCTTCGGCTCAGGTCATGATCTCAGGGTCCTGGGATCGAGCCCCGCATCGGGCTCTCTGTTCAGCAGGGAGCCTATTTCCCCCTCTCTCTCTGCCTGCCTCTCTGCCTACTTGTGATCTCTCTCTCTTCAAATAAATAACTAAAATCTTGAAAAAAAAAACCACCATTCTTTTAAATTGTTTGAGGTAATAGATCTAGAGAAAGAACGACAGAAATAATGCCAACAAACTGACTCCCACATTGGATGTGGAAAAGCAACTATCTGATACAGAAGAAAACTTCCCTACTACCTTCAACACCTTACATTCCTTAGGTTGTTAGAATTCTGACAAAATAAAACTAGTAAACACCTTCCCCCAACATGAGACCATAGGATTGACTAAAAGACACACACATATACACAAATTCTGACAGAGGTCATTTCAACTGCAAACAAAGGACAAGCATAGAAGTCCATCTTAAAAGTAAGTATAGGAACAAACCAAAATAAATACCAAATCTATCTATCTATCTATCTATCTATCTATCTATCTATCTATCTATCTATCTATTTAATTTGACAGAGACACAGTGAGAGAGGGAACACAAGCAGAGGCAGTGGGAGAGGGAGAAGCAGGCTTTCCGCTGAGCAGGGAGTCTGATGAGGGGCTGGATTCCAAGACCTGGGAATCATGACCTGAGCCGAAGGCAGATGCTCAATGGTTGAGCCACCCAGGTGCCCTACATATTTTTAAAATAATAACAACTAAGTAATTATAGAAAAGGTCTTCTATAGAAATGTTACCAAAAAAAAACCAAAAAAACCCCAACAACAACAGGAAAAGATTTTGTAAAATTCATAAGTCACATCTGCATTAAAATTTAAAAAGGCAAATATACATTTGAAACTAGACGAGATAGTTACAAAGTCTATATATCGAGGTAAGAAAAAGCAACATAAAAATGATCTCAGTGATTCCTAAATTTAAAGCTGCAACCAAGGCAAAGAAGAATAGATTCTAAAATGCAAGCAATAAAATAATGAAATACAAGATTCCCTGAAAAATGTCTCAGAAATACAAAAAATAGAGTTAAAAGTAAAAAGCAAATGAGACACTGAGAGAACCGCTTGTTCCCAATTAGAGCTGACTGCAACATTCACAGATTCCACATACATCAATTCGCCTGCTAAAATGTATTTGTAACCCCAAAATCAATACTCGAGGCACTTTATAGTGGTCATTTGTGGAATACACAGAATGATAAGTCTGAGGTGCCCACCATATACATCCCAGGTAAGGTCAAACAAGGTGATGCTCTCTACCTTCTTGTTTCAGCTCTCATTCTACCAATGTCTTTTTCAGTCTATTTATTCACTGTCATGTGTTTTGCATTTGTGCTTGCTGTTGATTTCACTGTTTAAGATGGTCCCCGAGCAGAGTGCTAAAGTGTGATCTAGTGTTCCTAAGTGCAGGAAGGTTGTGATGTGACCTACAGAGGAAATACTTGGGTCAGTTAAGTTTTATTCAAGCATGAGTTACAGTGTTGTTGGTAGTGAGGTCAATGTTAACACATCAATAACATATATTAAATAAGATGATTTTAAAAAGAAACACACATAAGACAAGGTTATTACTGATAGTCGCTAAAACTGTTGTGACCAGAAGCCCTCACAAACCTTATACCTAACCCTGTAATTTCTAAGAGCAATGGTTTTTGGTATTAGCTAATGCAGTGTTTGCAGTGATTCTATGGAACATAACTTACATGAACAACGGGAATCAACAGCATATTAGAATAAGAATTACGGGGGGGGGAAGATGATGATGATGAAATTTGGGAACTTTCCAGAACTGAAAAAACTCCGCTTAAAAGGGACCATCCTTTGATGAATGGTATAGAACATCAAAGGATGGTCCCTTTCAAATATTAAAGAAAAAAAATAAAAGGGAAAATAAGTCTGACAATATAAAATCTTTAAATTATGTGCTTTTGCAGTCAGAGCCTCACTTATTTATATCTGCCAGGACCCATGCTCTTTTGGTGTGGCCTTTCCATGCTGGCTCTGGACATGGTCATCAGATCTACGTGGGTCAATGAGTTGCTAGCAAATTCGATGCAAGTAGAAGCCCCCAAAGTGCTTGCTCTTTGGAGCTTGCCCTCTTGGTGTTCTTGGAACCCTTCCCAGCCACCACAAGAACACAGCTGAAGTAGCCTACTAGATTATGAGAGACATGTAGCCTATTCACCTGTCACCCTAGCCAACAGCCAGCCAGCCACCACACACGTAAATGAAGCTAGATGTGTCTGCTCCAGTCTACTGATCACTGACTGCAAATACATGAGAGGGCCTGCTGAAAGCAGCTGAGGCTGGCCTATGTCAGCAGAACCAGCTGATCCACAAATGCATGAAGGGTAATAAATGTCTACCATTTGAATCTACTAAGTTTTGAGGTGACTTATTCATTATGACCAATGGATACACATATAAATAAAATTAAATAACAAATTAGGCGGGCAGAATAAACTATGGCATATTACCTTCCTCTCCCAATATCTAATGAGATTAGATTTGTTTTCAAATAGTGTAACTTAGAGCAGAAAATTAGCAGAACAGAAACTCTGGAGGGGCACAGAGCAGCATATCACGGCACTGCTCCCACCCCTACTCACCCTAAGTCGCACTAGTGAATTTCTGAGAATTCGCACTAATATTCTCAAGAGAAACAAACTGAAGTGCTATCTGCAATGTCTCAGGTAGATTATGGATTGGCCAGAATCCCCTTTAATTTCCTGATCCAATAACCCAAGAAAAGAGAACTTATTTAAAGTGAGGTGGCCACTTATAGGAGGGACAATTAAATCATATTGTTTCACTTAGTCCTTGGTTCCATGCTAAGGTACACAGTGTCCTGCCAGATCTGAGAAAACATATGACCAAAAATTCTCTCTTTTTAGGGCTTTTATCAACCATTCTGGAAGAACTTACATTAATAATCCATGAGCTTCCATCTAAGAGAATGTTTATAAGCACTGGAGTCTCCTAATTCCTAAGCCAAACTTAGCATCATTAAGGCCACAAAAGGGGTGGGGCATGGGGAGAGGAAATGGAATTAGGGCTGGATTCTGAGCCTCTAGCTTTCCAAGGTCTCAGAAAACCTTTTTCCAGCAGTCATTATTCTTTTTTCTTCTGAATGGAGAGTACATGGCTGCTAGATGAGTAAATGAAATAGTGTCTTCAAAACTACCTGCTATAGTGAGGAAAAGATCCAAACCTCAAAGGTATTAAACCCAGAGAAAAGAAAAACAGGTACGCCGACCCTGACAGAAAAACTCAGAAGTAAATGGGCATCAAACTGGATTGGTCTGTTTTACGCAAAACAAACATTAATACTTCCGATCTTTGCTAACTTTCACAAAATCTGTGAAGAGGTCAGAATCTAAGTTCTAATAAATCTAAATACTGCCTCAACTGAACACTCTTGGACTCCTGTGACAGAAATGTGAGGCCTCAAATTGTACCTCACAGAGGAATGGAAGCTGATCTCATAAAGTAGGAAAATACGTTACCCACAAATATTTAAATCACAGCCAATAAAACTTCTATACAAATGGGCACCTGGGTGGCTCAGTCAGTTAAGTGTCTGCCGTCAGCTCGGGTCATGATTCCCAGGGTCCTAGGATGGAGCCCTGCGTCTGGCTCCCCACCCAGCAGGGAGTTTGCTTCTCCCTTTGCCCCTCCTCTGTGCTTGTGATCTCTCTCAAATAAATAAATAAATCTTTTTTTTAAAAATTAGCTGGACAAAGTAGCTGGACAAAGCTACTCAGGCATGAGCATCATAAAACGAAAAAACAAAAACAAAGAGCATGGCAAGGATACCAAACATCCCTCCCTCCACCACACACACATATACAAAGAATAAAAAAGAGCAAAGTCTGTCAAATGATAAAAACTTTTTCTGTTAACTCAAAATGGCAATTAAGCCTCAAAACTAAAGACAATCATACAATGTGTCCTCTCACTCCCAGAGTTTACCAGTTTCCGTTGGTGGAACTGGCCCTTACCAATTTCAAATACCTATGCCACTGCCACCACCACCAGTCAGGAAAGGAATAAGGAAAGGAGTCTTTGGTGTTTAGGAAAGGACACTGTTGCTGGCAAGAAGCTTCTCCTTCCCCTCTTCTAGAATTGTGTCTACTTACTAGTATCTGAATTCAAGTTGGGAGAAAGAGTGGCCTACAACAGAATCACTCCCCAGGAGCAGTATCTGAAGAAAGGGGGACTGGCACCTTGGTCTTTCCCCAGCCTTGCCAAGTTGTAAAATATGCAGACACACATGCATCCTGCCATTGGCACAAAGCCAAGCACAGTGAGGGAGCTGTTGGGCTCCTCTGGAGTCTGGGAGCACACATGATGTAAACAAATGGTGCCCATCTTTGATGCGGAGGCATCTGAAGGCATGAGACCCTCAAGAGAGCTCATGGCAACAAGACTGAAGACGGCTGTTGTATAACAGGGTTTGAGGGAACAGAAAGGAGTCAACCTCTCAGACGGTCTTTGGAGAACCTCCTAATTCCCTTGACTTGCTTAAGCAGCTGCTAAACTAAATAAACAATCAGACCGTCTAGACTAATAGGGTAGGCACCCTAGACTAATGAGAGAGCCAGAAGTCTCGGCAAACTTGATGGCCCGGGGTAAATCTCAGCACTGCCCAAGGAAGTCCATGCATAATCTATGTGGGGACCAAGAAATTAGTGGGGGCTGCCACCAGCCAACCAGAGAGCGCTAACCAGAGGGAGAACAGCCATGCCTCACATCACAGTGAAGTACTCATTCCTCTACCTCTTCTCAGTTCACTAGAGCCTAGAAAACTCAGAAGTAAATGGGCATCAAACTGGATTGGTCTGTTTTACGCAAAACAAACATTAATACTTCCGATCTTTGCTAACTTTCACAAGTGATATATTTAATAGGATGAACATCTGGTTCTATTTTTACCTCCCTTATAGCTTACTAAATAAGTATATCAGGGTAAGTATAATTGCACAAAAACAGTAAACTGTCTCCCAGCTCAGGATGAAGAACTGTGGCACACAAAGTAATCCTTCCAAAAATAGACTAATTTTTTATGACTATCACTCCCCTTATGTCCTAGGCTTCAAAACAAGGGGAAAAATTATATTTCAAGATCTGTGGCATTTCCACAGTGTTTTAAAAATGATTTTCCAAAAGGGATTATGGCAAAAACTACAACACCATCACCATTTTCATAGAATACAATACTTTCCCTTCTCTTTTGTCCTGTAATTTTAGCCCAGCCTGACATTTTTTCCTCACATGAACCTCTGTCAGGAGGATACTATGTTGGCTGCAAATAACCAGCCCCCAGTATTCGTCCTGGAGATTACTGACAACTCAGAAACCGCAAGCATGGAGTTACGATAGTATTTAAACATGCCTTTGGGGTTAGAAAGTAGTATTTACCCTGCAGTTCATCAGTTTTTATATGGCCAAGGTGAAATAAATAGAAGAAGAAATCTACGAATGACTTTCCTTGCCTCAGAATATTTTCTGATCTTTTTAATAAATTTAAAACCACCAGATCACAGATGTCTTGACTTGGATACTTAACCGACAACAGAAAAATAAAATCTAATCTGGGAACATAAACTTTTTGCCGAAATAAAAAAAAAGAATCAAAAGGGATAGGCTAAAATCAATTTCATGATCTTCACTAGTGATGACTAATATTCTCCTGTCAAGACTTTTCTCCCATGACTAAGTTGTTGTTGTTGTTTTTAAAAAGGGCAAAACTTTGAAGTACAAATGGTAGTAACTGAACACCGATAACCCGTTAGATTGTAATGAGCTCCAAGGAACAATAACCTCAGCTGTCTTAGTCACCAGTCCAGCTGCTACAACACCTAGCAGTGTTCCCATCAGGACACGCGATTAAATTGTTTTAGCAGCTATCTCAATGTTAGGTACAATGTTCTTAATAAAGGATAATTTATACTTTCTGTTTAAACTGTCATTCAGTCAACAATTACTGATGTGGCTCCTGTACAATTAAAAAGTGTGCCCAGTCTGTACAGACTCCATGGTAGGAAAAAAAACATAACACATGTAGATATATGCAACAGGGTTGATAATATATGGCAAATCAGTTTAACTTATGGACTGTATCTTTAGTTTTAGATCTTTTATGTCCACATTTGTGCCGGGGATGCAAAAGAATTTAATGGGAATGAAATAAATGCTACAATACTATAAACAAGTACTCCCGAATGAATAAAATGAAAGAAAGTCAACCAAAGGACAGAGACTTTAAAATCCAATCCAAACACCTTGCTTTAGAAATACTTTCATAAAAGTTATTGGCCCTTGAAGTCCAACATTGAACTGAATCACTATTTACATAACAGGGAACTGATTCACATTTTAATTTGCTTTCCTCAGTATTATTTCAGGAAGACTTCTTTATTTTCCATTCAATATCATATGTAGAGTCCAGGTATAAAAAATGCATTTCTGTTTTTGAAAAAGACCAACTTTATGAGGTTAGTGGAAAGTGAATGGACTAGGTTTTTTTTTCCCAAACACCATCATTTCTCGTTTCTTTTCCATTGTCTGAAGCTTATCATTTTCTACCTTCAAGCCATCAACTGAAGGAAAATTTCTTTTAAGCATCTAATTTCAATAAAATTATCCTAGAGCTAGGTGGTCTTTTAAAAAAGGAAAATTAAGAATATATTTCCTTATGGAATTCAACAAGTGGAATTCCACCACCTCATTTATAGAAGAAAGTTAATTAGGGGCGCCTGGGTGACTCAGTCATTAAGCGTCTGCCTTTGGCTCGGGTCGTGATCCCGGGGCCCTGGGATGGAGCCCCGCATCGGGCTCCCTGCTAGGCGGGAAGTCTGCTTCTCCTTCTCCCACTCTTCCTGCTTGTGTTCCCTCTCTCGCGCACGCTCGCTCTCTCTCCCTCTCCCTCTCTCTCTCTCTGTGTCAAATAAATAAATAAATAATCTTTTTTAAAAAGTGAAAAAATAAAAGGAGGTTAATAAAAAATGACATCTGTTTACTTCATATCCAATACCTTCACAAAATACAATAAAGACGGGCGCCTGGGTGGCTCAGTTGGTTGAGCAACTGCCTTCGGCTCAGGTCATGATCCTTGAGTTCCGGGATCGAGTCCCACACCGGGCTCCCAGCTCCACACGGAGTCTGCTTCTTCCTCTAACCCTCTCTCCTCTCATGCTCTCTCTCACTTTCTCTGTCTCTCAGATAAATAAATAAAATCTTAAAAAAATAATAATAAAAAAATACAATAAAGACTACATTTTTTTCATCATTAGCATGTAGAAGATATGATATCTCTCCATAAATGAACAACAGAACACCAGTATGGGTAGAGAAAAAAGTTTCAGCCTCCTGTTATACCTTTTACTCACTACAACTATACTGCTTGAAGAATGAACTCTTCATCCAAATTCTAAGGCCTTATTTCTGAAAATTCTACTCAACTTCTATGCACCTTCTACTAAGGAAATAGTAAGCTTTTCTTTAGAAATTATATTGGCCCTTCTGTTTAGTAAAAGTAATCAGATGATAAAACTTGTAGCTAAATCTTAATAAATGTTTAGAAGCAAGAATACACGTCCTGAGTTTTCTCTTGGCCTTAATATTCCGTTCTAATCTCCATATTCCCTAGTCCTGATTATTTTTAATTTATACTTTTCTCTTTAGTGTTTAAAATTTAAACAAATACTCAAAAATTTTGTGGAAACAAGGAAATTTAAAAACTACAGTGACAAGCTTTTGTTTGTAGGAAACCTAACAACCAGAACTATAAATAGCAGAAATGGAAAGTTGAGCTGAAATGTAGTCCAGCGATCTTTCTCTAGGTATGATGTAAGGTAGATGGGAACATTTAAAAGACTCATTTTTCCTGTATTCTTTGAAAGGTTAATAATAGCAATTCAAACATCAGTTAAGTTTGTGATGGCTTTGAAAAGCACAGAAATTTAAAAGTAAAATTGCAGTGTTCTAATTAGCGGCACACCCCATATCATTAAGGATACATGATACAAGGGCATTCTTTGAATTCTACATACAATAAAATCTGTTGCATTGATCAGCTCTCATTTCTTAAAAACAAAACAAAGCCAAAAAAAAAAAAAAAACCTAGCTGTGAAATTTTCTATAAGGAGAATGGAGACTTAAAATTGTTTTTAGAAAATGGCTTTAAAAATGATTAGAACATTAAATCTGCTGAAAGTCTACAAAAGATGAATTATAGAAGAAATATCCCAAATGGCCCATCATGTTTAATCTTGCTTAAAAATTAATCCTACTTTGAGTCACAGTCATATTTCACAATTGCACAGGAATAGATGGACTTGTGTTTTACTTGTAAGCAGAATATAATCACCATGCTTTGAATAGCACAGAAAAAAGAGAGAGAGAGAGAGAGAGATCCACTGGCGGGAAAAATATGACTGCCACAGAAATTTTTAGACAAAAGAAGCTGAAACAAAGAGTATGCAGAGCCATGTCTGAGTCCCCCGTAAAGAAAGAAAGAATGTTACTACTGCTGACCAGATTTCATTTGCAGAGTATACATACTATAAAATGACAATAGATATCCTGTCTTGCAGAATATAAAGTCTGTTATTTCTTACACATACTTGCTACTGTGGCATCTTTAAACAGGATTTTTGTTATCTATACCATTTGTAATGTAAAATTAAACATATTTTTATAAAAATAGTTTTCCCTAAGTAAATCTCAAAAGCATTAGTATCTCTCCATCCTATGCCCGACCTCTCTTACTTAGGGACTATTTCCTCCTCCATTTCCCCCTCATCCATTCTGCTCCAGCCACACTGGTCTTGTTGTAAGTTCCCACTGCAGAGCATTTTCACTGACTCTTCTCTAGACCTACCATCTTCTCTCCCTCTCCATCTTCAAGTCTCTGCTCAAAAGTCACCTCTTAAATGAAACCTTGATCACTGTATTTAAAACTGTGATCTACCTCTCCCCATCCCCAACCCCCTCTTTTTTCCAAATACTTTTATTTTATTTTTTCAGTGTTACAAGATTCATTGTTCATGTACCACACCCAGCGCTCCATGCAATACGTGCCCTCCTCAAAACCCACCACCAGGCTCATCCATCCCCTTACCTCCCTCCCCTTCAAAACCCTCAGTTTGTTTCTCAGAGTTCGCAGTCTCTCTTGGTTTATCTCCTTCTCCGATTTCCCCCAATTCACCCTTCCTTTCCTTCTCACAGTGTCCTCCATGTTTTTCCTTATACTCCACATGTAAGTGAGACCATATGATAACTATCTCTGCTTGACTTATTTCACTCAGCATAATCTCTTCCAGTCCCGCCCATGTTGATACAAAAGTTGGGTATTCACCCTTTCTGATGGAGGCATAATATTCCATTGCATATATGGGCCATATCTTCTTTATCCATTCATCTGTTGAAGGGCATCTTGGCTCTTTCAATAGTTTGGCGATTGTGGCAATTGCTGCTATGAACATTGGGGTACATGTGTTCCTTTTTTGTACTGCATCTGCTTCTTTGGGGTAAATATCCAGTAGTGCAATTGCAGGGTCATACGGTAGTTCTATTTTTAATTTCTTGAGGAATCTCCACACTGTTTTCCAAAGTGGCTGCACCAACTTGCATTCCCACCAACAGTGGAAGAGGGTTCCCCTTTCTCCACATCCTCTCCAACATTTGTTGTTTACTGTCTTGTTGATTTTGGCCATTCTAACTGGTGTAAGGTGGTATCTCAGTGTGGTTTTTTTTTTTTTTTTTCTCAGTGTGGTTTTGATTTGAATCTCTCTGATGGCTAATGATGATGTGAAAAAAAACACACATTTTCTCATGTGTCTGTTAGCCATTTATTTGTATGTCTTCTTTGGAGAAGTGTCTGTTCCTGTCTTCCACCCATTTTTTGATGTGATTACCTGTTTTTTGAGTGTTGAGTTTGAGGAGTTCTTTATAGATCTTAGATATCAGACCTTTGTCCGTAGAGTCATTTGCGAATATCTTCTCCCATTCCGTGGGTTGCCTGTTTGTTTTGTTGACTGTTTCCTTTGCTCTGCAGAAGCTTTTTATCCTGATGAAGTCCAAAAGTTCATATTCGCTTTTGTTTCCTTTGCTTTTGGAGACATGTCCTGAAAGAAGTTGCTATGGCTGATGTCGAAGAGGTTGCTGCCTACGTTCTCCTCTAGGGTTTTGATAGATTCCTGCCTCACGTTGAAGTCTTTTATCCATTTCGAGTTTATCTTTGTGTACGGTGTAAGAGAATGGTCAAGTTTCATTCTTCTATATAGAGTTGTCCAATTTTCCCAGCACCATTTATTGAAGAGACTGTCTTTTTTCCACCGGATATATTTTCCTGCTTTGTCAAAAATTATTTGACCACAGAGTTGCGGGCCCCTATCTGGGCTCTCTACTCTGTTCCACTGGTCTATGTGTCTGTTTTTGTGCCAGTACCATGCTGTCTTGGTGATCACAGCTTTGTAGTAAAGTTTGAAATCAGTCAATGTGATGCCCCCAGCTTTGTTTTTCTTTTTCAGCATTTCCTTAGCAATTCAGGGTCTTTTCTGGTTCCATACAAATTTTAGGATTGCTTGTTCCAGCCCTTTGAAAAATGCTGGTGGAATTTTGATCACCCAACACCCCCTTTTATACTACTTTTTTAAATCACTTACTCACTTTTTACTTCATAATTAACTTATTTTTATGTTTATTAAATGCTCTCTCTCATACAGTAAAATCTAAGCTCCATGAGCAGTGATTTGCTACTGTTGTTGTTTTCCCATTTATAGTTCTCAAGCATTCAAAACCATGCCTGGCACATAGAAAGCACCCAATAAATATTTCTTGGATGGATAAATACATGAACAAACTTATTTCTCAACCATCTCAGGAGAGAAAGTACATCCAAACCCCATAGTAGATCAACTTTTCCTTACATAAGAAAATCACATGTTAAGGTACCTATTAATTTTGGTTCATAACCCAAAGTTGCCATTGTTTTCCTTTTCTGTTTGCACATAACTGATTTTTTCCTTTATTTTACTCCCCATTTATCTAATATCTTTCTTCAAACAATAAAATGCATTTTACAGCTGCTATCTTAAAACAGAAGCAACTAAATGCAATGGTCCTTTTCTTAGCAATGAAGGATAGTATGAACATTTATTCTTCTATTACATTATAACAATAGTACAATTCTCCCTCTGCTTTATCATGCTTCCAAATGACATTCACTTATTTGTACATAAAATGACTATGTATTAGGCACTTGATATTATTATATTCTACACTAAACACAGAACTTAATGCCAAAGAAAGACAGACATCATCTTAAACCTCATGCTTCTTACAGTCTAGATGTCAATTTAAGATACTAAACAAGAAATGAAAGTAACAGGAACGACAACAACAAAACACCAACAAACATTTATACAGCAGTGTGTGCCAGGAACTGTTCTTAAACACTTCAGAACATGAATTCACTAAATCCTCACAATAGCCAAAAGAGGAAATATTATTATTACTCTTATTTTAGAAAAAAGGAAAATGAGACTTTACAAGATGTTCTGAGAGGCTGGCGTTAATCCTAAGGAAAATACAAAGTGACAGAAGTGAAATGATCACAACTGAAGAATTATTCTGGGTCAGCATGGATTGAACTGGAGCAAAGCAAAATTCCATGTAATAATCCGAATGAAAGACAGTTGCTTCCTAGGCCAGAGTAATGGCACTGAGGAGAGAAAAAGTACCAAAAATTTGAGAGAGGCTGAGGAAGAAAAACAAGAGGATTTAATGATTAGGTGCAAGTAGAGATTGCGTCCATCTCTGACAGTCCCTTACCCCACCAATTTCATATCACATCACTGTTATTAATTTGCTATAGGATAAATGAAATAATATTTATGAAGCATACACTTAAAAAAAGTTTCACAGGGGAAGTTTATGATTCAGAGCCTAAAGCATTCTGCAAACTTGAAACCTAGCCATCCTAGACTCCATCCTCTTCCTGACTCCCAACAGTTAAATTCTATAAGTTTTACTGCCTAAATATCTTTCAAAATCTGTCTTCCCCATCTTTATTCACATTTCTCCACCTTATTAATATCTCCATCATATTTCTCTTGGATTCTACCATCAGGCTCCAAAGAGGTCTACCTAAATCCATCTCATCTCCCTCCAACTCATACTTAATCAACTGCAAGAAATACCTTTCCAAAATGCAACTATGTTCAGTGTTAGTACTAAAAACTTTTTGACAGCTTCCAACAACCTCTTCAGATTCAGCTATGAAAACGCCTCCCTCTCATACCAAACCAAAAACCATCTATTGAAACTCTAGGACTAGCAATTTTTCAAACAGCTCACACCATTTTATAACTACAGTATTTCGCAAATGTTGCTGTCTCTGCAAGATCTCCCTGCCCACCCTGACTATGTGACAAAGATCTGCTCATCTTCTGAAACTCAGCTCTGATGACTTTTCCTCCTTCGTGATCTTCCATACCTTCCACACTATCTCCATTCTAAACCCCATCACATTGTATACCAACTGCTTACATTAATTCTTTCATTCATTCTCCCATGAAATTATATGTTTCTATCTTCATTGTGTGACATAGTTTCTGGGAAAATATATGTATTCTAGTTTGTTGCACTGAATTTATGCACAAAATTGATAGCAATATTAGGTGCTCAAGAGCATTACCCTCCAGACTGAAAGCCAGGTTAGGATTACAGGAAATCTGATTCTAGAGAAGGAGTATATCACTATACATGAAACAAAAAAAAAACCTCTTAAATTTTTTAGGAATGAGTTAATAGTAAGTGTCCAGGAGCAATAAGAAGAAAACTATAAAACTCAGTTGAGGGATATTTGAGGAGTCTGGAATAAATAAGAAAACATACCTATTAAGTAGAAAGACTAAGTAAGAGGAAGATGTCAATTTTGTGTGTGTGTGTGTGTGTGTGTATAATATATATAATATATGTTATATATATATATATTAAATAAATATATATAATAGAAAAATTTAACAAAATTTCCATCAAAATCCCAACAGGATTTTTTTTTTAATGTAACTTGTTTCGTGATTTTAAAGTTTAACTGGGAGATTAATATACAGGATTAGCTAAGAAAAGTAAGTACAGCTCTGGTAAATCTAAATGTTCAAAAAACCAACAGTAATCACAGCACCATAGATAGTACTACTACAGGAAGAGACACATAGCAACAGAACTCAAAATAAAGTCTAGAATATATCTAAGTATATATGGAAATTCATTGTATGGTAAAAGTGCATTCCAAATAAGGAAGGGAGAGAGGGTTTATTTGAAAAATATTGTCAGAACAACAAGCTAGGCATTTGGGGAAAGTCATAATCAAACCCTACCTCATCTTATCAATAGAAAGCTGAAATGAATCAAAAGTAAAATGTAAAAATAAAATATAAAAAGACTGAAAGAAAACAAGGCTGAATATTTTCTAACCTCAAATTCATACATAATAGACTAAACTACGTTTTAAATTTGCTGTAGTAAAAGATACCATCAACTTGAAAAATAATTATATCAGAAAAAAAATCTGTGTAAATAACTCTCACACATAAAGTTTCCCATAAATCATTAAAAATAAGAGAAACAGGGCGCCTAGGTGGCTCAGTTGGTTGAGCAACTGCCTTCAGCTCAGGTCATGATCCTTGAGTTCCGGGATCAAGTCCCACATAGGGCTCCCAGCTCCATGGAGGTCTGCTTCCTCCTCTAACCTTCTCTCCTCTCATGCTCTCTCTCACTTTCTCTGTCTCTCAAATAAATAAATAAATAAATAAATAAATAAAATCTTTAAGAAAAAATTTTAATGGACAGAGGAAAGATAGGGGAAATTCAGGGATGAAATGAAAATGATAAATAGCCATATTAAAAAAAATCACATATACTAGTAAAATAGAAATTAAAAAAGAGATACATTTTACTTCTCTAATTGACAAGTATTAAAAATATTGATAAAACCCAGTGTAGGCAAGGATGTGGTAAAACAGGCACTCTCATTTATTTCTTCGTGAAAGTGTAAATTTATAAAATATCCTAGAGAACACCTTCAAGTTGTTATCTGTAAGGTGTGAAATTATAGGCAATTTTCACTAGGTTACAGTTTTCTAAAATATTTGAATTTTTTACTAGACTATGTTATTAGAAAAATTACGTGCTTTAAGAAAAAGAGCAAAAGAAAAATGTATAAGACAGAAGAAATAATAAGGAAGGCAGAGGCCCTATATTTAGACACCCACAAAATATACACATACAAGAAAGAAAGAAAGAAAGAAAGAGAAAAGAAAGAAAAGAAAGAAAGAAAAGAAAAGAAAGAAAAGCAACTGCCTAGGAAGCATATTACATGGGAAAAGAAACTATAACAAAATGAAAGAGATTTCCAAAACCAAGTGGGGGAACAAGTTTGAAATGATAGAAGGAAAATGTCTAATGAAACGGAAAGCAAAAGAGGGGTCAATGATTTTAAAAATGTGTGAGGTCCTTGGTGAATTCTTAAAGTAGAAGTAGGATTGGAGCTGTTGCCACATCCATAAATTCCTATGCAGTAAAGAGCAGGTTAGTGTTTGCCATGAAGGCTGCCTTTTTCAGATTAGGCAGGTTTCGTGAGGCTCCGTGACTTCAGACACTGCTCTAACTTGTGGAACTCCCTGGCAGCTAGTCTGTAATTTTAGAAGCAGATGGAGTAAGTAGCATATTTACCTCTACTTTTCATTATTAAAATGTTCTCTATTCTGTATCCACAGCTGAAACCAAGTTTAATAGTTTCTTATAAGATGTTATTTAATAGGCTACAAGGATAACACAGGTATTAGCCGGAAAGAAAATATACATTGCTCCTAATACTTTTATCACAAAAATCTCCTTCAAAAACCATAAATTCCTTTAGAAGCTTTACAGTATAAACTAAAACATACTTTACTTTTATCTTCTTAAAACTGAATCCAAATAAATTTTAGCATAGACATGGATCACAACAATAGGTGCTAAATAGATGATTAAATAATACATTATAGCTTTAAATATGAAACGCCTATACTCTATGTCTTAGTCTGCTCAGGCTCCCATGACAAAGTAACAGACTGGTGTCTTAAACAACAGAAATTTACTTTCTCACAGTTCTGGAGGCTAGAAATCCAAAATCAGGGTGCCAGTATGGTCAGTTTCCGGTGAGAGCTCTCTTTCTGGCTTACAGAAGTCTGTCTTCTAACTGTGTCCTCACAGGGCAGGGAGAAGAGTGACAGAGCTCTCTGGTGTCTCTTCTTATGAGAACACCAATCCACTAATGAGGGCCTCACCCTCATGAACTCATTGAAACTTAATTATCTCCCAAAGGCTCCATCTATAAATACCATCACATTAGGGGTTAGAGCTTCAACATGTGAATCTGGGTGTGGGGATGGGAGACGAGAGGCGACAGACTGAATCCATAGCACCCACGAGCCACTCATTTCAGTTAACCAATCAACCAACCAACATATTTTTGTGTGCCAGGCCCTGTTCTGCGAGCTGAAAATGTAATGATTATATGTGAGAAAATGTCTCCTCCAAGAACTTACATTATGAGAGAAAACAATAAATACAATTCAAACAATAAACACATAAACAATATTCTAACTCCTCTGAGGAAAATAAACCAGGAGGGAAAAGAGGGAAAGGAAGAACTATTTCAGCCAGAGAAGTCAGAAAAGGGCTATCTCAGAGAGTAGCCTTTCAGGTGAGAGCTAAAGAATGAAGATGAAGTAGCAATGAACAAGCTAAACCAATCACAAAATGCTCAGAGAGCATTTATTCTATATAATAACCTTTCCAGTTTTATATTTAGGCCACTATACTCCATATTGTGAAAAGGGTTGAGATCATAAATTTTTTGCCTATTCCCTTCAAAATCATAATATCTTTCTTCCCTCAGGCAGAATATATAAAATCACTCAACAAGTAAATAGAAAGGGACAGTAGAGTTTGTCAAAGAACTCTTATTTATTAACGTATAGCAAATATTCCTTAAGTCACCTCTTTCCTCATTTAATATTCCTGCCTGAGAAAAGTCCTAAACTAAAAATCCATTAACCAAATAATAGAAAACACAGACCAGGGAGCCACCAAAGCCTATCCAAAAATTTCTCAGATTTTTAAGTTTCGGGCATGTCTTCTCCTTCAACATTCATTTTTGGATACTATTAAGTATAGTAGCCAGTACTTCTTTACTTTATATTCAATGTCTCGTTGAGAGACAAAGGCTCCATGACTTACATATCAAACAAAATACACAGATTTCAGATAAATTTGCTTCAAATCAGTCTTTTCATTTATTGCTGAAGTCTGTGGCTTTGTTCTAGAATGGCTGAGGTCAGAGTTTGACCTCAGATAAGTAGGGAAATACAGTAAATATATCCCCCGAGATTGTAAACTAGAGTATTCACAAATAACATGTTTGCCTCACCACTAGATGAGAATGAGGCTTAGCCACATTGTAAGTTCAGGTTTTCCTATTTTTTTGGTAATACCATTATGCACACATATACACACACACACAAAATCTATCACTAAGCTCTTCTTAAAAACATTAGTGAGTACAAAAAAAAAAATCTGTCCGCAACCTAAGAATACTCCTTGGATGATTTATAATTTAGTAAAGAAGATAAAACACAACCCTGAAGTGATAAATGTGCTTACAAACATCCTAATAGTATACGGGATGACTATAAATAAACACTAAAATTATATTTCATCAAATTATATGCTGAAGAGACAATTTTAAAAGTTATTTAAATTTTTAAGTTAAAGACCAAATTCAATGTCACAGAATAAATACCATAATGACAATTCTTTAGCATTTCTGAAATGTGTTCATATATCACTTGCATTAGCACAGATCTCAAGTGGACATGTACTATTTAACTTTTAGAGAAATTACAGCTATGAAATTAGCATCGAGCCTTGAACGACTCACAATTAAAAATAGGTAAAAATTTTAAGACCAAGTGAATTGTTCAGAAGGAATACATGCTTGCTGAGGAGATTCTACAGAGAATCATACTGAGAATTTAGGTACCTAAATTTCAGATGGACTCTGAATCCATTTTTTGGTATTAATATTTTTTTTCAGTAGGAAATCTCTTTAATGAGGTTTATTCATTTAAATTGAGGAATTACTTTTAAATTTAAAAACAGAAGAAAACCCTTCACTTCCCTATTTATAAAATCACTGAAGTTTAAACTAAATGAAACAGTTTACATGTTTTACTGTTTTTAAACATTTTATATTTCTAACTAAACTACTTACAAATTCTAAATTTGAAAAGTATTTGGAACACAAAAGCCCATTTTATGTACTCAATCAAGTCTAAGAAGTCTACTTCATTATACTTTAAGATCTCCAAAATTAGGATATCTTGAAATACATATTAATGTTATCTTCTCTGTCCCCTCAAAGTCTATTATTAAACTGATGGTGTGTTTTAAAAAAATGTATGTTATCATAGATTTGAGGAGGTACTGCAAACACTTTAAATTTCTATCATTGTGTGAGGGAGGATAATCATTCTCACAACGGTCAATCTGCCTGTACAACAGAAGATGGTATTCTTCTAGTGACTTTAAAATTATCCAATTTACTTTTGACAAATAAAAAGAACACTTGATTTTCTGAATTATTAGAACAGGAATGAGAAAAATTGCATAATACCTTCAAAATATGAATAAGCATTAAATTTCAAAAACCTATACCTATACTATCTTTCAAAAATGTCCCCAATCTTGGCATTTTTGAGACTAAAAGCTCAATTTTCTTATTATTATGGTAATTTAGTAACAAATAATCCAATTTTAAATTATACATTTTCCTCATTAGTTAGAAAAGTACTTATTGTATTTATTTCTTTTTCAAACTGCCTATTTTGATGAAAAAAATTGGCGGACACTTTTTAAAATGTTCCTAATTTTTTATTATTTAAACCGTATTCAATAGCCTAGAGTTTTAAAGCTTAAGCTTTTTTAATTTTGAAAACAAAATGTAATTTTTATTTTTTAAAACTTATCTTCATTTAAAAAGAAAAGTTGCTAACCACCTAAGTTAGGGAAGATTGCTAACTGCTAAGGTAGAGAATAGAGACTGTGAATGAAGAGAAATAGTATAAAACGAAGTTTATTTTCAAGATAATTAATATTTTGGGGAGGTGGTAGGTAATTACTTAAGATCCTTATTAGAAATATCAATCATGGTGTTGTGGTCTGTATCTACAGATACAGGTAAAAAGATACAAAAACAAGTTACATGTTGGAAAACAATGAATCAAGTGAGCAGTAGCTCCATAGATAAGCTGGCAAATACCCTCCTCCTCAAATTATTTTTTAAAGTTATTCATCTACACTTAAAAAATGGAATAAAGCTTGAGAAGTTTAGTGACTCTCAGGAAAATGTGATACAATTTCCATAAAATTGTATGTAAATATAATTGTATGTCAGTAAAACTGACTTTCCATAAAATTGAAAGCAAAAACAAAGAATAAAAGCAGTAGTTTTCCCAAGCAGTTTTTTTTTTTTTAATTTTCTAGACATTGTCTTCATTTCAATAATTCTCACAGGCATCTACAAGTACGAAACAATAGTATACAAAACCAAAATATGATCTTTTCCCTCAAATTTTATCAAGCACGATTGCAAACTACTAATTCCATATGAGGTAGTATCCGCGGGAAAAGCATACATGTAAGCCTAACTATCACAGATAAATCCCTTTAATAATAATTAATAGTGAGTGGATAGTGGGTATATGGCAGTACTGGTGGTAGAGTTTTCAGATCTCTCAAAAATCCCTCATAAAAACACAGAGCACCTAAAGAAATTGAACCAAAAACTCACAGTCAAATAGCTATCACAAAAATAGATGTCACAGTGTTTCTATGAATGCCTAAATGGGAGCAAGTGACGATAAACTATGGATCGTCCCAAGAAGTGGCAACAGATTCTGTGCAAGAAGAAAGATGAAAGCAACAGGGTATCAGGCAGACATGGGAACTCCAAAACAGCTAACAGATACTAACCAGAGAGGTCAACAGGCCAAAATGAGGCTAGCAGCAGAAACTGAAGGGCCTATACATTCCAATAGGGAATAAGGACAGTGATCCTCTGTCAGTATCAATGGCCCAGGATACACCGGGTCTGATAAACTCTACATACTTTCAAGAGAAAGCTCTAGACTGAGGAGAAATAGCTGAGAAAATAATCCAAGCTGACCAAACAGAGACTAAAGAGAGAAGAAAAAGAGGGTTTCAAGATAGAAGTGGAAGATGGAACAGAGTCAGAAAAATCTATAAATATGGCAGTAATTTTTAATCTGACAAAAACACGAGAGCTCTATAGAATCATGAGAGGATAAAACTATCTTCAGTTACTCCTCTCTTTTAAAAGGTCAAGGAAACTAATGCCATATAAAAACAAATAACAGAAAAGTACTAAAGTCAAATCCCATAGAATAGTATATATGTAAAAGGAGAAACAGAATTACAGCCCTACAGAAAATAAAAGCACAGCAAAAATATTTACTAAAAAAAATTTAAAACTCTACACTTATATTTCAAAGTAAACTAAAAGATATTATGAAAGTGATAAACTAAGGAGCAACATAAATCATACTACAGAAAGACTCAAATGATAGGAGAAATTTTAGAAAAGAATTATGACAAAATGAATCATTTTGGAAATGATAACTAAACTAAAAAGAACATAAGATCAAAAAAGCTAAATTTAAAATACCTTAAGAGAAATAAAATAAAAGGGGAAACATGTTTTAGATCAGAAAGAAATGAAGAAAGCAATGAAAAGGTTTTAACACTAAAGGCTAAACATAGAAGACAGACACTATCTACCACATACGCGTCACCAGAAGAGAAAAAAATAGGAAATAAAACAAGAATTAAATTTATAATTTAATAAAAACTCCTTGAAATTCTAAAAAAGTACTTGAATCTATATATATTAAAGGGGTACATTGTGAATCTAGAGACATCAACCCAGACTGACCAATACTGGGACATATCCCAATAAAATTATTTGACTTTAAAGAACAACAAATTAGAAATTTGTCTAAAAGAAAGTTAATAATTAAAAGAAATATTAGATTGAAATTGAGTCTTTGACAGCAATACTTCGTAACAGAAAAAATGGAATAACATATGCAGATACCCATAAAAAGAAAACTGAGTAAGAAATCTCTTAATGAGTCATTATGGAAGTGCCTCTAAGAAATATTCTTTTTTTTTTTAAAGATTTTATTTATTTATTTGATACAGAGAGAGAGATCACAAGTAGGCAGAGAAGCAGGCGGAGACAGAGGAGGAAGCAGGCTCCCTGCTGAGCAGAGTGCCCAATATGGGGCTCGATCCCAGGACTCTGAGATCATGACCTGAGCCTAAGGCAGCAGCTCAACCAACTGAGCCACCCAGGATCCCCTCTAAGAAATATTCTTAAACAAGGAGGGGAAGGGGGAAATTTGTAAAAATAAATAATTAAAATGTATTTGGTATACTACTATCTGTATAAAAAGGGGACAGAGGATTTATTCATTAACTCATTCATCCATCCATCCATCCATCCCTTTAGAGTTGGCTTTTGTATTCACCCTAAAAGAGTCTGGAAGGATAAAAATAAACCAACAGTGGTTACCTGTTGAGAGGACCAAGAATAGGTGGATTGTGCATAGGGTGATGTGTAGGCTTTTCACTGCATGTATACCTTTTTTACTATACGTACTTTTGATGTTTGAACCACCTGAACACATTTAACTGGTGTGGGATAGGACTTGAGCATTTTTTAAAGCCTTTCCTAGAGATTCTAATGTCAGCCATGATTAAGGACTACTGCTTTAAAATCTAAAGGCAGTCAAATCAGTGAAGTAAAAGAGATAAAATGAAAAAATTAGTGAAAACTACTACATAAAGCAATATTTTAAATGTATTACTTTGACCTAAAATTCTTATATTTAAGAAATGTATAACTGACATATTAAGTAAAATACTCTTGAAATGTTGCTTATTTCTATATATATAATTCTTCCAGCTTGTCTTGAATAAACTTTTTAAGAAAACATATAACCCTTTTGCTTCAATGCTTATTGTTTTAATACAGTTCAACAAAAAGGTCTTCCAAATTTACACTGGATTTGACAGTTCAATTTATTTTGGAATATGAAAGAAAATTCTTAGATGAACCTGTCATAATGACCCTCCCTTTATGGGGGTTGTAAAGAGGGTATGTTTCCTAACAACTGAAATTTATTCATTTCCCAGTATCTCACCCAATCTAAAATACACAGTATTAAGAAAGGCATATGAGATCAAACAAAACATGGAATTTTTATTTTCCTTTCATTTTTTCCTCTTCTTCTTAATGCTGTTAATCATTCTTAAGGATAGGTCTTCAAGATGTCTTCAAGATATGTTCAATTTGTCTTTCCTTTAACATACCCTATCTCTTGGTGGGACTATAACTAAATTTCGGGTTACCTATACAGAACTGGTTAATTCCTCATATACTGGGTCATCAAGCTAAATGCTCAGAGGTCATCAGCCAAATGCTTTGAGCCACTGCTCAAATCTACCCTCGGCCAAGTACCAAAAAGCACAATAATCACAATAGCCTCTGGCTAAGGGCCCAAGCGTCCAACACCTGACTAGCATTCAGTTTGAAAGTACACGACAACCTTAAGAATAATATCTACTGGGGCACCTGGGTGGCTCAGTTAGTTGGGTATCTGACTATCGGTTTTGGCCCAGGTCATGATCTTGGGGTTGTGAGACTGGGCCCCGTGTTGGGCTCCACGCTCAGCACAGAGCCTGCTTGAGCTTCTCTTTCTCCCTCTGCCTCTACCCCTCCTCCTCCTGCTCACGTTCTCTCTCTTTCTCTAAATAAATACTTTAAAAAGAAAAAAAGAATGATACCTATTCATATTTAATTAATATAACCTGTGAAATCAGCAACAGAATAGGTAGTAACTTGAAGCAGTATAAATCCATTTACAAGGTCAATTTAAACACTATTAAATGAAATGCTGTATTTTCACATGACTGTTTTTGTTTTATTATAATTCTCAAACAGAATAATCAACATACTATAACCTGGAGGCATTTCAATAGAAAATGGCATTTGGAAGAACAGGCCCAGTCTTTAAAAAGTTTATACAGAAAATTCCCAAAGCTAGCCATAGCTGCCAATTCTGACAACTCTCAGAGATGATAATTTAATAACCAGTTGCATCTGTTAATTCAATTTTTTAAATGTGGCAGCATTTTTATTATCAGGTGCAACCTGATAAGCTGCCCCGTTTCTTCAGTGCTCGTCACACAGGCCGACCAATTTGCTATGGGAATCAGAAAAAGAAGACAACAGAAACTGGAATCCAAGTTGTACTATGATGAGTTCTCTCCTCAAGTTTCAAAAAGTCCTTTAAATAGCTATCTCTGACAAATGCAACATGACTCATTTTTCTTCCTCTGGTTGGGCTACACACCCTGGACAGAACAGGAAAGGAGAGGTAGTGCACACCCCCATTGTACAGCGGAGTTCACAGTGTTCCCTATTTCCTTCTGTTACAGGCACATTCACACCCCTCCACCTATCCTGGCAATTAGACCATATCGCATAAAACAACACTGTTAAGTGTTCTCTGCAATAGTTACTGTTGTTTTAAAAAAAAAAAAAAAGTTTATTTAAGGTTTTATAAACATTACGTTTATTAATTATTCTTTCTCTGGTTAGACTAAAATCTTAACAAAGGCACATCCAACAATGATCTAAGTAGAGGTAGATTTATTTGCAAAACTGAAAAATTAAGCCCTCCACTTTGAGATCCCATGAAAATGCCTGGATTGTTTATGGTGATGAGAAGGTATAAATTTTGTTTTATTTTTATTTTTCTGAATTGTCCATATTTTCCACAATAAACATATTATTCTTTTTTTTTAAGATTTTATTTATTTATTTATTTATTAGGAAAGAGAGAGAGTGAGAGCATGAGAAGGGAGAAGGTCAGAGTGAGAAGCAGACTCCCCATGGAGCTGGGAGCCCGATGTGGGACTCGATCTTGGTACTCCGGGATCATGACACCTGAGCCAAAGGCAGTTGCTCAACCAACTGAGCCACCCAGACGCCCTATAAACATATTATTCTTATAAACACATAAATATACTAACATTTTTTAAGAGAAAGGATTCTCAGCAAATTTAATCTAGTCTCATCAGTACTCTCTCTTTGTATTCCTGAATATTTTGTTTTACTTAAGATACCACAGAAAGATAGGCACCAATATATTATCTCTGTCATCATAAATAACAGAAAACTTTTTCTATTTCATAAGCTCTACAAATATTTAAAATATCTGTAGGTTATATGTCTTAATATAGAAAATTATAGATTGCCATATTCTTCAGAAAATATACTGACTTTCAGATATCTGAAGAATGACTGGTAAGCCATAAATTCAAGTAAGAAATTTTAAAAATATCCATTCTTTAAAAACTCACTTTTGCTAATATTTCATCCTATATATATGTTTGGCATACAATGGCCTCTTTTGACATAAATTTAATAACATCTCTTATTCCTGGGACGCCTGGGTGGCTCAGTCAGTTAAGCGTCTGCCTTCAGCTCAGGTCATGATCCTAGGATTGACTCCTGCATCGGGCTTCTCGCTCAGCAGAGAGACTGTTTCTCCCTCAGCCTGGAGCTTCCCCTGCTTGTGCTTACTCACTGTCTCTCTCTCTGATGAATAAAAAGAATAAAATCTTTAAAAATAAATAACATCTCTTATTCCTAAAAAATTATCAGACTGAACTAGCTTTGTATCAGTTTGAAAAAAGGGCTATAACCCCAGAAAGAAGTGGATTACAAAAAAAGGAGGTCAAATAGTGAAGCCCAAGATTTTCCAAATTCTTTAATGAATCTGGTCTATACAATATAATTTAAATATTTTTATTGAAAATACATTTCCAGAAAGTCTAACACATACACCTATACATGCACAAACTTGGTAAGTATAAAGCAAAATAGAGACTTAAGAGTTATTTCCCAGTTTGAGTTATCCATATTTTATTTGCCCTTCCTCTATTTACAAGGATTCCAAAAACTGACTATGTAAACTATTTCCTTAAAAAAAACCTACTCAAAATGTCTGCTTTAAGTTAATGCATTTTAAGACTGAAGTTAGTTTCCTGCTATAACTACAACAAATAATATTTAAAATTTAGAATGTCCTTTTCTAATATACTTATAGCCCAAGATGAAGTAGATTCATTTCTCTCTATTTTCTCAGTAAGTACAGCTAAAACACGTAGATGTTATATTTAAAATAAACGTATGATGATTCTAGACGGTGGCAAGAAGAGAGATCTAGGGACCTGGGAAAAAAGGGAATGATGTATTCAGTTCTGTTGAGTTTTCTTTTAGCCTCATACATCCCAAACTGGGTACTGGAATGGCCAGCAACCAGGAAATACTGGTGGGCACAAACAAAAACCCCAAGAAAAGTCCTTCCTCTCTAGCCAAAGGACCACAGAAGGGGCAATTCAGCAGAACAAAAAACTTGTAGATAATGAATGGCCTGATGACAGCCAAACCCATGGAAAAAATATGACCCCACATCCATCTCTGTGAGCCAAGGCCAAAGTGCTAAGCCCAGACTTCCACCTTAACCAGCTGTAGGGAGGTTTCCTATCCTATCCCCGCTGCCCTCTAGGTGATAGCAGAGAAAACCAAGTTGGGAGGCATTTTTTGGACTTGAATCCCCACCCAGACATAAGGAGGCTCTCTCTCCCTCCTTTCCTGTGTCAGAAAAAGCTGAGTGAGGAGTCAGAACTTTTACAACCATCCAGAGCTAACAAGGCTTCCCCACCCCAAGCTCCTCCTGCCAACCAGGACAATATCAGTCAAGCCTGATGGGGGGGCCTGAAATACCACTTTTTCCCAGGATTAGGAGGCACCCTTCTGACCCAGAAGGTCAAAGGTAGCTAAGTATGAAATGTGAACCTGACAATAACAAAGTGGCGTCTACCTTCCTTCAACTGTGCAGTGTCAGGAGACCCGTTAAAATACCAGATTTAATCAAGATCCAAGGGGTCATAAGAAAGACCCAAAATGCATAGGATATAATTAAAATTACTCATACCAAGCATCAGGAAAACCTGAATAAGAAAAGACCATGAACAGACAGCAATAAGCTGACACCAATGTTAAGATGATTGACATAGATTTGAAGGCAACCCTCATAAAATTGCTTAAATAAGTAATTATGAACATGATTAAAACATGAGGAAAAAAGGAAAGTTTCAGCAAAGAAATAGAAGATATAAAGAACCAAACAGAGGGTGCCTGGGTGGTTCAGTTGGTTAAGCATCTGCCTTTAGTTCAGGTCATGATCTCAGGGTCCTGGGATCAAGTCCTGCATCCAGCTCCTGGGGAGCCTGCTTCTCCCTCTGCCCCTGCCCACTGCTCTACTGACTCTCTTTCTCCCTCTCTCTCCTTCTCTCTCTCTCACAAAAATAAATAAAATCTTTTAAAAAAAGAAGAACCAAATAGAAATTTTAAAACTGAAAAATTCAAAATTAATAGCAAAGAATTGACTAAAAGCGGAATCGGTAAATTACAAGATAGAACAATAGAAATTATTCAAACTGAACAGCAGGAAGAAAACAGACTGAAGAAAAAATGTACAGAACAACAAAGACCTATAGAGAGAGCTCTAACAACAACAACAAAAAGTTTTGCTAAATAGTACGTTTGCCTTTTAGTTCAGTTTGGCTATCTCCTAGTACATTTTTCTATCACTTATGTGGCCAAGGTGGTAAGATACTCCATAAGTCAGTTTACCCTTTTATTCACGTGGTATAAAAAGGAGAGAGATCCTTCTTGGCATGGAAGTAAAATCATCTGAAAAAAGTTTTCTTTGGAAGTACTGATTCCTATAAAAAATCTTTTTAAATTAAATGTGAGTTTTGAAGACTCAACTTGTTACTCTTATAGTATGCCTGTTAATAGTAAAAGCAGTACAACAACCATGATAATGTCACTTGGGCTTTATATTGGTCTTTACTGTGAAAAGCTCAGTGTCTGTGAGGTCTTAGATGGTATCTCAAGTATGTTACTTTACTGTTCTCATTAATAGACTGAGAAACTGAAACTGAATTTGCAAAGGTATACATCTCACTAAAGGGCCCAGAATAAGTCACTCATTATAGGCAGAAAAAATATACCAAGTTCTCTCAGTATTCAGTATCCAGTATTTAGCCACTGGGGAACAGGCTTCATTATAATTAGTGAATTCATTCATTCATTCATTCATTCATTCAAAGAATATTAAGTGAGCCCATACTATATGCCAGATACGGCTCTAGGCACTGGGAAACAAAGTCCTAATTTCATAAAAATTACATTCTGGTGGGAGAAAACAAAAAACAAGGAAATTAAAACAAAATAACAGGTGAATAAATGCTATGAGGAGGGGGAAAAAAGCAAGGAAAGGTAGCTAGGAAATGCTAAGCATTTACAGTGTCTTATTTTTCTATTGCATGGTCCAGGAAAGAATCCACAAGAAGGTAGCATTTGAGCAGGTATTTGAAGGAAGCTAGGGGTAAGTCAGAGTTGTTAAAAATATAATATTCGAAATATTAAAATGTGACTCATGTAAATATAAACTGAACAGAGGCCAAAGATTTATTCTACTCTTATATTACTAAATGAATTAACTTATGCTAAGACTGAGGAATCAGATGTTAAGACTGGTTCAAAGAGCATTTGAAGATATATATAAATCTTTTATATATATATTATATATAATTATATGGATTTATATATATAAATTAATGCATATTATATATATAAATTCATATAATTATATATTATATATATATATAATTTAAATAATGGTGTGTTAGACTAAGAAAGAGTGCTAGGTTGGAGACAAAACTTGCCAATGTCCTACAGGGCAATAAAGAGTATTTTTGAAGTCATCTTTTCTAAAAGAAATGACTTAACATTCTTCTGGGAAAAAATTAATCAACATGTAATGTCAATATAGCTGAGACAATCAATAGTAAACAGTGAGTCAAATAAAGTACATTCTTCTAAATAATCCAAAGCCTTATGGGGATATTAAACAATATCCCCATAAGACACTGAAAGAACACAGCTCACTCCTTTCCTTATTTTCAAGGGTTTTTTTCTTTTTTTTAAAGAGCTTTGCAGATACAAGAGCATTCCAGTCAGAGAGACTGTGAATGAATCACAAACCATTTCCCTCCACTCGCCACTCCAACAGCCAAGGAATGCCCTCCCCGACACAGACTCACACATTCACCTGGACCTTATTAAGTAAGAAGTTTGGTGTAAGTAAATAACTGGAAAAATTGGAGAAGCCAGAAGATTTACATTGGAAGGAGACTGAGAATTGAGGTCGGGAAATGATTTGATTTACATTTTTAAAAACATTACCTGCTGAAATAAAAACTCATTAGGGAGAAGAGCAAGGGTAGAGGCTGGAAGACCACTTAGGAGACCATTAAGATGATCTAGGCAAATAAACAAGTAAATATATAGTTTGTCAGATGTAAAAAGTGCTATGGCGAAAAACAAAACAGAATATAGGTTGACAGGGATCTTCTCTGATAAGATGATATTTGCGTAGGCATCTGAATGATATAAAAAAGAAAACCATGCAGGGAACTAAGGGAAGAGTGTTCCAGACATGGGGATAAGGCAAAATGACTGAGGAGAAAGAAGCAGGGGAAAGATGGGGAGAGGGGATAAAAGAGAATCCAGTGCCTTGCAAACCATTCTAAGGACTTACTTGGCTTTTAATTTGGGTGAGATGAGAAGCCATGAAGGTTTCAGAGCAGAGAAAGGATATGATCAGCTTTAAGTATTAAACAGATCACAGTGGCTGCAATGTGGAGAATGGTCTGTAAGTGGGCAATGACAGAAGCAAAAAGATTAGTTAGAAGATCCTTTAGTATTCCAAGGGAGAAATAAGGATGGCTTAGAATAGCGGGGTAGCAGTGACCCTAAGGACAAATAATCAAAACCTGGGCATTTTGAAGGTGGATCCAACAAGTTGTGATAAAGGAACAGACATGGCGTAAATGTGGGTACCAGCCTTAGCAACTGGAAATATGGAGCTGCCATTTACTGGGGTGGGAAAGACTGCAGAGGAAGTTTATTAAGGAAATTTGGGGAGAAGAAGAGGAGACATTGATTACAATTTAAGAAAAAGGTTAAATATCTTACTTTGGAAATTACAGGATTCCAAACTCTTCGAATGTAATCACAGTAAGAAAAATCAGAATATCAATTTCTAAGTTTTATCCATCAGAAATAGTATCTTTCAACAAAGTGAGTCTCAAATAACCCTCATTGCTTCTCACAAATACGTATTTTTCAAAATGGCATTTATCATTAATTTCATCCATTGTTGGTCAATATTTTACAAACTGAAGCAAGCATCTGATCCTTTATTAAGTATTTATTAAACACTTTTTGAAATTATATGACATGCTTCCGCAAAAGGCCTGCATATTAAATTTTAAATTCACAAGGTTTACCTGAAGTTCTTTGTATCTATGTTGAAAAGAAATGGCCTCTTGCTCTTTTTCTTTAAGGAAATCTTTTTCTAAGACACTATGCTTTTCCATCAATGATTCCACATCCTAAAAGAAAAATCCAAGCATAAATTTTATAATATTTAATGGCATAAAATATATTCAGTTTTTTCAATGACCACACCAGAAAATATTTGGTAAGGAGAGAACTTAGAGGAAGTATGGTTTGAAGCTCAACATTTCTACAGATTATATGCCCCTCTCTCATTTCCAGACCTATATTACATTGATATAACACTAAAATTATTCACACTAATAAATGAGTGGCACCTAAACTATAATCAGCACAAACTATCTCTACATATCTACATATGGTTTCTATAAATTTGCAAAGGTTTTTTTTATAGATATATTTATAGGAAAAAGAAATGAGAACATAAATAAACAATTGAACAAAACAGCTGTATATCTAAGTAATCTTGTAAAATATCCTATGCAACCTAACTTCCCAGAGGGACAAGTCAATGTTTCAAATCTTCTAATCCTTATAAGAAATATACCACTACCTGTTTTCAAAGTAAATAAAAATAAATCAGAAGAAAAGCATTAGAGGAAAAAATCTGGTAGGAGATGTTCATCTTTAAAAGTATGTATCTAAGACTAACCATTGTTTATGAAAAGTTTCTGATAAACTCATAAAACTCATTTAAATCCATAGCCAAGGGAAGACAGCATCTTTTTCCACTCATGAGTTTTTAATCAGAGATTGGGATTATATCAGATTTTGAGTCCATGCAATTCAAACATTTATTTTTTTAGGCAAATGTAAATATACCTTTTTAATTCTCTGTTTTTCTTCTTCAGAAACTTTGAGTTTAATCTCCAGACTTGAAATTTTCTGCTGAAGCTGTATGTTTGATACATTAGCTCCGGGATCCTCAGAATCATCCAGAAGAGCAATTGTTCCATTACTTTTCTCATCAGTTAAACCCAATGGAAAAAGTGAGATATCCAGATGAGTGTGTGTTGATTGCTGAATCTAAACCACATTAAAAAAAAAATACACAAGAGGGGAAAGTTTACACTGTACCAATAATGAAAACATCCAAAGGGCACCAGAAACCACATTTGGAAATTAAGTTGTAGCAAAGGTTCTGAAATTATTTCACCCTTTAAGTAAATCAACAGAAGACCTCAAACCATTATAACAACCTGATCTTTGCAGCTAAGAAAGAAAATTCCCTCTAAACTTTAGAGTCTAAAGCATTTATTATTTTGCAAGCAAAGCACTAAAAAACGTAAAACATTTTCTTATGCTTGAAAGTATATAATTAAAAAAGGACACATCTGATACTCACCAATTCTTAAATTTATACAAACATCCAGAATTTGTATATTTTTTAAATTGTAAATCAGAATTTGAAATTTTTTAATAACCACTAATTGATCACCAATCACTCTCTAGTAAAGGTGACTCAAGATTGTGTACTGTACTTTGGAAATCTGGACTAACTGCAGCATCTAGCCCAATGCCTGAATCAATGAATATTTGAATGAATAAACCCTATGACTGCTATCATTTTGGGTTTTACTCCAAAATTGACATGAACACTCTAATACCTAAAAAAGGCAGGGTAAGCATTCCTGAAAAGAGAAATAATTATTTTTTTGTAATTATTTTTTCTTTTGAAGTTTTGAAGATTTGAAATGCAAAGCTAAGTCAATTTTAATAAATGATACACCTAAACTGTATTTTGGTAACTATGCCTACCTTAAATACTTTACAATTATGCCACAAAACAAACATATTATTCAGATTTTTGAATTCTAGATATTAGCCTCAAAGTTAAAATATCTACAAAAATATTTCTTTCAGAAAAATAAGTAAAAAAAATCAGAAAAGCTTCATTTAAACCAGGTTATAATTGTTTTAGTATGTAAACTTATAAAAATACACTTGTCTTTACCTGTGCTTTAGGAACAGTTTGACTGACAATGCTGTTGTCTGTGTGTGTATTCTCTGGTGATGAAATGATGGGCTCAGAAGAGAGGCAGCCAACTGAAGTAGCGTGGTCATGGTCCAGTATAATCTCAGGAGAAGCTGGAGAAAGATGGACTCCAGATACTAAAGAAAAAACAAATAAAAGATTATCCAAGAGAAAGTCAAGAATGGGTTGAAAGAAAGAAAGAGAGAGAGGGAAGGGAAGGGAAAAGGGTAAGGAAGTAAAAGCAATGAAAAATGAAACAAAATGAAGGGCCTATGCCTATTCCTCAGGGACCACTATCTAAAATCTAAAACTATTTCTAAATTTATCATGACATTTCCACGTGAGATCCAGGCAACGAAACAGTTTACTAATGTCTTAGTGTTTACATAATAACACATTACCATAAGTAGTGCATTTCCAACTGATAGAAAGTATTCAGATATATTATCCATTTATTCAGTCAAGAAAAAGCACTAGCGTGCTTACTAGCGCCCACCACAAGCATGAGGCATGGAGAAGATACAGTGTACAAGAGAGATGCATTCATGTACTCAACGACCTTATGACCCAGTAGGCAAGTCAAATCAATTAAATATGTATTACAATAAACTGAACTAAGAGAAATAATAATTACTTTAAAATAGCTAATCTAGGGCGCCTGTGTGGCTCAGCTGGTTAAGCGTCTGATTCTTGATTTCAGCTAAGATCATGATCTTAGGGTCGTGAGATCAAGCCCCACATCCAGTTCAACAATCCACAGGAAGTCTGCTTGAGATTCTCTCTCTCCCTCTGCCCCTCCCTGCCCATGGTGCATGGTCTTTCTCTCTCAAATAAATAAATAAAATCTTTAAAAAATTGAAATAAAATAGCTAATCCAACTTCCTCTGTGTTAACTTCTTCTTCGTAATAGGCGAAAGAATTTGCATGTTAAAATCAATTTTATTTTGCTGAATTGTTTCTGTAAAAAAGTAATGTTGAAATGGAATAGTGTAATTAGTTTGACAACAAAATATTATTAGATTGTGATTAGGTTTAAATACAAAGGTCATGAAAAGAAAGCCGAATGCCAAGATGAAATAAGACAAAAATACCAATAAGGGCAAAATTAAAAAATTATACCTATTACTACTATATTCTCAAATTTCTTTCTAAAAATTCAAATATATTTGAATTATATATTTTAAAGTTCAAGAAGAGTAAATCATTTTTAGCAGGAACCCATTTATATGTTTTGACTTTCTAAATTATAAAGACCTTTATTCCACATTGGCATCAGTAGAAACGTCAGCGAAGTTCTACCATAAATTCTGGAAGGCAGCTCACAATGGAAATTGCATTTTTCCCTAAAGAAAGATATTTATAAGGTCATTAGGTATTTAAAAACTAAGGAATATATCAATTTCTGATTGGTACCCTATAGGATCATTCAGTTATCTTACATACACTATTACTATGCTGCAATACAGAGTTTTTAAGACACTATGTGCCATACTGGATAAGGTATTCTAACCTGGCCCGCAGGCATTTCACTATTGTAATTAAAATACAGAAAACTGGAATTTCAATTCATGTTTGTACTTGATATATTTTTTCAGAAATTGTTTTTTTCTAATCTTCACTATTCTGTATGCTAACATATTTCCCTAAAATGTCAATATAGTCTGACTTCTAATTCTGAATTATAATTTATAATAAAAATATTCCCAATGAACTCTTAAGGCATGAAAATAAGTACTATAGTACAGAAAGAGGGAATACAATCTTGTAATTTACAGCATAGACTCTAGAACCATATTGTCATACCAGGTGTAAAACAATTGGCAAGTTTAAATTCCCTTAGATTTCTTGCCTAAAATTGGCATAGAGTTGCTGAAGAGACTAAAATTGACTAAAATATGTAAAACATTTAGCACTATGCTGATGTCATTTGCATTATTACTTCAAAGATAATTAAAATTTGTTGGACAATTATATTTATTTCTGGTCATAAAGGGTATGTTTGACTATGATCCTCGGTTCAAGAAACTCTTAAAAATATCATTCTGATCTGGGGCGCCTGGGGGGCTCAGTGAGTTAAGCATATGCCTTCAGCTCGGGTCAGGGTGATTCCAGGGTGATGGGATCAAGCGGTGATGGAATCAGGGTGATTCCAGGGTGATGATTCCAGGGTGATGGGATCAAGCGTCAAGTCAAGCTCCCTGCTGCTCAGCAGGGAGTCTGCTTTTCCTTTCCCTCTTCCCCTCTCCTTGCTTGTATGCTCTCTCTCTCTCTCACTCTCAATCTCTCAAATAAATATCTTTTTAAAAATATCATTCTGATCTAATGCCTGAGCATTTTAACATCTCTTTATAAGTCACTCATATTTATAGCCATAATCTAAGACATCATATTGTTCCAAGTTAAATTCTCATCCTATAACATTAAATGGTCGAGTACATCATATTAGGAAAAGAAGAAGGAAAAGCAAGAAGAATAATGGGAGGGAGGAGGGAATGTAGGAGGAAAGAAAGGAAAGTGATACATAAGGGAAAGAGGAAGGGAGAGGTTGAGAGAGGAAAGTAGGGAAAGGGGGGCCTCACACTTGCGACCGCATTCTCACATTTCCACCAGCTAGGGCCACCCTATCAAATTTTCCCTTTATAACCAAATTTCTTGTCCCCAAATGATTTGTTTCCATTTTTTTCTTCCTTTCCGACGCCTTATCACTCCACGGGACCCATCATTTAAGACTCTTAAATTTTCCTTTCAGTTACTATTAATCAAATCAACACTTCTTACTTGGTCATTCTTTAGTTCTCAGGAGCACTTGTTAATAGTGACCCTCCCTGTTCCTGAACCTCCTCTTTTGGCACTTGAGTACCATTATCTCCTAGATTTCCTCCTAATAGTTTGATGATTCTATTCTTATTTTCTTTTCAGATTCTTTCTCCACTCAATCTTAAGTTTCATTGTTCCCTACACCCTCTGACCTTCCTAATGTCCACATTATTACCACTTTGAAAACCCATTATTTAGATTATGACCTGTAAGCTAATGACACCTAAATTCACATCTCTAAGCACAAACCACATGCAGATTTCCAGATCATATACTCAACTAACTACCAGACATTTCCACTTAGCTGTCTAGCAGGTATCTCAAACTTACCCATTATCTTACATAAAGCTGCTTTGCTTCATGTTTTCCATCTTAATTAATAGTACTCAAAGAAATATTTGCCCAAGCCAGAAATGATACCATTAAGTGCCAACCTCACTCCAGTCACACTGTGCTACTAACAGTTCTAATTATGCCATACTGTTCAATACCTCTGTGACCTCACAATATACTACCTAAGTAAAAGTCACAGGTGTGGAGTCAAAAATGGATTCAAATTTAAACAATAACAATCTACCAGTTTATGCAGTCTTGGGCAAATTACATACACTCCTCTAAGCCACTGTTTCTTCTTCTGAAAATGGGGAAATAATGTGTAGCTGAAAACAAAGCTATACGGGTTAACTCAGATGATGTATATAATCACTTCATTGTACCAGATACATGGTAAATATTCAGTAAATGGAAGTTGCCACTGAAATTATCATTTGTCAATATTCAAAGCAAGCTTATCCAGGAATCTTTTCACCTGTTCCATTACCATATATAACCATATATAACTATAATTTAAATGTCCCACTATCAACTTATGACAGAATTTCTAGGAAATAACTATAATTAAAACATGTATAATAATGGGATACAAATAAAGCAATGATTAGGAAAAAATCTATAGTCTTGAACACTTCAATCAATTTTCAAAAAATTAATGAATTAAATTCCCAGCTCATAAACTAAAAAGAATCAATAAAGAAAATTTTAAAAGCACAATAAAGAAAACAGACAATGCAGATATAGACGGAGATTAAGAAGAAAAGTAAATCTAATTACTCAAACTAGAATTTCTAAAAAAAAAAAAAAAACACCTGAATTTCTAAAAAAATAAAAAAGAAAAGAAAAACAATCAAAATAGTAGTTAATTAATTAAAAATAAAAACGAGGAAGTAAAAATATACAAACAAGGGGAAAATAATTAAAACACAACAATTTTTTAGTAATAAAACTCCTCTGTAGACTTCTAAATAAATTTGAAAATCTAGATAAAATAAGCAATTTTCCACAGAAATACAGCTTATAGAAGTTGTTCTGATTAGAGCTAAAAAAAAAAACAAAAACACTCAAAAACAGAAAAACTGCCTTTGGGAAAAAGTTAGGCACCTAACCCACAGGTAAAGCATTCAAGAAAATTTCTACCAAATATTCAAAGAATGGATAATTATAATGCTCTAAAATTGTTGCTGGACATTGAAAGTAAAGGAAAATGTCAAAATTTCATTAGCATTATGTAACATTAACATAACACTGATAGTTAAGCTTGGTAAAGACAGTACAAAAGAATCATTAGAACAGTCAACAAAACAAACAGGCAACCCACAGAATGGGAGAAGATATTTGCAAATGACACTACAGACAAAGGTCTGATATCTAAGATCTACAAAGAACTCCTCAAACTCAACACTCACAAAACAGATAATCACGTCAAAAAATGGGCAGAAGACATGAACAGACACTTCTCCAAAGAAGACATACAAATGGCTAACAGACACATGAAAAAATGTTCATCATCTTTAGCCATC